>CM035425.1:88033400-88255900 GCA_020310875.1 Ceratopteris richardii | reverse complement strand
GCGAAAATGATTTTGTTCAAGTAAGAGTAGCACTTATTAGGCATTAATAGAGCGAGAGAGCTCATTAAAGATAGGAACTGAAAAGGGATGGTCCTAATATTACATGAGGAAATCGGTTTGAACTATTGAAGTGTTGATTTGAATTGATAAAGTGTTACCACAAGAAGCATAGCTTTCACTACTGTCGACAATGTCCATCAAGAATGCTCGAAGAGCAACGAGAGACCTTCCCGAAGGCTACCATTTCATCTCATCACAAGGATGAGGATATATCTTGCCAATGTAGATATATCTTGCCAATGTAGCCTGTGGAGATTGAACCCTCACCCCACCCAAGGGAGGGAGCAACCCAACCACACAAGCTATGTTGTGGATACAAAAATGGTTTTCATCTAAGGTTACTCCTCGCTAATTAAGGGTGTAATAGTGTGATTTCCCATGAGAATATTCATGCAATGGCATATCGTGTCATAAGAGACATGTCATCCATGATGGGAGTCAACATTAGACATGGGAAGCATGTGAAGTGTGCATTGTGACCTCTCTACAAGTGCTGGTTCGAAAAAGAGTCACTAAATCCATCTAAACATGGGTGTGGGCCTAGATGAACCAACGTAGATGTCAAGGTCCTCTCTACAAATTTAGCTCATGGAATTGCATGCAAACCCAAATGGAGTAATCTAAAGTTTAAAGTTAAAACACATTGACTTGGTTTACCAAACAATGAATTGAAGCTCCCTTCTTCTAGCATGTCATGCAGCAAAAGTTATGCCTCTTGCGTGCTCAAATCAATACTAATCATATGTATCTTACAAGAGAGGAAAGCCCTTCACAAGCTTAAAAATAGCAAGATGGTGATGGGAAACTAGGATTCTTCCACACTTGTGGGAGATAAGAGGTTAACTAGCCCCTATTTGTGTCTCCATATTTTTTTCTTGTAGCTCTTCTAGTTCGGTTTGAAGCTTATTGTATGTCTCTATTGGCAACCTTACCAACACCTTCCAACAAGTCTCTGTCCCATTGCAGCAGTAGGGACATGATGACAAAGAAGTGGAAAAAGGATTCCCTTTTTAATTTGTCACTCCAAGAACAAGCCAAACCAATTGGTGCTTAGAGACTAGTGCTTCACGAACCACACATTAATCATGCTCAGAGAATGCAAGCAATCATACTTGTGTGAACATCCCCAAGAAATAATCATGAGAAAGTAAAATGGAACTATTAAAGTTGACTTTCTGAATAACACGACTTTCTGCAAACATGTAAGCTGGAAACTTCAAAGGCTCATATCTCCCTCATACAAGCACCAAATCAAGTGATTCAAAAGCCTTTTCCATGCCATTTTCCATGTAGATTTCAGATATGGACTTGGAATCGGCCAAATAGGTGTATATATGCAGATGAAAGAAATTCGTGTTCGGAAACCTTCACGTTTGGGGTTATCGATGATGCATATGACAAGGAATACCACTAATAGGACTTCACCATCAAGTAAAACTAACATCCATAGATTCACAATCAACCAAGCAACACAACAACACTTCCATTAAGCATAAAGAAGACATGAAACATAAGAGATGACCCAGGTATCACAGCCAATGGAGTTCCTCTTATCATTCCTGCCAAAGATACAAGTGCAAAATGGCCTGAAATCCTTCACTTTTGTGGCTTTTATACTGTTTGTGAGAGAATCGTGATTTTCTGCCTAGAGAGAGTCGTGATTCTTAAATGAGTGCTTTTCTATAGATAACCAAGGATTTCTTTTGTATATTTGGGGTTGGATACTCCTGAGTCACTACAAGAAGACTCTTTCTGAGTGTTACAAAGTTTTGGAGCTCTCATATACTATTGGAAGCATCTTCTCAACATTTCCTCCCCCTCCTAGACCCTTTGATGTCCTCATCAAAATTTTGCTGATATATACATCCCCAAAAGGCTGTGGTTTTCTTTACTCTAGTGTATACCTACTACTGTTATTGTTTTATCTCTCTTTGTACAGTTCCTGGAGGTGCTTGTGTTGATCTTGCTCTTCCGTATTGATGTTATTGACTAACTCTATTAAGGCTTTCCTCCATTTGACCGCACTGACTAGTGCATCTATTGTGTTCCGGTTCTGATATTCTACATAGGCAGCTTCATATGTGAGAATGCGTGCTTCTGGCCCCAAGGATATTCTTCCAAAAATTTCTGAGTCTATCTCAAAAATCCCGTGGTGAATGCATCTTCGAAGGTTTGTAAGTAAATGCTTTGCATGAACATTACTCGCACATAATATGCCATGAGGCATTGTTTGTCTGGCATCTCGCTGAGATAAAAAAGAAGAGTATTGGTTCTTGAATGGGACCCCAAAAACTTTAGGGTTCTGATGTTAACCTCTAAAAAATCTTTCCAAACAGGTCTTTATCATTGTTAATATATGGGTTTGTACAATGATTGTGTAGTCTTGCACTTCTCGCATATCCTCCAAAAAGGTATCTATGACTTGTAGCATGTATGATTTGGTTGGCCAACCGTGCAGAGGTCCTGTTAATTTAGCAAAATTCAGCCATGTGCTGGGTATCTGTGCACTCCTCCGGCATTCCCAAAATGTCGGCCAATCCCTCCGGGGTGCGCACGGACAATAAGCTGGGTTGAGTCTTAGACTAATTGGAGCATTTGTCCATACATGTCGACATTCTTTTTGCTTATTTAAAAATTCTCAGCGCCATCGTGGGTTGACTTTATGAAAGAATTCTTTCATTAGCACAATCTGGCTTTCCGAGTACTCCAAAAATTGATCAAGCTCCTTCTTCAAAATGCTTTTCTGATATTCCTTTATTGATTCACGAAGATACATTAAAGGCATGTCTAGGATGTCAAAATTGGACAACATCCGTGGAGGTTTCTTTAGCTTCTATAATAGGAATCTAACTAACTTAGCTTCATATTTGTTATATAGCTGTTGTAGGTATTTGATTCTACTATTTCTATCATTGATTAATGTACAGGGTGGTAGTGGTTCCTCATTATCCAAATCATCATTTTTGTCATTCGTTGCTTGTGAGTCTCCTGCATCCATTTTTGTTTCCTGTATGGGACTTCCCCCTTCTTATTCTTTCTGTAGAGCCTCTTCTCGGATTTGAGCTTGCACTTCAGATATTTTTGTTTTCCATGAAATATGTTCTCTTATTTCCTCTTCCACCTCTTGTCGACATTCCTCCATGGTAAGCTGAATCTGAGCCTTGGTTGCTCTAAGACAAACAAACATTTCATGTGAAGTTTCACATAAGAGCTTCATCTCTTCTACCTTTGCCTTCTCCTCTGGCGTTGTTTTTAGTTGGGAAGCTTCCCTTCTGGCTTCTAATAGTTCTTTCTCCAGATTTTCCAGCCTATCTGTCTCTTGATTGCTCTAAAAAGTAGCACTATTCTCCGGGTCCAAAATGGACAGCAGCTCATCATTCTATTCCTTGATTTTCTTAAATGACGAGTACAGAACTCAATATTTCTTCCTTTGATTTTCTAGTTCTTTATCTTGTCCAGAGTATTGGGCCTCTTTTTGCTTAAGTTCTTCTGAGAGCTCTTGAATTGTCTGGTCTTTTACCTGAGCGGCCTCTTGGCTTTCCATGTATTTTAGTTCCCAATGCTTCTGTTCTCTGTTGTTATTCTCCAGCTCCTGCATACATTGATCTTTCTCTTGTTGGAGCTTCAACACTTCCTCTTTCTTGCTTTGTAGGTATAGTTTATGTTCTTCTAGTTCGTCTTTGACTAGCTTCAAGGCATTCCTTCCGTGTCCGATCTCTCTATCTTTATTCTTTATAATTTCATTGAATTGGCTTTCCCTTTCTTGATGTGCTTCCTCTACCTTTGTCTTCTGGTGCTCTGCTGCTATGACTTCTTCCGTTACCTTTATGATTTCTTCTTGGAGTACTTGGTTGTCCCGGCATAATATCTCATTCTGTTTAACCAAATCTTTACTTTTTATTGTCCAAGTCTCCACCAACTGTCTTCTTTCTTCTTCCATTTGTTTCCTTTCTTTCTTTTAAATCCGTTTCTCCTTCTTTTCCTATGTTTCTATCCTGTATCCTTACTTCGAAGCTTTGACTCTCCTTTTTTGCCTGTTGCAATCCTATGTCCACATGATTTTCCTCTTCATCCTCTTTTTCTGAGCTGCTCTCTTCTTCAGCACTACTTTCTTCCTGAGAATGTTCTTCTTTTTCGTGTAGGTCACTTTTTGGTGTCTCTTCTTGTCCGACTCTTGTTTCCTAGGCTAGAATTCCTTCTCTTCTTCTTCTTGGAACCATATGTAAAATTCTTTTTTGGATTTTTTCCAATGTAACTTTTGTCCTGGTACCTCAGCAATACCCATGTAAGTCGCACTTTGCCCTTCTGCTTCTTCCTTGGTAACATCTGGGCCCGGGTATGCCAATCCTTCTTGCTCCTGTTCCTTGTGTATGCAAGTGGTTAGAACTAGTGTTTCATTTTGTATTGTCTCTTTTGTTGGTTCTATGTTGAATCCCATAAAAGCATCAAAGAATTCATCCAAATCAGCTTCTTGCTCCATTTCCTTGAGTTTTTGGATATTCAACTCCTCTTGGTTCTTTCCCATTTTTGCAGAATGTAAAAATTCTTGCATTAGCTCTCTCTCCTCCTCATCTTCTCCATCCCCTTCCAATGGTCTTTCCTTATTATCCTTAAACTGTTTCTTCGGCTTCTGCAGCTGTGGTGTGCATATTAGTTGGCCATCTTCCCTAGTCACCAATATAGATCCGCCTTCAAGGAATTCTGGTGGAAGTTCTAATAAAAATGGCATTGGTTGCTCATATTTCCTCTTTTCCTCATCTTTCTTTGGGAAATTCTTGTTACTTTTCTCGATTAGAGATTTGCGAAGATCCTCATATGCTTCATTGCTAATGTTTTTGCTTTTACTAGGAGGTATCACCTTTGCCTTCTTAGGAGTCACCAACTTCCTCTGATCCTTGGCTAGATTTAGTTGTTCAAAAATACTTCTTAAAACTTTTTCTCTTCTGACAAAGGTCGCCTTTGTTTTTTATTCTAATAAATTTTCATGAGCTTTTTCATATACTTCTAGTTCTTCCTGAGTCCAGTCTGTCGCTTTCTCTGAGTGGTCATCAAGCATTTTCTGATACTGCTCTTCATACACTAATCTTTTATCTTCATGACCTTGTAAAAAATAAGTATATAGCTTTTGTTTCTCTGTCATTGGAGGGCATGGGGTTGGATCTGCTTGAGTTTCTCTTTGAGCTTCTATCACCTCCTCTCTAGTGGGCTCTACCATTTCTGAAGCTGCCTTTCTTAGGTCTTCCTTTACTCGGATTGTTACATACTCGGTCTCCTTCTCTTGCATGTCCAACTTTTTTTGGTCTTCCTGTGGAATTGTTCTCTTCATTCTTTCTGATGTTCTTAGCTTTTTTGCGACAGGCTCACTGACTCCCACCACTTCTCATACCCTTTTCATGGAATTCCCTGCTGTCTACTAAGTGGTGGGCTTGGGTGTTTCCCCCTTCTCTTTTCTTCTCCCTGCTTTATTAGGGGATGCTATTTGTTGGTTGTTTGCCAATTCTTCCATCTGCCGTCTGTTGAACATGAATTCCATGTCTTCCTCCTCATCTAGAGCCATGTATATGATTCTTGTTAGTGCTTGCCTCCTGCCCAAGAATTGTTTCTCTTTCTAGTGTAGTGCTTCTTCATAGATATATTTCAATACATATCCTGACAAATCCATTCTTTTTGAACTACCTCTCTTCATAAAAGCTAAAGTCACAGCTTTGTGAGGCATGGTATACCATGTCATTTGTATCGAACAGAAATGTTGATGGAACAGTCTTATTGCCATGTTTAATACCTCTAAGTCGAAGTCTGGAAATTTCTTGATTTCCCTGTATCGATCAATTCCTTTCCTGATATCGTTCATATTATATGTCTTCCCTTCCTCAAACTTTAAGGATTCTCTTACCAAAGCTAGTTGAATATCCTTGGCCATGACTATCTTTCTCTCTTCCTCCTCTTCCACATTGTTTATTACTTGTTTTACTTGCTCCTTGTTGCCATAAGCTTGACCTTTCCTCTCTTCCCTTTGTGGTTTTTGGAATATAACTTTTCTTTCTTCCACTTCATTTCTCTTGAAATGTTTTGGGACATCTATTTGGGTATCTACTTGTCCATTTGTTTTTTTCTCCTCAAGTGTACCAGAGGTACCCCTATTATTGCAGGTTCTTGCATCTGATACTACCCGAACCATGTTGAATGGTATTAAGTCATATCCTTCTGAATTGCAGATATGGGAAAGGATTTCATCATTGACTGCTACTTCTAAGGTTGACAAAATTTGATTCCACCCACAAGGCTCAAAATCCTCATCCTCAAACCACTTTGGGATGTAACTAGAGTCCTCAATGCTCCTCTCTAGTATGCATTCTTCTTTTTTCAGTTTGTACATCCCTCCTTTTTTTGGCTTACACATCCATATATGGGCAGAATCTTTCGACTCCCCCTCTGCTAATGAACTAGAATATGTTGAGGTGTTTTTTTGGGGATGCACTTTTTTGCAATCTCTGGAAGATATGTCATGATAAGTGCCATTTTTTAAGTTCACCTTGGTTACATTATTTTCTTGTTGCAAGTAAATATGGTCAGTTCCCCAATCTTCCACCACTATGAGTTGTCTAAGAAATGGTCATCCTAATATGACATCATATGTGGTCAATTCAAGAAAATCTACTACAACAAGGGTGTGTTGAAATTTGATTCCACATGTCTTCAACTCCACCTGTTCTAGCAATCCAATGGGCTATTCTAAATGACCATCCGCCAACTGAAGTTTCAGCCTAGAAGGTTTCATCTTTGGTCTTCCCCACTTCTCCCATATTTGCTTGGTCACAATGGCCACTCTAGATCCACTGTCCAAAATGGCTTGCACCTTGTGACCTTGCTAATCCACCATAATAGTGGAATTCCCTTATTCCCCCTCACAATATCCCCCTATTTTGTCCAATGATACTTGCATTATTTTTTCATCCTCTTCTGAGTTTGTGTCATTCTTTTTTGGGTTCCAGCAAACTCTTTCCAAATTAGGGTTTTGTTTTACCAATTGTTCCCATGTTATTTTGCAAGTCACCTCTATATCTTGACCTTCTGGATCTTTCCTTTTAGAATTTTGTCCATGTAATCTCAGGCTTGTACACTTCACACTTTTTCCTCTTCTTCCTGTAGTATTTCATCTCCCACCTCCCCTAGAGTAGACTTCTCCTCTTTTTATTCTATGATCTTTTGTTCTCTCAACTCATTCCAAACAACTTGATCCATACATTTTTGTAATTGTTCATCTGTCATTTTGGTTTCTTTCAAGACCTGATCTTTTTCCAATAATTGCTGAGCAGTTTCTATTAATTGTTTGCACAAAGCACATCTTCTCGTTTCTCCCTCTGGTATCGGGTATCCTTCCTCTTGTTGTTGTTGTGGAATTTCTTTGAGGGCTCCCTGGTATTGTTTCAGCAAAGTCCTCATTTGGTTGGACAAGGGTTCTGCCATAACTGATCCCTCCTTTTCTTTCTTCTTAATCTCTTTTGGAACTTGTTTTTGCTCTCGTGCTTTAGCTCTTTCCTTCCTTTTCTTCCAAGTTTTCTTCTTTTTTTTTTATCCATCCTTTCTTCTGAACTTTCTTCCACCACAGTCTTCTCAAGGTTTCTTATGGCCTCAGCCCTAGTTATCGCTCGAACTTGTACTCTCTCTTCTATCTCATCATCACTTGGTAGGATGGATTCATCATTAGCTTGGATGTTTGGTTCCACCACAATCACAGCTTTCGATGGGCTGTGTTTATGCTAGGTTTGTTAGGGTTACTTGGACAATCCTTTATGAGATGAAATTGGCCACAATCTTTGCAATACACTTCCACTTTCAGTATAGGAGGTTGAGGACAATCTCTTATAAAGTGATCTCCCCCACACCTATAGCAAGTTCCCTTCTCGAAGTTTCTAGGATTTTGGTTACTCAACATTCTTTGTTGGGGCATGAACCTATTTGCTACAAACATGAAAGTTTTAGGGTTTAACTCATAATTTCCTTTACTGTTTTGGTAGGCAAAGCATTGATTTTCTTTGTTGGCCCACCTCTCTTCTTCCTGGCATTCCTCTGTGTATGACATAGAGCCTCTATCTTCAGAATCCTCATAATACATTGGTGTGGAGGGTGTTATTGCCCTTTCCAAATTTTCTTCCAAAGGCATATATTTGATAGGCACTACATTGGTAGGTAAATGGTTGTTGACCTAAAACTGGTTGTGGACTTTCTTGATTGGCCATGTCTCTTATGGGATACTGACCTTGGAATGCCCTTGCCCTCCCCAATGGTGGTGTGTTTGCCCAACACCATTGTTCCATTGTCTCTCTTGTGGGTAGAACTAGATAACTCTCTTTCCCCCCTGAAAGTGTCTCCTTGGTTTGGTGCAAAGATTGGTGTGATGATTTTGCCCACAGTTATTACATCTCGGGTTCAGGTTTCTTTGTATGTTAGTCTATTGAATCCCCATGCCCAAATGTTTTGCTATTGCTTGAGCTAGTTCTTCAGTGTGTGCTATCTTAGATGAGGATGTTGATGGTTCCTCTCCTTCCACCAGGTCTCTCTCCTCTGTTATCATCAATGTCTATGGCTTCCCTTATGCACTCATCCAGAGTTGTGCACCTTCTACAATAAACTAGAGTTCTTAATTGTGCATTGTGTAAGCCTTTAGTGAACAATGATATCCGCTTTTGCATAGAAGGTTTTTCTTGAGGGGTACATCTTGCTTGAACCTTCTAGCAACTAACCTGACTGATTCCTTAGGATTTTGTTTGAATGTGTGTATCAGAGTGGAAATGTCATGTTTAATCCCTCTCTTAGAAAATTCTGCAATGAATTCTAA
Organism: Ceratopteris richardii; assembly: GCA_020310875.1. Lineage (NCBI taxonomy): Eukaryota > Viridiplantae > Streptophyta > Polypodiopsida > Polypodiales > Pteridaceae > Ceratopteris > Ceratopteris richardii. The sequence continues at coordinate 88,247,001 of CM035425.1, read as the reverse complement.
GAAGAAGGTTTCAATGTCATCAAAAGTTTCCATAGCAAGGGGTTGAAACCATTTGCTAGTTGAATCTTTCAATGTTAATCCAAAAGCTTGGTACTGAGTGAAAAAGTTTACTACCTCCTCGGCTTTGAGTACTTGTTTGAATTCTGCTACATGATCATAAGGATCAGTGGAGCCATCATATTGGTTTCTCATGCTTTTCACCACTTGAGTTGGTCTTAGTCTTCTAAACTTTCCTCCATGTCTCTCTCTATTATTTCTTCTTGGCACCTCAATGTTGTATCTTTGGGGTCTATTGTTTCCATGTTCCCTAGCTCTAATTCTAGATTCCTATTTACTCTAATGGGTGATAAGTATGGAGGTCCTTGGTGTTCCTTTCCTGCTTTGTTCCTTGCCTGATTACTTGTTTCTCGAGTTTCCCCAAATCTATCTCTTACCGAGGGACCCATGTGATGTGGATTAGGGTTTTCTTCTTCCTCTCCTCCCTCTTGAGCAGCTACATTCCTTCTAAAGAAAATAGGCTGGTTCAAGTGAGTGTAGGAACTCTTCAACTCATCTACCAGTTTCCAAAATCTTTTCCCTTCTTCATTTATGAAAGTAGTGTTGAAATGGAACATATTACCTTAGCTCAACACGATTTCTTCACCTCACTTGATCCAACCCCTAATGGGAATACTATCACATGTGCAAATAACTTATATCCTAGTATCATGGGACTTGGAAAAATCATCCTTACTACTTTTAATGGAAGCACCATTACATTTCAAAATGCTTTATATCTCTCATGGATTTAAAAAAAAAAGGTCTATTATTAGTGTAAGCACTACTCAAGATTTAACTGGTAGTAAAGTTTGTTTATGACATGTATATATTCCATGATCTTTCTGATGTTGATAAAATCATTGCATTTGGTATTCTATGTTATGTGTTTAATAAGCTTACAAATTATGGACAATCGATGGATGATTATACATGTGAAATATAAGATTTATAGGCCATCTCATATGCAAAACTTTGGCTTGCATGTTTTAGTCATCGGAATTTTGCTAGTTTGATATGCTTGCAAAAGTTTGATATGGTGTCCTCTTTGCCTAAACTTGAGGCACCATCCAAGCATGTATGTGAGGGCTTCATTTTGGTAAGATGCACCATTCTTAATTTCCTAAATGTGCTTTTTCTAGGCATGCATAGTTCTATGCACTAAAGTCAAGTTTTGAAGTGCTCATGTGATTTAAGCACTTCCTAATCAAGGCTGAAAATCTATCAACATGTAAAATGGGTAGTCTCCATTTTGATCAAGGGGGAAGTATATGTTTCCTAAATTCAATGCATATTTGGCTAATCATGGGATAAAGCACCATTTTCCAATGTCATGTAAGCCACAATAGAATGGTGTTGATAAAAGAAAAATAGACCTCTCATGGAAATGGCAAGATGCATGGTCAAAATTTAGACATTACCTCAAATTTTCTAGCTTGAAGCCATAATGTGTGTTGCATAGGTACTTAAAAACCATCCTACTAAGGCATTATGGTCTACATGTGTTTGGTTGTTTGACATGTGCATTAGTATCTAAGCAATAAAGCAAGAAGTTGGATGATAAGATTGTGAAGCATATTTTTGTTGGGTATAGTTATGAGAGCAAAGTTTATTGCTTAGACCACCCACAAAGTTAATGGAGATGTAGTTTTCATGGTTTTTTATGGAAGATGCAATGCAACCTTCATTTTCATGTATTAAGGAAATATCAAGAAGCTCAAGCGATATGTATGACACTTTGTTTCCTATTTTGCTTGATGGGCTATCAAATGTATTTCCTAGTGTGGCAATTCTCAACCTATGCAAGTTTTGATTGAGGATATAAATCATTCCATTTTTAATCTAATATCTATGATGCACTCATCAATGAGATATTAGATATTGATAAGGCAAAATCTTTTCCAGAATGGTTGGTGCAAACATTGAGGGGTAGTAAATTGAATGCATCTTTGCCTTGTTGTACTTGCTTAGGCTTCCGTGGTGCTTCTTTTTGCACTATATTTCTATGCAATGGTTGGATCTAGATTTTGTGATGAGAATGAGCCTATTTCCTTTGATAAAGCACAAAATTCAAAAAATTGGATGTATAATATGAAATTTCAATATGATGCTTATGAATTGTAGTTGGTATTCATGAGACTTGCCTCCTAATAAGATGGACATTGGGACTAAATTGATCTATAATTCGAGTGCAATATTGATGGTAATATTGATCATTATAAGGCTAGCCTTGTAGCTAAAGGTTATTCTCAAATAAAGATTTTGATTTTGATAATATCTTTGCTTCTATGTTATTTATGAGAACCATTATTAGCATTTATGCACTTACAACACAATGGAATGGTTGGAATGTACATTAATTGGGCATCAAAACTTCACTTTTGAATGGGCATGGCGTGAAGAAGTCTATGTTCTTTAGCCCCATGGTTTTGTGCAAAAAAAATATTCATCACGTGATTGGGGAGAAAATGCCCACTTATTAGCACTTAGGTTTCAATAGTCTATCTAAAATTACGTTGTTTGTGAAGTGTGTAGATGACAAATTTTTCATCATTTTTGTTTATGTGAATGAAGTGATGCTGACTTTTCTCAATAAGATGCATATTTATGGGTTAATCGCTGATTTGCATGCCTCTTTTGAGATGTTTGATTTGGGTTATTCTTATAATCATTTGGGAATTCATTTTATGCAAGTTGATAGAGTTTTGTGTCAAACATAATATATTCACACTTTATTGCAATGATTGGCTTTGAGGTGTGAAGAGGTGATGGTATATGTGCGGAGATGAGCTGGTCTTGCAACAAACCTTCTCTATACAAGCCAATGTGATTGCAAAAATGACTAGTTTACTTCTTTAGCTACCCAAATATGCACAAGAAGCCATCAAGTCCTTTAGAACATCATTGTCAAATGTTTGCATCAAAATAGATAACTTCCACTTTGCAAGTTTGAAGAAACCTTCTATTTTGGGAAGAGAAGGTCATAGAAATATGCTCAGAGCTCACAACATGGTATGAATTGACCAAAGAGCTTTTGCGTACATCTAATTGAAATGTATAGCTAACCAAAGCAAGTTATTTGGTGAATGTAGCTAAACCATACAAAGAGAAATGAATCTAACAAGCCTGGGGGGTCACCCCGACTTTTCATGAGCAAGATGAATTGCACACACAATCAACCTCTATAATTCATAACTTGAGATCTAATGATCCAATGATGTTGAAACTTGATATTGTGTACTTGACGTTCCTATCTAACATATTCAAGTGAAATTATAGGAATTGGATACTCGCACATAGAGAAATAGACAAAACAAGTTGACTATGTATGTCAAGGTACTGTCGCAACACACAAGAAGTAAGTAATCAAGATGTATGGATCATAATGTGTATTGATATTGCACATATATCGATACAAGAGAATTATGGAGGACTAATCTTACATGCATCGAGCATAATGAAAGATCAAGGAATAATCTCAAACTCTCAAGAATAGTCGTGATATCCCGCAACTAAAAAGCAGGTGTATTTTTACATAAATTTGAATTTGAACTTGGTAAGTCATTCACCTAAAAGAGATCCTACACTTTAGGGAAGATTTAATCTTGATTCCCACTAACAAAAGTCGTGGAGTTAGCTTCCTATTATCACGAGATTACATCTCCTTTTTGCCTTTTAGGATCTATCTCTTCCTCCATGGAATTCATCCATTCAGGCTTCTTCTTTGCTTCCTCATATGATGAGGGTTCCTCAAATTTGAGTCTTGTGCTATGTATTGAATGTTTAGTAACCAATGAAGTAGCATATCCATACCTTTCTAGCTTTGTTTTTTTGTTAGTTGATCTTCTAATGGTTTGTTGATAAGATTTTTCCACATCTCTCAACTCTTGTACTTTGATTTTGCCTTTAGAGCTCCAAAAACTTATTTCTCTTCTTGGAGTTTTTTGATCATCATCAGAATCACTTGGTGCTTCAAGTGTGTGCTCATTTTTCTTTGATAAGGTTGGAAAGTCCTCCTCTAGGTCATAAGGAAGTTTAATTTTCCTGCAATAATCTTCAAACCATGACTTTTTTCATCAAACACGACATCTTTAATTAAAATGAAGCCTTTGTTGCTTGCTATAACCTTTTTGATTAAGATCATAGCCAATGAAGATGTGTTTCTCTGCCTTGCCACTAATCTGTGAAGGAATCCGTGCATATGCTATGAACCCAAAGATCTTGCAATGATCAAGACTAGGACTTCTTCCATTATACCTCCTCAGATATCCATCCATTCAGAAAAGCATTTTTTACATCCATTTGATAAATCTTCCAATTCTTGAAAATGCTCTACTCATAAGTACCCTGATAGTAGCATTTTCACAACTAAGTGAAAAAGTTTCTTCATAGTCAATACCGTGTGTTTGTGCATATCCTTTGGTCACTAGCCTTGCTTTCTACCTATAGATCCATCAAAACTTTTCTTTGCCTTATATATCCACCTTGAACCTTTGACTTTCATAGATGGAGTCTTGGGTACCAATTCCTAAGTTTGATTTTTTTGTAAAGCATCTATCTCTTCCTCCATGGAATTCATCCATTGAGGCTTCTTCTTTGCTTCCTCATATGATGAGGGTTCCTCAAATTTGAGTCTTGTGCTATGTATTGAATGTTTAGTAACCAATGAAGTATCATATCCATACCTTTCTAGCTTTGTTTTTTTGTTGGTTGATCTTCTAATGGTTTGTTGATAAGATTTTTCCACATCTCTCAACTCTTGTACTTTGATTTTGCCTTTAGAGCTCCAAAAACTTATTTCTCTTCTTGGAGTTTTTTTATCATCATCAGAATCACTTGATGCTTCAAGTGTGTGCTCATTTTTCATTGATAAGGTTGGAAAGTCCTCCTCTAGGTCATAAGGAAGTTTAATCTTCCTGCAATAATCTTCAAACCATGACTTTTTTCATCAAACACGACATCTTTAATTAAAATGAAGCCTTTGTTGCTTGTTATAACCTTTTTGATTAAGATCATAGCCAATGAAGATGTGTTTCTCTGCCTTGCCACTAATCTGTGAAGGAATCCGTGCATATGCTATGAACCCAAAGATCTTGCAATGATCAAGACTAGGACTTCTTCCATTATACCTCCTCAGATATCCATCCATTCAGAAAAGCATTTTTTACATCCATTTGATAAATCTTCCAATTCTTGAAAATGCTCTACTCATAAGTACCCTGATAGTAGCATTTTCACAACTAAGTGAAAAAGTTTCTTCATAGTCAATACCGTGTGTTTGTGCATATCCTTTGGTCACTAGCCTTGCTTTCTACCTATAGATCCATCAAAACTTTTCTTTGCCTTATATATCCACCTTGAACCTTTGACTTTCATAGATGGAGTCTTGGGTACCAATTCCTAAGTTTGATTTTGTTGTAAAGCATCTATCTCTTCCTCCATGGAATTCATCCATTCAGGCTTCTTCTTTGCTTCCTCATATGATGAGGGTTCCTCAAATTTGAGTCTTGTGCTATGTATTGAATGTTTAATAACCAATGAAGTATCATATCCATACCTTTCTAGCTTTGTTTTTTTGTTGGTTGATCTTCTAATGGTTTGTTGATAAGATTTTTCCACATCTCTCAACTCTTGTACTTTGATTTTGCCTTTAGAGCTCCAAAAACTTATTTCTCTTCTTGGAGTTTTTTGATCATCATCAGAATCACTTGGTGCTTCAAGTGTGTGCTCATTTTTCTTTGATAAGGTTGGAAATTCCTCCTCTAGGTCATAAGGAAGTTTAATTTTCCTGCAATAATCTTCAAACCATGACTTTTTTCATCAAACACGACATCTTTAATTAAAATGAAGCCTTTGTTGCTTGCTATAACCTTTTTTATTAAGATCATAGCCAATGAAGATGTGTTTCTCTGCCTTGCCACTAATCTGTGAAGGAATCCGTGCATATGCTATGAACCCAAAGATCTTGCAATGATCAAGACTAGGACTTCTTCCATTATACCTCCTCAGATATCCATCCATTCAGAAAAGCATTTTTTACATCCATTTGATAAATCTTCCAATTCTTGAAAATGCTCTACTCATAAGTACCCTGATAGTAGCATTTTCACAACTAAGTGAAAAAGTTTCTTCATAGTCAATACCGTGTGTTTGTGCATATCCTTTGGTCACTAGCCTTGCTTTCTACCTATAGATCCATCAAAACTTTTCTTTGCCTTATATATCCACCTTGAACCTTTGACTTTCACAGATGGAGTCTTGGGTACCAATTCCTAAGTTTGATTTTTTTGTAAAGCATCTATCTCTTCCTCCATGGAATTCATCAATTTAGGCTTCTTCTTTGCTTCCTCATATGATGAGGGTTCCTCAAATTTGAGTCTTGTGCTATGTATTGAATGTTTAGTAACCAATGAAGTATCATATCCATACCTTTCTAGCTTTGTTTTTTGGTTGGTTGATCTTCTAATGGTTTGTTGATAAGATTTTTCCACATCTCTCAACTCTTGTACTTTGATTTTGCCTTTAGAGCTCCAAAAACTTATTTCTCTTCTTGGAGTTTTTTGATCATCATCAGAATCACTTGGTGCTTCAAGTGTGTGCTCATTTTTCTTTGATAAGGTTGGAAAGTCCTCCTCTAGGTCATAAGGAAGTTTAATTTTCCTGCAATAATCTTCAAACCATGACTTTTTTCATCAAACACGACATCTTTAATTAAAATGAAGCCTTTGTTGCTTGCTATAACCTTTTTGATTAAGATCATAGCCAATGAAGATGTGTTTCTCTGCCTTGCCACTAATCAGTGAAGGAATCCGTGCATATGCTATGAACCCAAAGATCTTGCAATGAGGACTTCTTCCATTATACCTCCTCAGATATCCATCCATTCAGAAAAGCATTTTTTACATCCATTTGATAAATCTTCCAATTCTTGAAAATGCTCTACTCATAAGTACCCTGATAGTAGCATTTTCACAACTAAGTGAAAAAGTTTCTTCATAGTCAATACCGTGTGTTTGTGCATATCCTTTGGTCACTAGCCTTGCTTTCTACCTATAGATCCATCAAAACTTTTCTTTGCCTTATATATCCACCTTGAACCTTTGACTTTCACAGATGGAGTCTTGGGTACCAATTCCTAAGTTTGATTTTTTTGTAAAGCATCTATCTCTTCCTCCATGGAATTCATCCATTCAGGCTTCTTCTTTGCTTCCTCATATGATGAGGGTTCCTCAAATTTGAGTCTTGTGCTATGTATTGAATGTTTAGTAACCAATGAAGTATCATATCCATACCTTTCTAGCTTTGTTTTTTGGTTGGTTGATCTTCTAATGGTTTGTTGATAAGATTTTTCCACATCTCTCAACTCTTGTACTTTGATTTTGCCTTTAGAGCTCCAAAAACTTATTTCTCTTCTTGGAGTTTTTTGATCATCATCAGAATCACTTGGTGCTTCAAGTGTGTGCTCATTTTTCTTTGATAAGGTTGGAAAGTCCTCCTCTAGGTCATAAGGAAGTTTAATTTTCCTGCAATAATCTTCAAACCATGACTTTTTTCATCAAACACGACATCTTTAATTAAAATGAAGCCTTTGTTGCTTGCTATAACCTTTTTGATTAAGATCATAGCCAATGAAGATGTGTTTCTCTGCCTTGCCACTAATCAGTGAAGGAATCCGTGCATATGCTATGAACCCAAAGATCTTGCAATGAGGACTTCTTCCATTATACCTCCTCAGATATCCATCCATTCAGAAAAGCATTTTTTACATCCATTTGATAAATCTTCCAATTCTTGAAAATGCTCTACTCATAAGTACCCTGATAGTAGCATTTTCACAACTAAGTGAAAAAGTTTCTTCATAGTCAATACCGTGTGTTTGTGCATATCCTTTGGTCACTAGCCTTGCTTTCTACCTATAGATCCATCAAAACTTTTCTTTGCCTTATATATCCACCTTGAACCTTTGACTTTCATAGATGGAGTCTTGGGTACCAATTCCTAAGTTTGATTTTTTTGTAAAGCATCTATCTCTTCCTCCATGGAATTCATCCATTCAGGCTTCTTCTTTGCTTCCTCATATGATGAGGGTTCCTCAAATTTGAGTCTTGTGCTATGTATTGAATGTTTAATAACCAATGAAGTATCATATCCATACCTTTCTAGCTTTGTTTTTTTGTTGGTTGATCTTCTAATGGTTTGTTGATAAGATTTTTCCACATCTCTCAACTCTTGTACTTTGATTTTGCCTTTAGAGCTCCAAAAACTTATTTCTCTTCTTGGAGTTTTTTGATCATCATCAGAATCACTTGGTGCTTCAAGTGTGTGCTCATTTTTCTTTGATAAGGTTGGAAATTCCTCCTCTAGGTCATAAGGAAGTTTAATTTTCCTGCAATAATCTTCAAACCATGACTTTTTTCATCAAACACGACATCTTTAATTAAAATGAAGCCTTTGTTGCTTGCTATAACCTTTTTTATTAAGATCATAGCCAATGAAGATGTGTTTCTCTGCCTTGCCACTAATCTGTGAAGGAATCCGTGCATATGCTATGAACCCAAAGATCTTGCAATGATCAAGACTAGGACTTCTTCCATTATACCTCCTCAGATATCCATCCATTCAGAAAAGCATTTTTTACATCCATTTGATAAATCTTCCAATTCTTGAAAATGCTCTACTCATAAGTACCCTGATAGTAGCATTTTCACAACTAAGTGAAAAAGTTTCTTCATAGTCAATACCGTGTGTTTGTGCATATCCTTTGGTCACTAGCCTTGCTTTCTACCTATAGATCCATCAAAACTTTTCTTTGCCTTATATATCCACCTTGAACCTTTGACTTTCACAGATGGAGTCTTGGGTACCAATTCCTAAGTTTGATTTTTTTGTAAAGCATCTATCTCTTCCTCCATGGAATTCATCAATTTAGGCTTCTTCTTTGCTTCCTCATATGATGAGGGTTCCTCAAATTTGAGTCTTGTGCTATGTATTGAATGTTTAGTAACCAATGAAGTATCATATCCATACCTTTCTAGCTTTGTTTTTTGGTTGGTTGATCTTCTAATGGTTTGTTGATAAGATTTTTCCACATCTCTCAACTCTTGTACTTTGATTTTGCCTTTAGAGCTCCAAAAACTTATTTCTCTTCTTGGAGTTTTTTGATCATCATCAGAATCACTTGGTGCTTCAAGTGTGTGCTCATTTTTCTTTGATAAGGTTGGAAAGTCCTCCTCTAGGTCATAAGGAAGTTTAATTTTCCTGCAATAATCTTCAAACCATGACTTTTTTCATCAAACACGACATCTTTAATTAAAATGAAGCCTTTGTTGCTTGCTATAACCTTTTTGATTAAGATCATAGCCAATGAAGATGTGTTTCTCTGCCTTGCCACTAATCAGTGAAGGAATCCGTGCATATGCTATGAACCCAAAGATCTTGCAATGAGGACTTCTTCCATTATACCTCCTCAGATATCCATCCATTCAGAAAAGCATTTTTTACATCCATTTGATAAATCTTCCAATTCTTGAAAATGCTCTACTCATAAGTACCCTGATAGTAGCATTTTCACAACTAAGTGAAAAAGTTTCTTCATAGTCAATACCGTGTGTTTGTGCATATCCTTTGGTCACTAGCCTTGCTTTCTACCTATAGATCCATCAAAACTTTTCTTTGCCTTATATATCCACCTTGAACCTTTGACTTTCACAGATGGAGTCTTGGGTACCAATTCCTAAGTTTGATTTTTTTGTAAAGCATCTATCTCTTCCTCCATGGAATTCATCCATTCAGGCTTCTTCTTTGCTTCCTCATATGATGAGGGTTCCTCAAATTTGAGTCTTGTGCTATGTATTGAATGTTTAGTAACCAATGAAGTATCATATCCATACCTTTCTAGCTTTGTTTTTTGGTTGGTTGATCTTCTAATGGTTTGTTGATAAGATTTTTCCACATCTCTCAACTCTTGTACTTTGATTTTGCCTTTAGAGCTCCAAAAACTTATTTCTCTTCTTGGAGTTTTTTGATCATCATCAGAATCACTTGGTGCTTCAAGTGTGTGCTCATTTTTCTTTGATAAGGTTGGAAAGTCCTCCTCTAGGTCATAAGGAAGTTTAATTTTCCTGCAATAATCTTCAAACCATGACTTTTTTCATCAAACACGACATCTTTAATTAAAATGAAGCCTTTGTTGCTTGCTATAACCTTTTTGATTAAGATCATAGCCAATGAAGATGTGTTTCTCTGCCTTGCCACTAATCAGTGAAGGAATCCGTGCATATGCTATGAACCCAAAGATCTTGCAATGAGGACTTCTTCCATTATACCTCCTCAGATATCCATCCATTCAGAAAAGCATTTTTTACATCCATTTGATAAATCTTCCAATTCTTGAAAATGCTCTACTCATAAGTACCCTGATAGTAGCATTTTCACAACTAAGTGAAAAAGTTTCTTCATAGTCAATACCGTGTGTTTGTGCATATCCTTTGGTCACTAGCCTTGCTTTCTACCTATAGATCCATCAAAACTTTTCTTTGCCTTATATATCCACCTTGAACCTTTGACTTTCATAGATGGAGTCTTGGGTACCAATTCCTAAGTTTGATTTTTTTGTAAAGCATCTATCTCTTCCTCCATGGAATTCATCCATTCAGGCTTCTTCTTTGCTTCCTCATATGATGAGGGTTCCTCAAATTTGAGTCTTGTGCTATGTATTGAATGTTTAATAACCAATGAAGTATCATATCCATACCTTTCTAGCTTTGTTTTTTTGTTGGTTGATCTTCTAATGGTTTGTTGATAAGATTTTTCCACATCTCTCAACTCTTGTACTTTGATTTTGCCTTTAGAGCTCCAAAAACTTATTTCTCTTCTTGGAGTTTTTTGATCATCATCAGAATCACTTGGTGCTTCAAGTGTGTGCTCATTTTTCTTTGATAAGGTTGGAAAGTCCTCCTCTAGGTCATAAGGAAGTTTAATTTTCCTGCAATAATCTTCAAACCATGACTTTTTTCATCAAACACGACATCTTTAATTAAAATGAAGCCTTTGTTGCTTGCTATAACCTTTTTGATTAAGATCATAGCCAATGAAGATGTGTTTCTCTGCCTTGCCACTAATCTGTGAAGGAATCCGTGCATATGCTATGAACCCAAAGATCTTACAATGATCAAGACTAGGACTTCTTCCATTATACCTCCTCAGATATCCATCCATTCAGAAAAGTATTTTTTACATCCATTTGATAAATCTTCCAATTCTTGAAAATGCTCTACTCATAAGTACCCTGATAGTAGCATTTTCACAACTAAGTGAAAAAGTTTCTTCATAGTCAATACCGTGTGTTTGTGCATATCCTTTGGTCACTAGCCTTGCTTTCTACCTATAGATCCATCAAAACTTTTCTTTGCCTTATATATCCACCTTGAACCTTTGACTTTCACAGATGGAGTCTTGGGTACCAATTCCTAAGTTTGATTTTTTTGTAAAGCATCTATCTCTTCCTCCATGGAATTCATCCATTTAGGCTTCTTCTTTGCTTCCTCATATGATGAGGGTTCCTCAAATTTGAGTCTTGTGCTATGTATTGAATGTTTAGTAACCAATGAAGTATCATATCCATACCTTTCTAGCTTTGTTTTTTTGTTGGTTGATCTTCTAATGGTTTGTTGATAAGATTTTTCCACATCTCTCAACTCTTGTACTTTGATTTTGCCTTTAGAGCTCCAAAAACTTATTTCTCTTCTTGGAGTTTTTTGATCATCATCAGAATCACTTGGTGCTTCAAGTGTGTGCTCATTTTTCTTTGATAAGGTTGGAAAGTCCTCCTCTAGGTCATAAGGAAGTTTAATTTTCCTGCAATAATCTTCAAACCATGACTTTTTTCATCAAACACGACACCTTTAATTAAAATGAAGCCTTTGTTGCTTGCTATAACCTTTTTGATTAAGATCATAGCCAATGAAGATGTGTTTCTCTGCCTTGCCACTAATCTGTGAAGGAATCCGTGCATATGCTATGAACCCAAAGATCTTGCAATGATCAAGACTAGGACTTCTTCCATTATACCTCCTCAGATATCCATCCATTCAGAAAAGCATTTTTTACATCCATTTGATAAATCTTCCAATTCTTGAAAATGCTCTACTCATAAGTACCCTGATAGTAGCATTTTCACAACTAAGTGAAAAAGTTTCTTCATAGTCAATACCGTGTGTTTGTGCATATCCTTTGGTCACTAGCCTTGCTTTCTACCTATAGATCCATCAAAACTTTTCTTTGCCTTATATATCCACCTTGAACCTTTGACTTTCACAGATGGAGTCTTGGGTACCAATTCCTAAGTTTGATTTTTTTGTAAAGCATCTATCTCTTCCTCCATGGAATTCATCCATTTAGGCTTCTTCTTTGCTTCCTCATATGATGAGGGTTCCTCAAATTTGAGTCTTGTGCTATGTATTGAATGTTTAGTAACCAATGAAGTATCATATCCATACCTTTCTAGCTTTGTTTTTTTGTTGGTTGATCTTCTAATGGTTTGTTGATAAGATTTTTCCACATCTCTCAACTCTTGTACTTTGATTTTGCCTTTAGAGCTCCAAAAACTTAGTTCTCTTCTTGGAGTTTTTTGATCATCATCAGTAGTAACCAATGAAGTATCATATGCATACCTTTCTAGCTTTGTTTTTTTGTTGGTTGATCTTCTAATGGTTTGTTGATAAGATTTTTCCACATCTCTCAACTCTTGTACTTTGATTTTGCCTTTAGGGGCAACCAAACATATCTTTCACAATGCATTTTATTCACTTCACTTGAGCCTGCCCCTACAGGGAATACTATCACATGTGCCAAGAACTCCTCTTATCCTATTATGGGAGTTGGTAAGATCAGTCTGACTACTGCTAATGGTAGTTCTTTCACATTGTCAGATGCTTTATTTGTGCGAGGGATCAAGAAGAATCTGTTATCAGTTTTAGCTTTAGCCAAGATTGTCTTGGTTGTGAAATTTTTTGATGACAGATGTATAGTTTATGATCTCTCAAATGGCGACGTGATTATTTCTTCTGGCATTTTATGTCGTGGGTTGTATAATCTCATAGACTATGAAAAATCTATGAATGATTTGGCATGTGCAGTACATGATTCTTAGGCTATGTTAGATGCAAAACTTTGGCATGCACGCTTTGTTCATCTGAATTTTGTTAGTTTGCTACGCCTGCAAAAATTTGAAATGGTGTCCTCTTTGCCCAAACTTGAGCCACTTGCTAAACATGTATGTGAAGGCTATATTTTGGGCAAAATGCAGTGTTCCTCATTCCCAAAAGATGGTTCAGTTTGAGCTACTCAGAAATTGCAGCTTGTTCACAGTGATGTTTGTGGTCATATGCAAACACCCTCTTTTGGGAACTATCTTTACTTTGTGACTTGCATCGATGATTTTTCTAGGCATGCATGGGTACATCCATTGAAAGCAAAGTCTAAAGTGTTTATGTGCTTCAAACAGTTTCTAGTTTTGGCTGAAAATCTGTGAGCATGTAGAATGGACACCCTTCATTCTGATCAAGGGGGGGAAGATATGTCTTCTAACTTTAATGCATTTCTGGCTGAACGTGGGATAAAACATTAGTGTATAGTGTTGTATACACCTCAACGGAATGGAGTTGCTGAACAGAAGCATAGATCACTCATGGAGATGGCGAGATGAGGCTTTACCACATAGTTTTTGGCTTGAGGTTTTTATGTGTGCAGCATATGTACTTAACAGATGTCCCACTAAAGCATTGCAGTCTATCACTCCATATGAGGCTTGGCATGGTTGCAAGCCATCTGTTGCTCATCTGCATGTTTTTGGTTGTTTGACGTATGCATTATTGCCTGAATAACAATGCAAAAAATTGGATGATAAAGTAGTGAAATGTATTTATGTTGGGTATAGTTTTGAAAGCAAAAGCTATTGTCTGTATCATCCATAGAATAAATGGATTTTGGTCGACTGTGATGTTGTTTTTGTGGAAGATGCTATTCAGCCACTACTTTCATGTACTAAGGAGACATCTGTTAGCTCCAAAGACATGTATGATACTTTGCTGCCTCTTTTTACAAGTGGACAGTCTAGTGCTGGTCCGAATGAGGAAACTTCTCAGCCTTTATAGGTTTCATGCGATGATGTAGATCATTCCATTTCTGATGCAGATTTGCATGATGCACTTGTTGATGAGAGAGCTGATATTGAGGAGGCAAAAACTATGATAAAATGGCCGGTGCAGACTTTGCGTGACAGCAAATTAGATGCACCTCTATCATATCGTACTCATTCGGGCTCTCATAGTGCCTTTTTGCATCATATTGCTATGTTATGGCTACGTCTAGTCTCTGTGATGAGAATGAGCCTGTTTCATTTGATGAAACACAAAATTTAGAAAATTAGATGGCTGTTATGCAATCTGAATATGATGTTATCATGAAAATTGGTACTTGGTCTTTATGTGACTTTCCTCCTGGCAAGAAGTCCATTGGCACTAAGTGGCTGTACAAGCTTAAGCATAATCCTGATGGAATAGTTGACAGGTATAATGGCTAGCCTTGTTGCAAAGGGTTATGTGTAGGAAAGGGGCATTGATTTTGATGAGACCTTTGCACCTAAATGCCGAATGACTACTTTTCATAGCATCTGTGCACTTGCAACTCATCATGGTTGGAATGTACATTAGTTGGACATTAAAACTGCATTTTTGAATGGTGATTTTCATGAACAAGTGTATGTTTTTCAACCCCATGGCTTTGTGTAGAAAGGGCATGAAAATCAGGTGTGCAGGTTAAAGAAGGCATTATATGGTTTAAAGCAATCACCACATGCTTGGTATGAAAAGATACATGCCTATTTGATTTCACATGGTTTTGAGAATAGTCCATCTGAAAGCACCTTATATGTTAATCGTGCAAATGATGTGCTTTTGATCATTGTTGTGTATGTTCATGACATGATGCTCATTGGTCCTCATGCGAAGCATATTGGTGATTTTAAGGCTAATTTGCATGCCTCATTTGAGATGTCAGATTTGGGGCATTTGCATCATTATTTGGGCATCTAGTTTATGAAAGTTGATGGCATAATAGCTTGTGTCAAACGAAATATATTGACACATTATTGTAGCATTTTGGCCTTGAAGATTGCAAACCTATTGCCACTGCTATGGAGACAAGTTTTCGATTGAGTCTTCATGATGTTGGAGATGCATTTGATGGTGTTCTCCATCAGTAGGCTATTGGATGCTTTATTTACTTATGCATTACTTGGCTAGGTATTCAGTTTGTTGTCTCACAGATGAGCAGGTCTATGCATTGTCAAGGTGTCAAGCATTGGCAGGTGGTTAAGCGCATCTTTTGCTACTTGAGTGGTACCCGGATACTTGGATTGTTTTATCCCAAGGGGGATCACTACCACCAGATTTGCATGCTTTTTCTGACTCTTTTTGGGCTGGTTGCTATGACACTTGTGTGTCCACTAGTGGATTTTGCTTCATGCTTGGTAGTTCATGTATATCTTGGTTGAGCAAGAAGTAGCCTACTGTGGCCACTTCCAGTTGTGAGGCTGAGTATAGGGTAGTTTTCACAGCAACTGTTAAGTGTGTGTGGCTCAGATGCCTTATGGCTGATTTGCGTATTGGTCACTCTTCTACCACCACCATCGTCACTAACAGTCAGAGCACATTAGCAGTTGCAAGGAACCCTATGTTCCATGCTTACACTAAGCACATTGAGGTGTATTATCATTATGTCAGGGAGAGGTTCTCTACTGGAGAGATCAGCTTGACATATATGCCCACGCAGGAGAACATTGCAGACCTTTTCATGAAGGCTTTGCCTAGCGAGAAGTTTGAAGCTTTCCACAAAGCTTTGGGCTTACTTCCTTTTGTGGATTGATTCCACATAGCTTGGCACTTCCTTATACATGAGTGCCAGCTCCTTGTTCACCGCATCACTCCTAGGGGGGATTCATTGATATATTTAGGTAATGATTTGTGTGAACACACTAGGACCATCGGGGCACTTTTTTCCCTCTTTAGGAGGTTTTTTCCCCCCATATTGTATATATGCCTATTGCCCTAATGGGTTACTTACCTTTATATATTCTAGTGGTAATACATTTAGTATTGTGAGTTGTGATCCAAGCTTCTTCTTCTTCTTTGTGATGTTCGCCTGCTTCTGCAGACCTTGAACTCCAACAACTTCATGAAGTCGACTAAGTTCCAATTCTTGAAGTTGACCATTTTTTCGAGTCGAATTAAAGGATTGATGGGACTGAGTCGGCCACTACTGTCAGTATGGATGCAATGAGTGTTCTCAATAGTGGAAGCCAAAGAGATGAAGATAAAGCCGTGGAACCACATGGAGTAAAGTTTTTAGTAGTATGCAGCCCATGTCTCCTACCATTGCAATCAACAGGAATGTTAGCAATATAATATATTATCCTTAAAAATTCAAGGAGAAGAAATATAATTGGAAGCAAGTTGATCAAAAGAAAGAAAAACATAGAAAGCATCTAATTTTTTGTCTCCGAGGATGGAGAACATGTAAGTGGGGGGCAACTTGTAGAGGGGTACTCTGATAAGTGCCTCGAATGATGTATGTTATGTTTTTTTTCTAACTTTTATAAGATGGCAAGAAAGGAGGCAAGGAGTTATCTTAATGTTTAGCAAGATCAAAAGGAAGAAAGAGGACTAAGATGGAGAAAACAAAGAGGATCCAGCTCATCAAGAAGGGAGCAATCAACAACTTTTGCAAGTTGCCTATTTTTCCCAGTTGCCCATTTTTCAAGTTGCACCAATTTCTCAAGTTGCCTAGTTTTTCCTATGACCCAATTCCCAAGATGAGCAATTTCCCAAGTTGCCTAGCTTTTCCTATGACCCAATTCCCAAGATGAGCAATTTCCCAAGTTGCCTATTTGTTTCGAGTTTCCTGTTTTCCAAATTAAACAAGTTGCCTACTTCTCCAGATGAATAATTTCCCAAGTTGTCTATTTTTCTAAGTTGGCCTATTTTCCAAACCACCCATTTTCCCAAGTTTTCTATTTTTCCAAGTTGGCATTTTTTTCCAAATCACCCATTTTCCCAAGTGGGCCTATTTTCCAAATCACCCATTTTCCCAAATTGTCTAATTTTCCAAGTTGGCCTATTTTCCAAATCACCCATTTTCCCAAGTTGACTAAATTCAATCGACCTATTTTAGAATTTGACCATTTTTATAAACTTAGTTCCTTGCTCCAAAAGCTGCCTACTTTTATGAATTTAGTCGGCTTGCTCTAAAGTTGCCGATTTTTATAAATTTAGTCGATTTATCTCAAAAGTTGACCATTTTTATAAATTTAGTCTACTTAATTCAAAAGTTGCCCATTTTTTGTAAAGTAGACTATTTTTAAGAAAATGGTCTTCTTTTGATTTAGTCTACTACTTCATTTGAAAAAGCTTCTAAATTTTCGAGATTCTCCACGTGGACTAAATTTTCAAGCACTTGCATGCGGAGGACTCATGGATGGTGGACGGTGCCGAATACTAGAATTTGGAAGATAGTGATGGTATAGGAAAAGTGGACCAAGAAGGAAGTTTCTGGAGTGCCAAAATTGACAGTGAGCCACAAAGGAAGAAACTAATTTTGTTCCCTTTTGCTGCCCTTGACTCCTACCAATCCCATAGGAAAACTATATAGGAAGACCTCTCCATCAAAGAAGGAAGCTCATATACATAGACAAATGGACACAAACACAAGACCTCTACATAGTGTGTAGAGGGGGGAGTCCCTTGAAGATTCTCCCAGAGGTGGATGGCAGATTGAAGCATGGAATTGGGAGCTTTGTGAAGGAGGAGTGGGTTGGGCACTTGACTACAACAGGTGGAGTTGAGCAAGGGTAGCTTGCACTGCTTTCTTTACAAGTTCTCAAGTTCCTAGGCTGAAAAGGTGTCTTCTTTTTCTTGCAGAGTAGTGAGTTGGGACCCTCCCCCTCAATTGCCCATCCCTTTATGCTATGCTATAGTGTCTTATCCATGTAATTAGTCCTCATCTTATGTTGTATTGAAAGAAGTGTCCAATTCTTGTCTATGTAATGTTGCTTTATTTTAAGTCATTGTTTGTTCTTATTAGAGTAGTTTCTACAAATAAGCTGGTAGCATCCCATGTGATGTTTTTTTGAAGGAGTCATACAATCCATGCTGTTCTAAATCTTAATAATCCATGTTGTTCTAAATCTTCAATAATCCATATTGTTCTAAACCAGCCAACTGCTGTTTTTTTTATGTGTGCTTGAGAGAGCATAGGGTATACTTTCCTGAGGAGAATCCCCTTGAGTAGAAGGTGCCCTAGTAGATTAAGCATTCATTTCTTCCTCTTCAAAATGGAGTCCAAGGGTCTCCCTTCTTCATCTACCAATCAAAGCTTTTTGAAAAGCTTTGGGATTACTCCCTTTTGTGAAGTAATATTAGTTCTAGATTGGTTGGAACTTTCTTATACATGAGCGTCAAGCTTTTGTTCATTGCATCACTCCCGAGAGAATTTTGTAGCACATTTAGGTAGTGATATGTGTGAAGACACTTAAAACTATAAAACTATCGAGGCACTTTTTCCCCTGTTAAAGATATTTTTTCTCCTTGATTATATTTTTTTTCTCCCTGATTATATATATGCCCATAATCCCAATGGGCTCTATTCCGCACTTGGTAAAACATTCTAGATTGTGCTCCTAAGCTTCTTCTTTTTGGTCATGTTGTTTGTGTGCATTCTTGCTCGCCAAACTCCAATATATAAAAACTCCCTTTTTTTTTTTGAGAAATAAACTTTGCGATGCATTTGGCAGTGATATAATTGACAATAGTGATTCTTTTGAAAGGCGATGATGATGATGATAATAATAATAACAATAATAATAATTATTATTATTATTATTATCATCATCATAAAAAATGGTTATTGACATTTTTTAGTATTTATCTCATTAGTGATCTTTTTTTATTTTAATACAAAAGTTTGCGATTGACATGACGACACCCATGTGAGCAATCAGCAAGTGTATTGATGGCTCGTAAATAAGGATGATTTTTTTCATCCATCAGTATTACACTTTGCTCCACATGAGATTGATAGCAAACGAAAAGAGAAAGTCTCATAATAAAATGAAGATGAAAGGCCTCAAACTCACTCCCTCACTCCTAAGTAGCATGCTAGTCACCGCTCTCCATTTCTTTCTTATTTTCACTCTCTCTATCTCCTCTCTCGGTATCTCTCTCGTATATTTCTTTTGCATATCTCCACCCATGCATGCACATTTATACATGCAAAGACATACATACATATACTTACATGCACACACACACATACAGAAGTGCAGAAATAAACACGCATGCATGAACATATACGTGCATCCATGTGTATATTTTTATGTACATGCATACATACGCTCATATGTACATATATACACATATCAATGCATATATATATGCATGTAGACATAAATGCATAAATAGGCACATATAACACACATGCATATATGCATGCATGCATACACATATAAATTCTTTATTACTTTCACATGCATGTATGCATACATACATACGTATATGTACATAGATACACATATACACATATCAATGCACACATAAAGGCATAAATATGCACATAAACAAATGCATATATGCATGCATACACATATAATTCCTTATTAGTTTCATATGCATACATACACATACATGCATACATACATGTCATATATGCATAATACACATATAATTCCTTATTGTTTTTGTTGGATTTTGAGGTCTGTGGAAGCACGCGAACAATACAAGGAAGAAGAAGAAGCTTGGAGCACAACACTCAATATTGAATGTATTATCAAACGATTATAAAAAGGAAAGTAACCCATTAGGTTTAAAGGTATATATACAATCTCGGAGAAAAAAACATCCTAAAGAGAGAAAAAAGTGCCCCGATGGTCCTAGTGTGTTCACACACATCACTACCTAAATATATCAACAGATCCCCCTTGGGAGTGATGGGTGAACAAGGAGTTGACACTCATGTATAAGGAAGTGCCAAGCTACGTGGAATCAATCCACAAAAGGAAGTAAGCCCAAAGCTTTGCAAACAGCTTCAAATTTCTCCCTAGACAGAGCCTTTTTGAAAAGGTCTACAATGTTCTCCTATGTGGGCACATATGCCAGACTGATCTCTCCAGCAAAGAACCTCTCCTTGACATAATGATAGTGCACCTCAATGTGCTTAGTGCGAGCATGGAACACAGGATTCCTAGCAACTGCCAATGCACTTTGATTGTTTGTGAAGATGGTGGCGGCAGAAGATTGGCCAACACCCATATTATCCATAAGGCGTATGTGCCACGCACACTCAATAGTCGCTCTGATAGATGCCCTATACTCAACCTCACCTGGAAGTGGCCACAGTAGGCTGCTTCTTGCTCAACCAAGATATACATGAGCTACCAAGCATGAAGAAAAAGCCACCAGTGGACACACGAGTGTCATAACAACCAGCTTAGTCAAAGGAAAAAAAAGCATGTAAATCTGGCGGTAGTGATTCCCCCTTGGGATAAAACAATCCAAGTAGCCCGGTACCATTCAAGTAGCAAAAGATGCGCTTATTTGTCTGCCAATGCTTGACACCAGGGTAATGCATAAACCTGCTCATCTATGAGACAACAAACTGAATATATGGCTGAGTAATGCATAAGTAAATCAAGCGTCCAATAGCTTGCTGATAGAGGACAACCTCAAATGCATCTCCAACATCATGAAGACTCAACCTTAAACTTGTCTCCATAGGAGCGCTAATCGGTTTACAGTCTTCAAGGCCAAAATGCTACAATAATGTGTCAATATATTTTGTTTGACACAAAGCTATTCCGCCATCAACTTGCATAAACTGAATGCCCAAATAATGATGCAAGTGCCCCAAATCTGACATCTCAAATGAGGAATGCAAATCAGCCTTAAAATCAGCAATATGCTTCTCAATAGGACCAATGAGCAACATGTCATCAAGATAGACAACAATGAGCAGAAGCACATCATTTGCATGCTTAACATATAAGGTGCTCTCAGTTGGACTATTCTCAAAACCATGTGCAATCAGATAGGCATGTATCTTTTCATACAAAGCACGTGGTGCTTGCTTCAAACCATATAATGCCTTTTTCAACCTGCACATTTGGTTTTCATGCCCTTTCTGCACAAAGCCATGGGGCTGAAAAACATACACTTCTTCATGCAAGTCACCTCTTCAGAAATACAGATTTAATGTCCGACCGATGTACATTCCAACCATGATGAGCTACAAGTGCACAGATGCTACGAATAGTAGTCATTTAACATGTATGAGCAAAGGTCTCATTAAAATCAATGCCTATTTCATGGGCATAAACCTTTGCAACAACCCTAGCCTTATACATGTCAATTATTCCATCAAGCTTATGCTTCAACTTGTATACCCACTTAGTGCCAATAGTCACATAAAGACTAAGTACCATTTTTCATGATAGCATCATATTTTGATTGCATAACAACCATCCAATATTAAGACTTTTTTGGTTCATCAAACGAAATAGGCTCATTCTCATCACAAAGACTAGAGGCAGCCATATCATAGCAATTTGATGCAAAAAAAGCACTATGAGAGCCTAAACGAGTACAATATGATAGAGGTGCATCTAATTTGTTATCATGCAAAGTCTGGACCAACCTTTTTGACATAGTTTTTGCCTCTTCAATATCAACTGTCTCATCAACAAGTACATCATGTAAATCTGCACTAGAAATGGAATGATCTACGTCATCATATGAAACCTGTAAAGGTTGAGAAATTGCCTCATTTGGACCAGCACTAGACTGTGCACCTGTAAAAAGAGGTAGCAAAGTGTCATACATATCTTTGGAGCACTGATGTATCCTTAGTACATGAAATTAATGGATGAATAGCATCTTCCACAAAAACAACATCACGACTAACCAAAATGCATTTAATCTATGGATGATACAAATGATAGCCTTTGCTTTCAGAACTGTACCCAACAAAATTACATTTCACTACCATATCATCCAATTTCTTGCGTTGTTGTTCAGGCACTAATGCATATGCTAGAAAACCAAAGATCGACAAGTGAGCGATAGATGGCTTGTTACCATGCCAAGCCTCGTATGGAGTGATAGACTGCAATGCTTTAGTGGGACACCTGTGAAATACATATCCTACACACATAATAGCCTCAAGCAAGAAACTATGTGGTAAAGCCCGACTCTTGACCATACACCTCACCATCTCCATGTGACCCGTTCTTCCTTTCAACAACTCCATTCTATTGAGGTGTATATGACACTATACATTGATGTTTTATCCCACGTTTAACCAAAAATGCATTAAAAATAGAAGACATATATTCCCACCCCTTGATCAGAATGGAGGGTGCCCATTTTACATGCTGACACATTTTTAAGACAAACTAGAAACTGTTTGAATTACATAAACACTTCAGACTTTGCTTTCAATGGATATACCCATGCATGCCTAGAAAAATCATCAATGAAAGTCATGAAGTAAAGATAGTTCCCAAAAGAAAGTGTCTATGTAGGACCACAAACGTCATTGTGAACAAGCTACAATTTTTGAGTAGCTTGAACTGAACCATCTTTTGGGAAGGAGGAATGCTGCATTTTGCCCAAAATACAGCCTTCACAGACATGTCTATCAGGTGCCTTAAGTTTGGGCAAAGAGGATAGCATTTTAGATTTTTGCAGGCATAGCAAACTAGCAAAATTCAAATGACCAAAGCGTGCATGCCAAAGCTTTGCATTTGGCATAGCCTGAGAATCTTGAACTGCACATGCTGAATCATTCATAGATTTTGCATAATCTATGAGCTTATACAACCCATGACATAAAATGCCAAAAGCAATAATGATGTCACCATCTGATAGATCATGAAATGTACATCTGTCATCAACAAGTTTCACAACCAAGCCGATCTTGGCTAATGCTGAAACTGATCATAGATTTTTCTTGATCCTTGGCACAAATAAAGCATTTGACAATGTAAAAGAACTACCATTAGCAATAGTCAGAATGATCTTACCAACTCCCATAACACAATAAGAGGAGTTGTTGGCACATGTGATAGTATTCCATGTAGGGACAGGCTCAAGTGAAGTGAAGAAACTGCACAGCAAGGTAATTTGTTTGGTTGCCCCACTATCAAATTACTAAACATCTAAGTCTACCATAGACATACATTATTCATGAAAAGATGGTTCATAACTGCAAACAATAGTAAATGTCCATTCTTCATTCTGCACAAGATGAGCAAACTCTGTTTTGGGTGTACAGGCCTCTGCAACAACCATTACAACCTCTTCTTCTTTGCCTATTTTGTAGTGAGTTTTGGACAACTCTTTATTACATGATCATTTTCTTTGCAATATTTTCAAAACGATTTTTGCTTTCCTATTTTCTTCTCATCTTTGTCATCCTTCTTTGATTTTGCAGAATTAGCAGATTTCTGCTTACTAGTAGAAGAGCTCCATATACCTTTGCCCTTCTAACTAGCCAGGAAAGCTTGATCTGCAACATGCATAATGGATCTGTTCTGCCTAGATTGATCTTCTTGCAACATAATAGAGACTTACTCCTCAAATGTTAAGGCATTTGGATTGCCTTTCATCATCAATTGAAGAGTAGAAGAAAATCTTTGATATGAATATGAAAGACCATTTAGAATAGTCTCCACAAGTGAACTGTCCAGCAAGACCTCATCAGTAGAAATCAACTGCTCCTTCAAATCTTTGATGTTTGTCAAAAAAATGTCCATGGAATCTCCTTCATTCATGTGCTCACTCTCCAACTGTTTTTGGATGTAAGCAACATGAGCCTCATTCCTTGCCTCGTATAAAGTAGTCAGTGTATCCCAAGCATCCTTTTCTATTTTGCAAGAGTGAATGTGGGGAATAATGGCATGTTTGAGAGACAAGTCTATCAATGCATGTGCCTGAGCATCTCTGCCATCCCATCAAAGTTTCTCTACAGTAGGTGCATTAGGAACCGCAATGCGAACAAGAACCTGAAGAATAACACCATTTTCAACTCCATCTACATCACCTTCAACAACTATGTTTGCAGGTGAAATAGGACGTTTTTCAACACCGTGCACAATATTCCACAACCCTTTTGCAACCAATACATGACACATCATATAGGACCATAATGGGTAATTAGTGCCATCCAACTTATCCTTGGTAGCCAATATACAGAATACATCACTACTTTCAGCCATGGCCATTGGATAAAATACCCTGTTGTAGAAAAATTATTGTATCTCAAAAAGCTGAACAAAACTACCCTATCAAGTTCTCCTAAATTTGTAGCAAATTTTGAGATGCTTATATTGGTGAACCGAAACATGTACATATCTTTGGGACAAAAAGATGAAATTGCCTGCATAGGCACTATGATATTGTGCTCGAAGGTCGAAATGAGCTCAGATTGCGATTTCGACACAACACAACAAAGATGTTTTGAACTCCTAATCGCTTTGAGTATGCTCACCAAATTTCATGGGATTCTAAGACTATGACTAGAGGGGTGACGATGATGCCCTAGATGAAGTGGTGATCTACTCTGATACCAATTGTTGGAGTTTGAGGTTTGCAGAAGCATGTGAATAGCCCAAGGAAGAAGAAGAAGCTTGGAGCACAACACTCAGTACTGAATGTATTATCAAGAAAATATACAAAAATAAGTGACCCATTAGGGTGAAAGGCATATATACAAGCCAGGGTAAGAAAACCTCTTAAAGAGGGAAAAAAATGCCCCGACGGTCCTAGTGTATTCACACACATCACTACCTAAATATATCAACAGATTTCACATGCATCAATACATACATGCATACATACGTGCATATGTACCAAACGTGCATACATACATGCATACATGCATACATGCATACGTACATGTCTATGAAGTTTCTCGATCCTTTCTCTCCCTCTTTTAAGTTTATTATACCAAACTCGTAATTAATCATCATGTTCTATTCTATGTTCGATTCTTAGTATCCAATTTGTATGAATAATCTTTTCGTTCTTGAAAGATTACTCTATGAATTAGACTTATTCTAATCTAGGGGAGTGTCATTATTTACTCTCCATTAATCATATTACCCTTTTTTTACCTTTTTAAGAAAGCTACCATACGTAAGTAATGACATAGTTAATTAAAAGAAACTTAACACGCTAAATTATCATATAAAATTAGCGACTATGTAAGTTCATGGTGATGAGCGGCCAAGTTCATTGAGGACTGTGATAAAATCATGAGGTGAAGGATTTATGAATCTCGCTATAACTGACGGGCAGATTTGAAATGGAATGGCATGGAGTATATAAAAATATGTTTCTCTTTTCAAATTGTTCTAAGATCTCTCATATTTGCATTATATATGGTTTAATCCTAGAATGAATAATAACATGCAGTTAGACGACCTTGAGTAAACATGACTCTTAGTGCTTTGTACTTTGCAACTTTCATTCATCCCTACATTGTTTACTTATAAACAAGAGGCTTACAAGAGAATAAGAGGGAGATGCAAAGGAGACTCATGATTCTTTCGTACCCTTCATAGGGGATTCATTTACTTTTCCTTGCATAACAAAAGCCTTCTTGTGTTTGAACAAGGGATTGATTTTATGGTGTCTAATTCCTCTACCTATAAAATATTGGGACTTCTCAATGGAGCACTCCTTGGGAGTATCACAAAAGTTGACAACACATCTTTCGTTCCAGAATTTCAAAAGGGCCTCTCCGTTGATCACAATCATAGAATCGCCTCCTTGAGAAGAGCATGTTTCCAATTGATATGATGTTCAAGTCTAAGGATGCTTTGAACATCTTTCCGAATTTGACTCTTGGGGCAAGAGAAGAAGAGATGGTCAATGTCTTCTTGCACATTGAAATATATATCTCTTATACAAAGGACGGAAATTACATATTTTATGAGCTTTGAGTTTGGTCCAAACTCCATGATGGAGGATTTGCCATAGAATAATCACTTTCTTCCTTTATATCTGTATGCCATAGCTTTTGAAACTTTAATTCCCACCTAGGGTATGAGCAAGAAGTGCACCATTTTTTATTAGCTTGAGATGGAAAAGAACTTTAATATCTATTCTTCGATCAACAGTTAAGTTACCATTGCTCCATCTCAGCCCTTTGGGTGTAGGTTGCTAATAACTTGCATCAATTGCACATCTTTGCAATCTCACACCCACAAATGGTGAGACGCACATGCACCAATCATATAGTATAGTCTAAAATTGGTATCAATTTCTTCTTGTCTGATCAATCTCTTCTATTGTTGTTTCAAAGATGTTTCTAACTATAAAAACCCTTGGTCCAAAGTTTCTTAGCTATTTGCATCATCCCAGTCTCAATTGGCCGAATACCAAAAGTGGCAAACAAAATATTATTTTTTCACCTAATGGTTGCTACCCATTTCTAGTCGTAGCTTAAACAACTATGATGCTTCATAAAATTTGAAGCTCTCCAAAGGAAGACACTATCCTCGAGCCTTTGGGAACCATTTGAACTAGTGAAAAAGTAAGTGTGGTAAGATGAAGGTTTTCCTATGTAAGGAAAATAGAGAGAGAGAGAGAGAGAGAGAGAGAGAGAGGCTATTTTTAAGGACAACTTTCGTTCAAGGTTCGTTCAATCATCTATTTTTCCACGATTTTGTTAGTCCACTTTAGAACATTGAGAATGTACAAACCACCCTAATCCTTAAGGCACGCACAATCTTAGGAACACATCTCTTATTTGTCCAAAGAAAATTTTCTCAAGTTCTTTCCATCTTAAGTAAACCTTTGTCATTTGGTCTCCAAAATGAGAGGAAATCTATGGTAAAGGGAATCAAGAAGGTGTTAATCACCATGGCTTTCTCGTATCTTAGCTTGCCCTACTTCAAATCCCATTGGGCTAACATGCAACCAATATATGGATTCAAAAGAGTAGGAAATTTTACATTAATATGGATTCCAGCCAAAGTGTTCCACCAATATATCGTAGTGACCAACTTGGTAAATCTCTTGCCAAGACCTAAGTTAAACCATATGAATTCCCATATGACCTAAGTTAAACCTAAGTCCTTGAGAGATTTCCATATGAATTCCCATATGACCTAAGTTAAACCGGTTTATTGTAATCTTTAATATTGGACGTCATTTTATTCATAATCATTCCATATCCATCCCTTTTATTTAATAAACAGTACACCTCCACATTCCTCCTTTTTTTGCATACATCTAAGATAATACATGAAAGTAATTAAAATATTTTACTTAAAATTTTTCATCCCATTGTCCTACTCTATTCAATATTTACGGCATAGAATTTAAAAAGGCCCTGGTCATGAAAAAACATGTATAGGAAACTTCTCCCTCCATATTCGATGGGCTTTAAGGGTATCACCATTCTATAGTAATGAAAGAAGGTAGGTTTGAAATCCCCTCTCTTCTCCCATCCATCCTTTACTATGATGCGTTTTTTTTTTAAGTTAACCAGGGATAGTATGATGCGTTTTGTTTTCAACCTTCTCATACTATCCATGATATATATATATATATATATATATATATATATATATATATAATCACGGCCCATAGTATGATGCGTTTTATATATATATAATCACTGCCCATAGTATGATGTGTTAACTTAAAAAAAAACAATCACTCGTGCAAATACCTAAAAGTCTTTTCCCTTATTGCATAATGTAGATAGAACATTTCTTGATTGCACGAAAGTTCTAATCATATGATACTACTTATTGTTTTTAGATAAAAATTGATTTACAATGATAATAGTCTATGTACAAAAATGGAAGCCTAATTATGATTTTTCAAATGAACTTATTCTGAGATTGACTTTTCCTTTGTGTTCCTCATCTCCTTCTCCATACTCCTTATCTCTAGAAGGAGACTGCAATGAAAAAGTTGATTCATTGAAGCCCTCATGACCACTACTTCGGCTTGTTGATGGTGGAACTTAATGCAAGAAATGTAGAAAAATTCACAAGTAATAATTTAGTAAAAGCATATAAAATTTGAAAACAAAAATTAGTTGCCAAATATTTTGAATTGACTTGCATAATCTATAAGGACTTCCATATATCTTTTAAACCCTAATCAGGATCCGTCGTTTAAATGAGACTTTATTAGAGCTTCTCTGGCTATTTCTTTCTATGAACATGTAAAATAAATTACAATAAATCACTAAATTCATAAAAGAAATAAAATTTGGCTTCACTACTACAACACTAGCTAACTAGCAAGTATACTCAAATTCCATTTGGTATCAATATCTTGCTTCCTTTTGTTGGGCCAAACTTTGTTGGATTAAACTTTTTTGGATTATTTTTTAATTCATTCTTGGCTATATTTTAATCCTCCAAAGATTCTCAAGCTTGTTTCCGCTCTTTGTTTGCCACAAAACTTCATATTTGTGTCATTTTGCCCATTTTTGAGTCGGCAATGGCACAAGAGAAAAACATAGTAGATGGATTAGGGTGCCTAATAACATGAATATTACAAATTTATCACAATGAAAAAATAGAAATCTAAATATAAATGATCAATGAATACTTACATTCGATGAAGAGCATCCACCACGATACATTTTCTTTCTTCATCAACATGACACAAATCTTTGAGAGTATCATTTTTTTAACATATTGGCTATGAGTTGTTTCAAATCTAAAATGATCAATTGGCCTCTTTTATCCTTCTCAATCCATCCTTCATCATTTAGTTCATAGTAAACATTTCCTTTATCAAACAATTTGATAAAAAGAAATCAAATTAATGAAAACATTATATATATATATATATATATATATATATATATATATATATATATATATATATATATATATATATATATATATATATATATATATATATGCATATCTGTGTGTGTATGTATGTATGTATGTGTGTGTACATACAATTATAACAACAAAAAGGCTGCACAAATAGCCAAAGACAAAGGAGTTGTTATTGTCTTTTGTAGTGTTATCAAGTTTCATATACAAGATTTGTGGAAGATGACCCTGCCATATTTGTGAAACACATGAAAGCACAATGGTAGTGAGGTTTGGACCCTTTTCACAAGGATTTCATCCCCAATATCTTTAGGCTATTGAGAAAATTGGGGAAGACCTAACCCATACCATTAATCAATAAACACATATAACATTTAGGATATTTAAGTGCTTCATTTCTTATGATGAAGCACTTAAAATGATGATGATGATGATGATGATGATGATGATGATGGTTACTTTCATGTTTGTCTTTTTAGAATCCTCTTAAAATTCTCCTCTCATAAGTCTATTCTGACCCCCTTTTTCATGTCCTTTAGAGCAAAACAAATTGATCATTCACCTATCCTAACCTTATGACGAATAGTCACATTGTTAAACTCCTCTCTCCACAATCTAGTAAAGTGTACTTCTCTATTCAACCTATCTTTTTTATACACTTGAAAAAAATTTTCAACATGTAAAATTATTTGACGTGTAATCTTTGGTTGTAGGCATAACATCACAACCAAATCATTGCATGATTACTGCCCACCCACCCAAGGCTTATGACTAAGGTGGTGATTAAGGCATAGACCTTGGCATACCTTGGCATCCAAGTCACTGAAGTCATTGTTGGCTATGCGCATGGGAGGACCTCAACGATCATGGAAGATGGAAGTTCTCAGTACTTCTTGGGAGGTCACACATCCCAGTTTGTTCCCCTTGGAGCTTGCTTAACGAGCAATCCCTTGCCACTAAGATACACTCTTGTGGTGTTTGAACAAGGGGAAAGACTAAGGTCCACATTATCTTGAATATGTTTTGGACCCTCAAAGCTTCGTTATTTGCTTTCAAAGCTTGTTTAAAAGCATTTTTGGGGTGATTCTTGGAGTCATTTTGGAGTACTATCATGCATAGTTCTCTTTACACAAGCTCAAGAACATCAAGAAGAGTGTTCTGTGTGCTTCATTGTCCTTCACTTCACTTCATGAAGTTAGACTTCAATCTTTTCTTCATATCTTCATTTCTAATCTTCATATAATCACCAATTGTTGATTGTCTTACTCCAACAGCTCCCCCTCAATCATCAATTGTGATTACCTGCATCTTCTTTATTCCTGCCATATCTTTAAACCTCTGCAACTTTGGTCCATCCAAGCTCTTTGTCATCGTATCTGCAAGTTGATCTTTTGTAGGAGTATGTATAACTTCTATTTCTTTATCAACAAACTTCTCTCTCAAAAAATTATTGAATCTCAATATGTTTAGTTCTAGCATGGAATATAGGATTTGCTGCCAAATATAAAGAACTCATATTGTCTCCACAAATGATAGGAGTACTTTGAACAATATCAAAACTCTTCATAAGAGTCTTTAACCATATTATTTCCTTTGCAGCTTCTACCATGCCTTTGTATTCTGCTTCTGTGGATGATAAAGCAATTGTATGTTGCTTCTTAGAGCACCATGAAATTAACTTATCTCCCACATAACACAAGTATCCATGTGTTGATCTTCTATCATCAGAATTACCTGCCCAATCTGCATCACTATATATTTTGACTCTTGTATATGAAGTAAATCCATAGTACAAACCTTCTTTAAGTGTGCCCTTGATGTACCTAAGTACTCTTTGTCCTGCAATCCAATGTTCCTTTCTAGGACAATGCATGAATTGAGATAGAACTCCAACTGCATATGATAAATCAAGCCTTGTTGATGTAACATAAATCAAGCTACCCACCAAACTATGACAAAGCTTCATATCTTTGAATTCTTCTCCTCCATATCTACTCAATATATGATTCACCTCCATTGGAGTTGGTGCTATCCTGCAATCTTCCATTTTAAATTTGGTTAGCAAATTTTTCAGTTACCTTTCTTGAGTTACATATACTCCATGTTGAGTATATGAAATCTCCATTCCCAAAAAGAATGAAAAATTTCCCAAATCACTGATGTTGAATTCTTTCTCCATCTGTTTCTTAATCATGTGTATACCTTTGTTATCTGTTCCTGTAAGTATTATGTCATCAACATAAATACAAACATAAATAAATCCATCCTCACTTGCTTTGACTAGCAAGCTACTATCTGCCTTTGATGCTTGAAATCCAAGTTCCTTCAAGAACTTTATAAGCCTATAATTCCATGCGCTTGGGACCTGCTTCAAACCATACAAAGCTCTCTTGAGCTTACACACATGATTTGGATGCACTTGATCTTTGAAACCATCTGGTTGTTCCATGTAGACTTCATCTGAAATATAACCATTCAAAAATGCATTCTTCACATCTAATTGAGATAATTTCCAACCTTTGCAAGCAGCAATTGCTATGAGAGTCCTTATGGTTGTCATCTTTGCAAAGGACTATAAGTTTCATCATAGTCCACACCATATGTCTGTGCATATCCCTTTACAACAAGCCTGGCTTTGTACCTAGATACACTTCCATCTGCAAACCTTTTTGTTTTGTAAACCCATCTACATCCAATGATCTTTTGAATATTTGGTTTAGGAACCAAATCCCATGTCTCATTTTCCATTAATGCATCATATTCTTCCTGCATAGCTTTTTCCCAATTCTTCTTCCCTTTGGCTTCATCATATGTGGATGGATCTTCATCTGCTTTTAACATATAAGCATAATCTTTAGTAGTCAAGAATGAAGTATCATAGCTATACCTTGTAGGTTGCCATTTGTGCCTAGATGACCTTCTGAGTTCTCCACTTCTTGAAGTTTCTGGTTCATCATATTCTGGATCAAACATTGGCCTTTCTTCTACTTCAACTTGTCCTTCATTACTCTCTTCTTCATCACATATTTGAACCCTTGTTTTACCTTTCTTCTGATTTAAAAATATCTTCATCATCTGCATGAACATTAAGTGTACCTGCATACCAAGTACCTTGCTCATCAAATGTAACATCCTTAGACACAAGGAATTGCTTTGTGGATGGACTCCACAACCTATAACACATCTGCTTGTCATCATAGCCAATGAATACATACTTCTCTGCTTTAGGTTCCAATTTATGCCTCAATTGAGATGGCACATACGCATATGCCAAACATCCAAATATTTTACAATGATCCAATGTAGGTCTCTTACCCCACCAAGCTTCATATGGTGTGATACCCTGTAAGGCTTTACATGGTAACCTATTGAACAAATATGTGGTTGTGTTTACAGCCTCAACCCACAAATAATTAGGACAATCTTTCTCCTTCATCACTGATCTTGCAAACTCAACAAGAGTTTTGTTTCTTCTCTCTGCTACCCCATTTTGTTGAGGAGAGTACCTGCAAGTAACCTCTCTCTTTATACCCGCATTCCACAAATAATCACTGAATTCATTTGAGAAATACTCTCCCCCTCCATGTGATCTTAACCTCTTCAATTTTGTCTTGTAATCCGTTCTGCATATGCATGATAGTGTTTGAATGTATTGAACACTTCTGACTTATCTTCGATCACATAGGTTGTGATCCACCTGGTAGCATCATCAACATATATGACATAATATCTTGAACCATTTATACTGAAGTCCTTTGAAGGACCCCACAAATCTGTATGTACCAATTCAAGTCTTTCTGAATACATAAAACCATGCTTAGAATAAGATTGCTTGTGAGCCTTACCTAGTTGACATGCCTCACATCTGTATGTCATCTGTTGACCTGCAACATTAGGCAATCCAAGTACTGAACCATTGTTAACCATATCTTTGATACCTCTTTCATTAAAGTGTCCAAGTATTTTATGCCAAAGATCCAATTCAGACACCTTTTGCTCTCCATATGTGAACATAGCACGTCCAATATTACCTTGTATCTTTAATGTGAAGAGCCTTCCTTCCTTCTTTCCTATAACAATTTGTTTATACCCTTGACTAGGGTCTTTAACATAAATTCCATCATTAGTGAACCTTACCTCATATCCTTTTTCCACAATTTGTCCTACACTAATCAAATTCTTTGGAATTGTAGGAACATACAAAACCTTACTTAAGAGAGTACTTCCATCTTTGGCTTTAACTGAACCAATTGACTTCACTTTGTGCTTTGTATTGTCACATGTTTGAACTGTGTGATTGATTGCCTTATTCTAGATCAGTCATCAAAGCAATGTTTCCACTCAGATGATTGCTACATTCTGAGTCAATATAAAATAATTTCATGTCTTCATGTGAGGCTTCACATGTTGCATTCATAATAAGAGTTGAATCTTCTTTCTGATCTGATGCATAATTGTAGTAGGTGTTATTATAGGATTGATTTTGGAAGTTTCTTCCTCCACTTCTTCCAAAAGAATTCCTACCACCTCTACCTCTGAAGTTTCCTCTCTGATATCTGCCACCTCTTCCTCTTTGATTAAAGTTCTGATTAAAATTACCATTGCTTTGATTATTATGCCAACAATCATGAGATAAATGATTGGTCTTACCACATATCCAACAATCTCTAACATTATCTTTGTTATTTCTGCCATTTCCTCTTCCTCTTAGGAAATTTGCTTGACTTGGAGTACCTTCATCTCAACTGATTGTTGCTTTCCTTTGCTAGCTTTGTTCTTGTCTTTAGAATACATTGCATGACCTACACTCTTATCAACATCTCCTTTGATATCATTCTCAAAAGTTAGCATATGTCCTAAAAATTGATTCAAATCAGGAGTAAAATGATCTAATGAAAGTTTTGTAGACAATATAAAAGGCTTCCATTTCTCATCTCCTCTTAGCCCTGTGAGAATTTGTCTTAACAACTTATCTTCTTCAATATCTTCATCAACTACACCTAAAGAATCAGCAATGTCTTTCATCTTTGTCACATAATCAGATATTGACTGTGAAGCCTTCTTCTTGAATGTAGTAAACTCTGCCCATAATGAAGTTTTCCTTGATTTGGTTGTATTATGAAAAAATTCTCTTCCAAAGCATTCCATATGTCACTTTCACTTTCAAGTCCTCTGATATGAGGAAGCAAATAATCATTCACTGCCATGTAGATTATGCTCCTTGCTTGAGCATCCTTCTTCATCCAAATCTTCATATTTGCAAGCTCCTCCCTAGTTGGAACACTAGGATCTTTGAACTCTGGCTTTTCTTCCTCTCCTGTGATGTATCCCATCAGATCTTTGCTCATAAGATGAGCTTCCAATCTCATAGACCAAGCTGGATAGTTCTCTCCATCCAACTTCTCAATTTGGAGACTATCTCCCATTCTTTCTTCACCTGTACTATCAAATCTTTAATCCTTATAAGGAATGAATGTACCTTAGCTTTGAAGTTTGCTCCTTCTGATCCTTTTGATTTCCTTTGTGTGTCTCCCTTCAGTTTTTTCTTTCACTCTTTATCCTTTTGAATCTTCAAGATTTGAAATTTGTATATATGCAGCAGTTGGGGTCTTCCTTTTCCTCAATCTGATAAATCCTGCTCTAATACCACTGATGGAGAGTGTTAATCTCCAAAAGAACAAGCTATCCTTGATGCTAGACCACCTCTATATCAAGAGTAACTTTAAACTCCAACCAATTTTGGAAGACAAGTACCAAACTCTCAAGACTTTAGTTAACTCTAAAGAAAGTCACTTTACAAGAAAGTCTACTGCACATTACTCACTCATTAACTAATCAATTGTGTAAAGTTTCTGATGAAACTTTGTAGAATGTGTGAGCTAAAGTTTGCGCACCTCCTTCAAGTTAAAACACTTCAAAAGCTTAAGTAGATTATGAGAAATGATCCAAACAATCTACCTGTGTCTGAAACTGCCTTCTTGTAGAGTCAACTTTGACACCTACAACTTCTAACACATAGTTCTCCCAAACTAGAAGCCATTTAAGTGAATGCTTTTAGCCATGGATGGCTTACCTTCCAACTTAGATTTTGACTCCTCATTTGTGTAAAACTTTACACTGTGCATTGAGAATTGATCAGTTCTTTGATCATTGAGATTGCGCCTGTTTTAGAAGACACTCAACACTTTCTCACATATAGATGTTCCTACACAAAATTCTCTTAGCCTGCTTGCAATTAGGCTCTTAAATTTTAACCATAGATAGATTAACTATGGATTTAGATTTCTACAAAAGGATTTCTGATATAATCAAACACAGAACGAGAATCGGAGAAAAGATCGACGTGCAATTCTCTAAACATTCTTTCTATTCAACTCATCATACATTTGATGAATGATACACACAATACTCATAATCTATTCTTCTCTATCTCTTCTATACTTCATCTCACTTATCTAATACGATCATCTACACGTATATATATATATATATATATATATATATATATATATATATATATATATATATATATATATATATATATATATATATATATGAGTATTGATTCGTCATTACTTCAAGTATTTTGAAGTATTTACAAAACTAATGTACATATGTTTATAGAACTAACTTTTCTTCCTGAACCTTCACTTCACTTCATGAAGTTAGACTTCAATCTTTTCTTCATATCTTCATTTCTAATCTTCATATAATCACCAATTGTTGATTGTCTTACTCCAACACTTTTGGCTTATAATTATTGTTCACTAGTCGATTTTTGGGGATAATTTATTGAATTTTTCTTAGAATCTTACATGGTCATCCTTTTTTGGGCTTTAGAGGCGTTTGAACTCTTCTAGCTCCATTATCATTCTACACAATTCTCTATCATCATGGCATCAGAGACCTCAGGCACTTCGAGTGGATCATGGTCTAGTGCAAGTGTTCCAAGGAGGAGCTATAACTTGCAGGGAAAAGACTATTTTGAGATCCAAAAATTTGATGGCACAAACTTATGTAAGAATCAAATTAAAGATGTGCTGATTCAGAGGAGTTGCCATCATCATGGGATACATTTTGCATAGATATTGTCAATAGTGCACCTGGTGATAAACTGGTCTATGATGACATACGTGGATCACTCTTGAGTGAGGAGATTTGTAGAAAATCTATGGTTGGCACTCAGAGTGGAGATGCATATAATGTTCATGATTCTAGTTCCCAAAGAAAGAATCAACAACGTGGAGCGAGCAAGAACAAGGAAAAGAATGTTCAATAGAATAAGAGTAGAAGTAAATCAAAGAAGAGGGATATCAAATGCCATTATTGTCATAAAAAGGGACACATGAAGAAAGAGTACTATGTGTGAAAGAGTGCTAAAGGTAAAAGACAATATGTTGGTGGGCATGTTAACATCTACCTATACCACCTACTTTGATTGTGAAGATTGAAGAAATTAATGCTATTTATGATGATGCGGATGTGTTGACACTTGACAGTATTGTGGCCATTAAGGCTCTTATGGTTAGTTCTCTTTCCCACACGTGGCTACTAGATTTTGGTGCTTCTTTGCATGTGAAACCATATAGAGAATGGTTCTCTACTTATGCAGCAAAGTCTCTTGGTACCAAGACTTGGTGACTCTTACCAATGTGATGTTGTCAGGATTGGAGATGTGATTGTGTAGTTATTTGATGGTTCAAAAATCAGAATGCATAATGTATGCTATGTACCTCAGTTATCACATAGTTTAATGTCAATTGGTCAACTTGATGACCTTGGTTACAAAGTGGTTTTCTATGCTCAATCCTTTCACATATCAAAGTTCAATATGATTATTGCAAAAGGAAGCAAAGTTGGCTCACTTCATCCTTTATTTATATCACAGAAAGAACAATTGTTAGCTGTTATTCAATAGACTACGACAAGTATTTAGCATGTCCATTTGGGCCACATATCTCATAGTGGAATGGAAAATCTTTCCCATTCTGGCTACTTGTGCTATCTTTCTTTGATTTTCATTTTGTGAGCATTGTCAACATGGAAAGAAAATTAGGAATGTTCATAAGATGCACTATGACTCTTCAATTCAGCCTTTAGATCTTGTTCATACAAATGTCTGATGTGGTTCTATGACAACAAGGTCATTAGGTGGTTCTCTTTTCTTTATCACTTTCATAGATGATGCTACTAGAAAAGTCTGGGCATATCAAAGGATGAGATATTCCCTACTTTTAGAAACTGGCTTGCTTCAGTTGAGACTGAAAAAGGATCTAAGATCAAGGCTTTACATTTAGATAATGGGGGTAAGTATAGCTCTTTTCAACCTTTTTTGTAAGTCTAGAGGAATTCATAGAGATTTTACAACTCCTTATACCCCAATACAAAATGTTGTAGCTGAAAGGATGAATAAAACTATTCAAGATAGAGTAGTTTCTATGCTACATCATGCAAACCTTTCATAAGGCTTTTGGGCAAAAGTAGTGTTGACTACAATTCAAGTGATTAACCTTTCACCTAGTACTACCAAAGGTCTAAAAGTGGCACAAGATTTATGGATAGGGAAGCCACCATATTATGATCATCTTTGAGTTTTTGGGTGTGAAGAAAATGTTCATATATCGAAGAACCTTAGACAAAAGATGGACCATAAGTCAAAGAAATGCATATTTCTTGGATATGGTCAAGATGGCCATCGCTTATGGGATCCTGAAACATGTTCAATGATAAGATGTAGTGATGTCATTTTCAGTGGTTCTAAGATGCATAAACAACCCCTTAAATATGTTGAAGTGAGAAGAGTGGTGTTTGAGTATACTAGTCCTCTAGTTAGGATGCATTAAAATGTTGTACATAGTGATGCTCAAGAGAATGTTCAATTAGATCGGTCTGCAAATGCTCTTGTTCAACAACTATTGAGACACTACACATGTCTCACATCCACCTGATAGATATGTTCTAGGTTTGGATTTTGTTATGCTAACAGATATTGGTGAGCCTTCTTGCTACAAAGAGGCTATGTAGACAAAGGATCATGTCAAGTGCGAGCATGCCATAAAGAGTGAGACGGATTTTATTCACAAGAATGGTACTTGAGATTTAATACCTTTGCCAAAGGGCAACAAATACAAGCTGAAACTTATATCAGATAATGATTCTCCAAAGTATAAAGCACAACTTGTTGCAAAGGGTTTTAAGCAACAACATGGTGTTGATTTTGAGGAAATCTTCTCTCCAATGGTCAAGATGACTACCCTGTGCATGTTCCTTGGATTCGTTGAAATAGGGGACTTAGAGCTAGTCCAAATGGATGTGAAAATTACTTTCTTTCATGGAGATCTTAAAATGAGATCTATATGGAATGACCAAAGGGTTACATAATTCCTGGCAAAGAAATTCTAGTTTGTAAGTTGAAGAAGAGCTTATATGGACTTAAACATTTCCTTAGAAAATGGTACCAAAAGTTTAATGCTTTTATGAAGCCTCAAAGGCTATTCTCGAAGCAATGTGGATCATTGTCTCTACACAAAGAGATGCTTAGATGGCAGCTTAATACTTTATGTTGATGATATGTTGATCGTTGGGAAGTCCTCTTATGACTTGTGATTTCTCAAAAAGAAGTTGAGTGAGATGTTAGATATGAAGGATTTGGTGGATGCCAAAAATATTCTTGGCATTTGCGTTACTTGTGATAGGAGTAAAAGATGCATTTACTTGTCTCAAAGTGAGTACATATCCAAAGTACTTCACATGTTCAATATCTAGGGTGGAAAGACATTGAGTACACCTTTACCCACATATGTGGAACTTAGCAAGGATGATTTTCCCAAATCAGATGAGTAAAAGGAATTCATGACCAAAATTCCTTATCATTCGGCTATTGGTAGTCTCATGTATGCTATGGTAGCTACGAGACGAGACATTGCATTTGCAGTGGGAGTTGTGAGCCGATATATGTTTAACCCTGGCAAGAAGCATTGGGAAGCAATCAAGATGATTTTGAGATGTCTGAGTGGCACTAAGGAAAAGTTTCTATGCTTAGGTAGAGGAAAGGTATCCATTATTGGTTACACAAATTTTGGTTATGTTGGTTGTGTAGACAATCTGAAGTCTACATCAAGGTACATTTTTCATTTTGCTAAAGGTGCTATCTCTTGGAGATCTTGTTGTCAAGAATGTACAACTGTTTCCACTGCAGAAGCAGAGTGTGTTGCAACAAAGTGAGACATGTAAG
Organism: Ceratopteris richardii; assembly: GCA_020310875.1. Taxonomy (NCBI): domain Eukaryota; kingdom Viridiplantae; phylum Streptophyta; class Polypodiopsida; order Polypodiales; family Pteridaceae; genus Ceratopteris; species Ceratopteris richardii. The sequence continues at coordinate 88,207,810 of CM035425.1, read as the reverse complement.
GAAGCATTGTGTCTTTCTCATCTTTCTTGTGATATGGGTCCACCTCACCATGTACCTCGTTTGCTCAATGATAGTCAGAATGTCATTGCTTTGGCTAAGAATTCAATTTATCATGCAAAGACCAAGCAGATTGAGATGAGGTACACAAATCACTTCATTAGAGATTGCTTAACCACTGAGTACATTATTCCTGAGAATGTTCATACTCAAGATAACGTTGCAGATGTTTTAACTAAAGCTCTATCAGAGGATAGCTTTCGGCACTATTGTCACTTGATGGGGGCTACTTGATTCATGATCCTACACAATTACTTGTATACTGTGTAACATGCCCATCAAGTGGGAGATATAGTCTGTATACTTACATTTAGGTATTGTTTATCATTCTTCAATTTTCTCCCATAGTCACTTAGGCCATATTGGCCTTTAGTGGGAGATTGTTATCATTAGTGTCCATTTGAAAGGCCAAATGGCTACCAAACACTTTTGTATATGTTCTTTAATAAAACATATAGTGATCTGGTCAACCACACACTCTAAGTTTGATTGCATTTGTAACACCTAGGAAATATGTCTTCGTGCTCTATGTGTATTGTGTGTTTTTTGCATATTTTGCAGCCTCTGTGCGGAGTATTGTGTGTGATGTTTGGAGCTTGATTTTCCAATACAAGGATATCATCATAGAGCTCTCGAAAAGGAGAATCCATAATGGTGCATTGCCATCAGAATACTTCATAGAGATCCATGCGGACAAGGGCTAGATGAGTTCGTGCTCAAGTCGATGCCTCTTTTGGTACATGAAACCTGTGTTGTTCCCTTGAGTGCAAGCTTGACACACATCTTGCATTTTGAAGGATCAATCACTTTTCATTGAGGTATTGTCAAACAAGACTTGTTTGTGATGATCAATACTGGCTTTGACCGAGAGGAGATTCATACAAAGTTAGGTACAAAGAGTACATATTATAAACCTTTGCATTCTCATTTATCATTTGTGATGTGGACTTTACCTTTTCCTTCGATCAGGAGACTCTTATTGTTTCTTGGTTAGAATTCTCCTTTTTGGTCTTCTATCTCCTAGAAGGATTCTTGATCCTTGCATATGTGGGAAGTAACTCCATTCTTGGGATGAGCTAGAAGTGATCAAGGTGTCAGCTTCTATGAAGATGAAATGGTCTTTGCTCGAAGCGTGCAACCTGTGTGTAGAAGAATTGGAATTGCTTCTAGATGTAGATGCTTTTGAGTTATTCTTCTTCTTGTAACAAAATTAAGGTGTCATAGTTTCCCATAATAATTACATGTGAGCTTCTTGTTGGAAGAATTGTTGGAGCCTTGCTTGGAAGAATTGCTAGACTAATGACTAGAGTGCTTAGGCTTGTTGAATGGTCCATTGGCTTTCATAGCTGCTTCTTGAGACGTTGGAGACTTTGCACGTGAGTCATGGAGGAGCAATAGTCTTCTTACTTCTTCCCAAGTCAAGACTTGATCTCCATTATGGAGAGTCATGAAAAACCCCTCATATGACTTTGGAGCTTATTGAGAAGCCTAATGACCATATCTTCACTTGAAACTTGCTTGCCACATAATGAAGTTCTTGGGACTGAATTGCTAGGTTATGAAATTTGGCTTCTAGGGCATAAATTTTTGATGGAGTATTATCTTCATATTTAAGTATCTTCCAATCTTCATGGGAAGTTTTACAAAAGGTAATGTGCTCTATTGTTAACTCATTGCAAGATAACAAGAGTTGCCCTAGGGCTCGCTTAATCTTAGCGCTCCATAGGTTCCATGCAGTGGGTCATTATCCTTGTTGAGTTTGAGTTCTGTGGCATCTACAACTTCATACAAGAGGTTTGTATAAAATAAGCTTTGATAGTGCCCTTTCACAAGTTGTAATTTGTGCCATTCAATCATTCCTCTTTTGGCATGAACATTGGCATGGCATGACAATAAATACAACATACCTGAGGAATTCACATTGGAAATGAGATACATTTTATAGAACTTGTAGAAGAAAATGAAATTGAGTGCATCACACTTGCAAAACAATTGGAATCAATACCAAAGATGGGGGCTTAGAGTAGCCCAATGAGCTCTTTGAGATCCTTAGGTGGCATAAAGTAGCCTACCCAATCATACAGTTGCAAAATAGTTTGAGTCAACACAAAAGATGGTGGCTTAGAGTATCCCAATGAGAACTTTTAGACCCTTGGGTGGCTTAGAGTAGCCCAATGATCACAATGAGACCCTTGGGGGCTAAGAGTAGCCCAATGAGCACTTTGAGATCCTTGGGTGAATTAGATTAACCTACCTTTGGGTAATACAAAGATGATGGTGGTGGTGAAATACAATGGGGTACTTGGTGAAGTGTTGCCAAAAATACTTGCCAAAATGATTACAAAGGATGGGACCATAATGAGTACTTAGTGAAAAGATAACATTTCTTTACAAAGTAGGAAGATTGTCAAATAAGGGAGACCATAACTTAAGAAGCTTGTGAATGATGTTTATGGGCCTTCATGTCAAATAGAGGGTGCATGAATATACCTTTAAAGTTAATTAAAATATAGAAATTATAAATTGCGAATTAAAGAAAAATAAAAGCTAAGCCGTGTGAGTATCTCTTGCAACATTGATGTTGATATCATTGATGATGTCACGATAGTCCTCACGATTGACACTCCTACAAAGTGATGTTCGTGGCATAGGTGGAGGGTTTGACATCTCTCTCTCTCTCTCTCTCGTGGCGACATAGTCATCCCGGAGGTTTCTCCTTATCCTTGTTGCTTTGTATTCGTCTCCCTTCTCCATATCGCTTTCTCTCTCTCTCTCTCTCTCTCTCTCTGTGCACATGAATGAAGTAGGCTCACCTACCCCCCTCTCTCTCTCTGCACATGAATGAAGAAGGATCACCGATCTATTTCTTTGATTCCTACAGAGCGCAAAAAACTTCACTCCGGTGGTATCTTTGTGTAAAGAATCTGTGGTGGCAAAGCAAAAAGAACTGATGAAAACATGTCTGATCGGTCAAGTTTTTGGCCCTAGGCCCCCTCTAGAAAGTGTGAGAGCTTGGCTTCGCAAGGAGTGGTTCCCGTGTGGTCTAATTGTGTGCAAGTGTCAATTCCTGCCAGCGAATCACTTGCTTCTAGTGTTTGAGAACGAAGAGATGGCCTTCCAAGCCCTACAAGCCGGCTCTTGGCAAGTGGGCCGGTCCACCCTTTGCCTCTTTAAGTGGACCCCAGACTTTGTTCCGAACAGATCAAGGCCGCTTCGTTACCCACTTTGGGTGGAGCTTCCCAATCTACCGTACTTTCTGTATGGATTTCTTCGAGAAATCGTTTCACCGATCGGTCACCCGATGGCCTCAAGAGGGGAGGTAGGGGGGCTAATCTACGATGGTGCTCAACATTCTTTCAAGGCAAGATGGCACCCACAGATCTGCATTGAAACAGACTTGAATCAGGCCCGTCCCTCGAAAATTTCCATAAACTGTGGAGATGGTAAGACTTGGTCACAGGAGGTTACTTACAAGAATTTGCCAAATGCATGCTTCCGCTGCGGGCATCAAGGTCATAGGATCAAAGATTGCCCCTTGAAGAAAAGTACTAATAAAAACAAGCTTAAACCAGATGGGACCCTGGATCCTTCACCTCAAGTCGACACTCGGGATCAGCCCCCTCTGATGGAGGAAGAAGAGGGAACTCGAGTTGCTAAGACGGATTCTGAAGGATTCACTGAAGTAAGACGCAGGAGGAAAGTTAGCCCTCGAAGATCAACAACAAGAAACACTATGACAATTGCTCCTTTGAATAACATGTATTGTAACCTAGAAAAGGAGATTAATGAGGTCGACTTCCCAAGGGACAACCATTATGAAGAAGACCCCACCGATAATACCCATGGGTGCTCTACCAGCAAAGAAGACAACCAAGAAGGTTACACCACGAGTAAAGAGGAAGGCTTCACTACTAGCAATGAAGACAACCCAGACAGTGAAAGCTCCTTCCTTGGTCCTAACCTTCCAGTATGCATTCCAAGATTACCGCAACAAAAGTCAAAGCCCCCTCAAGAGTAGGATCCTAAGTCAAGAAGCTGGGAGGAAAAAAGAAGATCACAAGAAGAAAAAAGATCGGGTCCCTCCCCTCAAAGAGGGCAACCATCAACAATGAAATTCACATCACTAAACATCAAGGGTTTGTTGGACCCGTCAAGAGCGGCGATTCTGGGCCAGTGGTTCAAAGACAAGTGCCTCAACCCTGACTTTATCTGCTTACAAGAGGTTAAAATCGACGGAGATGATCTACAAAAAAGGCTTAAATGCATATCTCCAAACCACCTTTGGTTCTCCACTTCTCACCCTAGGGGGGCGGGGGGTGCTGCGATCGGTATTAGTCACTCCTTGTCTGGCAGTGTGACCTCAACTTTTCAAGGTCGGAATCATCGTTGGATTGCTGCCTCTATCAGGTTCCCTTTTCAGTTCAGTGTGGTCTCAATTTATGCCCCTAATGGCGAAGCGGATAGAATTGATACTTGGGCTTCTCTCGACTCCCTCTCACATAATGTTTTGATTTGTGGGGAATTCAACATGGTTGAGTTTCCTGAGGACCGATGGAATAACAAGGGAAAAATTATTGACGGCCAGGAGAAAGAGATATGGGATAAAATCAAGCTCCATCTCGACCTCGTAGAGGTGAAAGACATGAAGGGGTTCTCTGGTCAAATCTCCAATTGGGGACTCTTTGAGGAAAGCAAGACTTGATAGATGTTACATCGATCAAAACACCATCCTCCGGTGGGGTATTCCTTCAATTTCCCAACACATGGACCTGACTACCTCGGACCACTACCTTTATTACTCTGTCTTTCAAACCGATTCCCATGCTCCAGAAGGCCCCTTGGTTTCATGCTTGTCAGACATCATTTTCCCTCCCCTCTGTTCACCAAGAAATTTCTACATTGTGGGCGGAAGCCTTTGCCTACTGTTATGAACCGGCCAAGTGTTGGAGAAGCGCGGTGGAAAGGACTCGAAAAATTTTGATTAGGACTCAAAAGGCTATAAGAGATATCTGGAAAAAAACAAGAGAAACGGTGTACCGGAGGCTCTCACAGCTTGAAGAAGAGGTGAACAAAGGTAACTTACAACGCCAACAAGATCTTTTGAAAATTAGGGGAAGACTAAGATTAGAAGAGGAGGTTCAAAGGAAAAATCTTCAAATATTCTTCAAAGATTGGTGGGCGGGGAAGGCCGACAAACCTTGGAAAGAGATGTGTAACATCCTCAAAAGGAAACAAGCTAGGGAATCCATCCCCTTATTGGTCGATAACAATGGAACCGAATGTAGCACGGAAGTCGAGAATAGATCTATCATTGTCGAGCACTTTACCCAACTGCTCGGGGTCTCGGCTCCCCTTTCCCCACACAGGCGTGACTCCATGGCAACCATCTCAAGGGTTGCTCAATCTAGAATCCCACAGAACTTGATTTCTCTGCTGGATGCTAACATTTCCGAGAATGAAATTATCAAGGTTATTGATGCTCTTCCAAATGGGAAAAGTCTCGGTCCTGATGGCCTCACCAATGAGTTTTTCAAGTCCTTCAAACATGCAGTGGCCACCCCACTACGTCTGGTGTGGCAAGAGGCTCTCTCCTTTGGTGCCCTCCCTAAGTGTCTTAATAATGGCATCATCAAGTTAATCCACAAAAGGGGAGATAAAAACAAAATTGAAAACTGGCAACCGATTACCATGCTCCAAACAGGATACAAGATAATTGCAAAAGTTATCGCCAACAGAATCTCTTGTCATTTAAAGTCATGGCTTTGTGAGGACCAGAAAGGTTTTATCAAAGGTAGATCTATACTTGAAGAAGCAAACTAAATCATTGGAAAGGTATGCAAGGCAACTTGGCAGGGCATGCTATGGTTGTTAACACATTTATGTTGTCTACAACTATTTACTTTATCTCGTGTTGGAGACCTAAACTTTATCTCGTGTTGGAGACCTAAGGAGAAAGAATTGGCCAAAGTGGAAAGAATCTGCAGAAACTTCCTTTGGACTGGGGACCCCAACAGGAGGGGGTTCTCGAAATCAAATGGGAAACTTGCACTAGCCCGAAAGACTGAGGGGGCTTGGGAATTTTGGATATCGTTGGATTGGCTGACAAGCTGGCGGCAAAGTGGCTTATCAAGGCGTGGAGCAATAGTGAGTCCTCTTGGGCTAAATTGATCTTCAAAAACATGGAAGACCTTACCCTCGTTGGCCATCCTGGTTGGAAGGACATAGGGATTCTCACGCTTTTGTTCTCCCCCCACCCGGTGTCCCCTAAAGGCTCTAGCCTCGTGTGTTCTTTATGGAAGAGTTGGAATAAGGCCAAACAATTCATCAGAAGTGATGAGTGGAAGTGGGCGGCTGGGATAAAACAAAATGACTCTATCTGGTTCTCGATCGACGGCATTAGGGGGGTGGAGTCTTGGAACCTCCAAACTGCAAAGCGGCTATGGAACAAGGGGTTCAAACAGTGGAAACAACTCTGGAAACAAGAGACCAACTAGTGGATTAGGTTCGAAGACTTGGACTCGAGACTTAGAGTTACCCCAGAGGAATGGACTCTTCTTCAAGGAAGATGTTTAGCATGGGACCGCTCAACTACCCGCCTCCTCTGCGGGCAGGATCTTCCTTGCCTGGAGGGCCTCAAATGGAGCAATGGAAAGAAGCTTTCCAGAATCCCCAACTTCAAAGATAACTTGGATGGTCATCACACTATTAACAAGAGATGGTGCCTTTCTTGGACCAAACTTCGATGGGAACTTAAATTCATGTCTATTTGCCACCCCCTCATTGAGACCAAAAAGTCCGTTCTAATGTGGCAGATCTTGCATAAAGGTATTTGGTCCAATGCAAGGGCTAACAAAATCTGTGGTGTGCTGCCATGGTGCAAGCGTTGCCATCGATGCATTTAAGATTTAGCTCACATGTTCTTCGATTGCCCCAAGTCCCGTGCTATCTAGCGTCACGTGACCCGGGTATTGAGACTCACGAACCAAATCAATTGGCAACAGGTGTTGTTGGGTGAGGCCGTCGGCTGCTCATCGAGGTTGTGGAATGCCATCAGGGGTGAGACTCTTTGGAAGATTTGGAGGGAGCGATGTGCTGTCAATTTTGGACACTCCTAAGGAATGGTCGATCGAGAAATGCTTGTTTCTTCTAGGTAAAAGAATCTCCCGAGATAAGAGATCTCCACAGTTTACACATCAATGTATTTATCTCCTCGAAAATAACAAGTTGAAACCCAAATGGGTCCCACATGAGGGTGATGCTAGATTTATCAGCCTCATTTGTAATGCCCTCTAGCTTGCGATACTCCTCCCCTGCTTTGTGGGATTTGGGGGGTCCCTTGGGCACTAGTCCCATTCACTTGTAATTTTTCTTCCCTATTTTAATTAAAGTCCGGGAGAATAGGCTAAGGCCGAACTTCCTTTAAAAAAAAAAAAAAAGAAAAAAAAAAAAACTTCACTGTCGGAGTCTTCCTCCCCTCTCTCTCTTTCTGTCTTTTTTTCTACGAGAAAATGGCATAAATTTAGCTTCGATGCAGCAGATTAGAGCATCCTTCTCGATCCGAGAGGCACCCTCTTTCACTCTTCGGTCAAGAAAATGGCATAAATTTAGCTTCGATGCAGCAGATTAGAGCATACTTCTCGATCCGAGAGGCACTCTCTTTCACTCTTCGGTCAAGAAGATTGGGCATGTTATCGTTTTGTCTCGGAGAGGTCACAGAAGAGAATCTCCTTCTCTCTCTCTCTATTTCTTGCACCAGAGAGTGGTGTGTGTAGCTCTTCAGACCTTTGCTTCTATCTTTCTCTTTCTAAGATAGGGGGCACATTCTATTGATCTGTAGCAAGAAGCAGAGGATGGAATTATGCCTTCTAGCAGTTTGGATTCTCGTCTAGCAGCCTCCCACGAATCGCTTCGTGAAACAGATCATCATTTCACCATTTTGCTTATTGTTCGTGCTCGTGCGATGCTCTCTTTAGAAGAAAGAAATATGCTTGCCATATTCCAAGGAAGTATAACCAATATACCCACAGGCAGAGCACCCATATGCCTTCACTTTGTCATGTTTGTTATAACCCCGAAGTCCTTAATGAAGGAGAGGTAAGCGTTTGGGGGAAAGGGGGCTAAGTGACCAAGTCGTGATTGATATGGGGAAGAGAAAAAAAAACACATAAAAAACAAAATAGTGCTTATAGGCACTTGACAAAGTTTGAGAGATCCACCTTGTAAATTGGATGATCCTTGCTCCATCAAAGTGGATGATCCTTGCTCCATCAAATGATAACACTTATTCCATGTGATTGGGAAGGCTCTTCTCCCCTTTCTTATGGGTCATTTTCTATAATATCTCATCCGTGATTAGGTGTGATGCTTTTAATCCTTATGGGCTTAAAAATTATTCTAATGCTTGGATGGGTAGGCTAGGGTCTCCCTTGGGCGACCCTCATCATTGGGAGGGCTTGGGCCCACCCTCCCCCTTGAAGGGCTTGGGGCCACCCCTTGGGGTGATCCTTACCCTTGAAGGGCTTGGGGCCACCCCTTGGGGTGACCCTATGTTGGAAGTGGGGTGGGCCTCAATAATAATATTAAAAATTTTACATGATCTTCCAACATGTGAACCTTAGCATACACACCTTAATAATAAAAAAGAGATGAGTGAGAGATAGGGAGAGAATAGAAAATATTTTCAAAGTGTATGGTAAGATAGGATGCTCACCTACACTAGCTTATATTCCAATGTCAAATTACAATGTGTGAATATGATACAAACTACCAATATCTGAATCTAGGAAGAAACAGGAACTAGATACAAGAAATTGTGTGCCTAAGAGGTATGAAGAGAGTGTGTGTGTGTGAGAGAGAGAGAGAGAGAATATGGAGAATATGAACAGTTTAGAACTATTTTACAATAAACCCAAATTTCGATTATCCTAAATAAAAAACTGGTGAATGAATAAGTGGGACAAAAATAGACTTGTTACTCATAGTAACTCAACAATGTGCTGATGGTAGGCTGACAGGAACTCCTCAAAATAATCCTAATGTAGAGAAAACCTCCTCTAAGTATTGAACACTTCCTCTAAGAGAGGACCTCCAAAGATCTTCCTCAATCTTGCATTGAGCTAGTGCTTTAGCTCCTTGAGAAGATACTTAATGTGAGCCGACGTATCTTCTTTTATAGCTTTCATGATTAGTCATGATATGCTTATTGAAAAGCATGCATAGAGGTTAAAAAGCAAGTACGATGAAATCGTCCCAATTTTGGAAAAATTACCAAAAATATAGTGAAAGAATTAGTTCGCTTTTTGCATTGCCACTATGCCAGCCACGGATTTGAACCTAGGTGGCTACTTTGCAAGTTGTTTGTTATAGACTATTGGAACAAGTCCATGGCAAGTCTAAGTGGTGGCTTGAGTCATCAAAAGACGTAGGAACTTGAAGGAAATTTCTAGTCTTTGTAAAGTTCACTTGTGAACTCACCCTTGTAAATTTTTGAGTACTTACTTGATGTAAAAGTAAAGGAATCTAAAGTGGTTGAATCCACTTGAGAAAATAGGGAAAGAGAAGCCACGAATTCATGATTGAAGTTAGTTGGAGAATTAATCGATCACTAGAAGATAGGAGATTTGTTTTAGGTGAGCAAGATTCAAATTTAAATCTTGGCTCCAAAGATCACTATATATACATGGCTTTTTAGTCGCGGTTTAACACCTCCATGAGCATAGATTTATGCCATATCAAAGTGTAGATCAAGGCACACACATGTATCAGTAAGTCGATTGTACCTTACAATCAATATACATTCATTTTCATGATCTTGTGAGTATATTGTTCACTGCCATACCTTTGAGTTGTTTCAGTGAGAATGCAGAGATGATTTCTCTGAGCATGATCGATCATTTTCAGTTATTTAAGCTAGTAAAGTTTGCTCCTTAAGTCTAATACATATTCATAAAAGCTCATTGCAATTGAGTTTTTCAATCTTGAGATATGTTAATTTGAAGTCGACTATATCTCTTCATACTTTACTTCTCTGTGAGCACTACATCAGAATAGTCATTTTCTGAGAGCTTGTTCTCACTGTACAGTTCATCGTTTTCCATGATCTACAGGTTCAATCATCATATTGTCTAGTATATTCCTACAAAATTTCATGAGCATTGCTTCTTGGAATCTCAAGATATTAACATTTCTTTGCTCATGGGTATGAGGACTACTACAACCCATGAAAATCGGGGTGATGCTATAACTTGATAAACACTTTTCTCTTTATGTAGTCCATCATTTTTTATGAAACCACTCACGATTGTTAGATTAATAAGTTAATAAGGGTTCCCCAAAAGGAATTAAGTCAATTGTTGTTGTGGCCAGACGATTCTTCAAAACATTGGAAAGGTGTATGAACAAAAATAGCAAGTTTTTTGTTCTTGAATCTACTCCAACTTATCTGTTTTGATTCATCTTTTTGAGAGTGATCTTCCAAGGTACATAGGGTGTCTAATACATCCTTTGGCAAGCTAAAAGTGCCCACTACATATCTCTGGAGTTCATTTGGTTGGTGTAGTGCAGAGCTTTTGGAGCACCACTTCATCTTCATCAAGTACAAATCCATCTCTTCACAGTGTTATTAGAGCAAGGTTGGACAACATGGAAGATGGATTTCCTTCATCAATTGACAAATTGGATAAAGTTAACTACTCAGCCTGGTCATTAAGGATGGAAGCTTATCTTCAAGGCAGGAATTTGTATGGTTATGTAGCTGGAGATGAAGTTATGCCAAGTTTCAAGAACAAAGGTCAACCAACACAAGAAGAGCAAGAAAGATTGAGCACACGGTGCTCCAAGGATGCACTTGCAAGGTCTTATCTCCTCAAATCTATCTCATATTTTTTGTTGCCTCACATTGGAAGTTGTAAAAAATCTTAGGAAGTGTGGAATGCACTTAAAGCCTTCTTCTCTTCAAGTACAAAGGCCAGGAAGCATCAACTATGGCTGGACTTTACAACTCTCAAGAAAGCTCCCAAACAAAATGTGATTGATTTTTTCACAAAGCTCAAGGACATAGCAGATCAGTTCAGACACATTGGAGGGGTAATAGAGGAAGAGCAAATTGTAAGGTAGGTCATCAATGGCTTGAAGGCATATGACAAGTGGGAAGCATTCACTACAACTATGGATCTATACGTGGATATGCATGTACCAGATTTATAGGACAACTACTTACTCAAGAGGCCAAGCTTATCAAGAATGGAGAAAGCTCCAAAGGTAATCAATCTTCTGCCTTGTGTACTGATAAAGGAAAGTCCAAAGAAAACAAAGGAAGAGGAAAGAAAGTGGATGATGAAGCAGGTACACATCAAGCTAACTATGCAGGTAGAGGAAGACATGGTAGAGGTAGAGGCAGAGGAGGAAGACAAGGCAGGGGAAGATCCCAAGACTCTAATTCATGCTGTATTTGTGGATTAACTAATCATACATCTGAAAATTGCTTTAGAAGTTCCAGGAATCAAAGAGGTAGAGGCTACAATAGAGGAAGTTATGGCTACTCAAGAGGAAGGTTCAACAATTACCATAGCAACGACAACAATTACAACCATTCAAACTATCAAGGAGGCAATAAGGGAAGAAAAGACTTCAATAACTACACAAAAAACTCAAATCAAGAGGACTCATTGCTAATCATGAATATGGCCATGCCATAAGGTAAATCTGATGAGCATGTTTTCTACATAGATTCAGGTTGCTCCAATCATGTTGCAGGAAATGTTGCACTCCTATTAGATTTAGAAGATCCAAGGAACAAGCATGAAGTGCAGACAGGTGATGATACAAGACATTTGGTGGAAAAGATAGGAAATGTGAAAGCACCTGATGGAAATATCAACCTACTTAGCAAGGTACTCTATGTCCCTACCATCACAAAGAATTTGATAAGTGTAGGATAGATCGTGGAGAAAGGCCTACATGTTAGGTTCACAAAAGAAGTTGGAGCATTTGTTGAAGATCGAAGTCAAGGATCCAAGAGAATTGCAAAGGGTGAAAAGATAGGTAGATTGTTCACATTTGAATTACAAGATACTAGAAACATTGCTCTCTTTAACTATGGTAGTCAGACACTCACATAATTGGAAGTATGGCACAAAAGGTTAGCACATATTGGTGAAAGATCATTAAAGAAAATTTGCAGGGACCAAAGTGTACTTGGACGCGCTAACTTGTCAAAACAACACATGATTTATAAGTGTAGTGCATGTCAATTTGGAAAGTATCACAAGTTACCATTCATGAAGAAAGGATATATGCATGGAGATCTCTTGAAATTGGTTCATACAGATGTATGGGGACTAGCAAGGATGCTTCAATATTTGGATCAAGGTATTATGTCTCCTTCATTGATGATTGCAGCAGATGGACTATAGTATACTTTATGAAACACAAAGATGAAGTCTTTTCATGCTTTAAAAGATATTTGGCTCTTGTGGAGAATCAAACAAATAAGACATTAAAAAAGTTAAGGTCAGATGGAGGGGGAGAGTACTTCTCCCATGAATTTGACTTCTTTCTTCAAGAAAGAGGAATCAAAAGAGAGATCACTACAAGATACGCTCCTGAGCAAAATGGAGTGGCAGAAAGAAGCAATAGGACAATTGTTGAAGCTGCAAGGTCTATGCTAAATGAGAAGCACTTACCTAATTACTTATGGGCTGAGGCAGTATCCACAGCCACTTATTTGATTAACAAGTTACCTTCAAAATCACTTGATGGCATGACACCATATGAGGCTTGGAATGGAAGAAGACCAAGCTTGGATCATTGTAAGATTTTTGGATGTAATTATTATGCTCATGTTCCTTCACATATTAGAGGGAAGATGGATCCCAAAGCAGAAAGGTGGGTATTCATTGGATATGACAACAATCAAAAGGGCTACAGATTATACAACCCAACAACCAAAGGATTCTTGGTGAGTAGAGATTTAGTATTTGATGAAAATAGTTCTTGCTATGAAGATTCATGTAGAAAGGTCAACTTACCTTATGATCTTGAAGAAGATTTTCCAAAACTTGTTAAAGATAATCCTTCTAAAGTTGAAGAGCAGGATACCTTAGAAGATGATGAAGCAACTCAGTATGAAAAACTCAAAATGTGTAAGTCGAAAGGTAAAGCAAAAATGCAAGAACTTGGACAAGAGGCAGAATCATCACATCATGGCCTAAGAAGGTCCATGACGGAGAAAAGAAAACTAGAAAGGTATGGATTTGATACTTCTCTAGTCACGAAACATTCAATCTATCTAGCACATGACATAAATCAATAGGAACCCTCAACATTTGAGGAAGCAAATAAGAAATCAGAATGGAGGCATGCAATGGAAGAGGACATTGAAGCTCTTGAGGAGAATAAAACTTGGGAGTTGGTTCCCAAGTCTCCATCAATGAAAGTGATAGGCTCAAGATGGATCTACAAATTGAAGAAGAATTCAGATGGCTCCATTAATAGGTATAAGGCAAGGCTTGTGGCAAAAGGCTTTGCACAAACTCAGGGAATTGATTATGAGGAGATCTTCTCACCTGTGGAAAAGATGCCTACAATTAGGGTTTTGCTTAGCATTGCCTCTTCCAAGAATTGGAAGATACTTCAATTGGATTAAAAAATGCATTTCTCAATGAATGGATAACAGAATAGGTATATATGGCACAACCACCTGGTTTTGAGAATCACATGTATCCTGATTATGTGTGTAAATGTAATAAAGCTTTATATGGACTCAAGCAAGCCCCAAGGGCTTGGAATCACAAGTTTGTCTCATTCTTGCAGGACAAAGGATTTCAACCTAGCAAGGCAGATCCATCACTACTCATAAAAAGGAGTAATTCTGAAGTCATCTATTAATGTCTGATATTATACTAATAAGAAATGATGCAGATGGAATCAAGAAAGTCAAAGAGAAGATGAAAGAAGAGGTTAAGATAAGTGATACTTCCTAGGATTGGAAGTGGTGTACAAGGATCATGGTCTATATCTTACTCAAAGAAAATACATTAAAGACTTGTTGACAAAGTTCAAAATGCAAGATTGCAGGTACTCCAATGAAGGTTAATCATAAATTGAGCTCACATGAAGGTGAACTCATAGAAGATGTGATAGGTTGTCAAATCCTTGTGGGTAGTTTGAACTATGCCACATTGACAAGAGTTGATATATGTTATAGTGTGAGTGTGCTAAGTCAATTTATGCACACACCCAGGAAACCTCACATGGAAGCTGCCAAGAGGATACTCAGATATCTCAAAGGGACCATGAATGAGGGGTTATACTACCCTTATATATCTGATTTAAGTTTGAAATTGTTCTCTGATGCAGATTGGGTTGGCTCCAAGGAAGACAAAAGGAGCACCTCAGGATATCTTACCTTTGCAGGTTCAAAACTTGTCTCATGGTCATCCAAGAAGAAACCCACAATTGCACTCTCTTCCTCTGAAGCTAAATACAGAGGTCTTGCCATAGCTACTCAAGAAGCAATGTGGATGAAGACACTATTCACAGATCTTGGATTGGATATTGGAACTCCAAATAGTTTTTGTGACAACATGAGCTCCATTCACTTGGTTGGCAATCCAATTTTCCATGCAAGGACTTAACATATTGAATTACATTATCACTATGTAAGAGAGACGATTTTGAGCAAGGAGATTCAGCTATCTTATGTGTCAACCCATCAACAATGTGTAGATATCTTAGCCAAGGCACTAGATGGAACCAAAATCAACAAATTTAAAGGTATGATTGGCTTGCAAGTAGTCTTGGAAGATTGAAGACCTCAAGCTCACTTGACTTGAGGGGTAGCTATTGGAACAAGTCCATGGCAAGTCTAAGTGGTGGCTTGAGTCATCAAAAGACATAGGAACTTGAAGGAAATTTCTAGTCTTTGTAAAGTTCACTTGTGAACTCACCCTTGTAACTTTTTGAGTACTTACTTGATGTAAAAGTAAATGAATCTAAAGTGGTTGAATCCACTTAAGAGAAAAGGGAAAGAGAAGCCACGAATTCATGATTGAAGTTAGTTGAAGAATCAATCAATCACTAAAAGATAGGAGATTTGTTTTAGGTGAGCAAGATTCAAATTCAAATCTTGGCTCCAAAGATCACTATATATACATGGATTTTTAGTCGCGTTTTAACACCTCCATGAGCAGAGCTTTATGCCATATCAAAGTGTAGATTCAAGGCACACATATGTATCAATAAGTCCATTGTACCTTACAATCAATATACATTCATTTTCATGATCATTTGAGTTCATATCTTCATGCTCTTGTGAGTATACTGTTCATTGCCATACCTCTCAGTTTTTTGTAGCGAGCTTGTAGAAATGATTTCTCTGAGCATGATCCATCATTTTCAATGATTTAAATTGTAAAGTTTGCTCCTTAAGTCTACTACATTCTCATAAAATTTCATTGCAATTGCGTTTTTCAATCTTGAGATATGTTAATTTGAAGTTTACTATATCTCTTCATACTTTACTTCTCTATCAGCACTCCATCAGAATAGTCATTTTCTCAGAGCTTTTTCTCAGTGTGTAACTCATTGTTTTCCATGATTTAAAGCTTGATAGATTCAGCATACTTTCTAGTATATGCCTACAAAATTTCATAAGCATTGCATCTTGGAATTGCAAGATATTAACATTTCTTTGCTCATGGGTTGGAGGACTACTACAGCCCATGAAAATTGGGGTGATGCTATAACTTTCTAAACACTTTTCTCTTTATGTAGTCCATCATTTTTTATGAAATCACTCATGATTTTTAGATTAATAAGTTAATAAGGGTTTCCCAAAAGGAATTAAGTCAATTGTTGCTGTGGCCAGAGAATTGTTCAAAACATTGAAAAGGTGTATGAACAAAAATAGCAAGTTTTTTGTTCTTGAATCTACTCCAACTTATCTGATTTGATTCATCTTTTTGAGAGTGATTTTCCAAGGTACATAGGGTGTCTAATACATCCTTTGGCAAGCTAAAAGAGCCCACTACATATATCTAGAGTTCATTTGGCTGGTGTAGTGCAAAGTTTTTGCAGCATCACTTCATCTTCATCAAGTACAACTCCATCTCTTCACATAGACCACGCTGCACACACCTTTTTGTTGAAGGATTACTAAAACGAACACATAATATGCTATGGTACTAGACTTTGGGACATTTTTTTCAACAATCCCCCCTTAAATATCACAATGGTACAAGGTGTAATAAACTACAAAACGTCTTGTGATTTTCTCTAGATAATGCTTTGGTAAAAATATCTGCAACATTTTCACTTGTAGGTATGTAGACTAGCTCGATATGGTTCTTAGATACATGTTTCCAAATGAAGTGGTAATCTACCTCTATAGGCTTTGTCCTAACATGATGAACATGATTCTTTGCAATAGCAATAACACTCTGACCATCTAAAAATATATGAACTAGAAGATGACTTGAACATCAAGATAACTCAGAGTCTTCTGTAACCAAACCCATTCAAGTGTAGCTATAAAGGAAATCCTATACTCTACTTCACTTGAAGATCTAGCAACTGTAGGCTATTTCTTGGATAATCAAGAGATAAGACAATCTCCTAGAAAAAAAAATTCTCCTTGAGTCAATATCACCTACCCAATTAGAATGCGAAAAACCTTTAAGTAAGAAATGTGAAGATTTTGGAAATACCATAGCATAATTGGAAGTTTCCTTCAAATATCTAAAAATTTTCTTAACAATTAATTTTAAGTGGATTGTGCATGAACTTGGATACTTGAGAAACTGCAAATTGAATGTTTGGACATGTATTACATTGATATATCAATCAAACAACATCTTGTCTATATAATGTAGCATCAAATGGTTCAAAATCTGTTACCAACTATAATGACACATTGAGATCCATAGGTGTCTACATAGGCTTGGAATCTATCATCTCAAACCTTTCCAATAATTTCTCAATGTATTTCTATTGTGTCATGTAGACACACTCATCTCTGTACATGAATTTGATCCCAAGCTAATAATGCAATAGACATGAATTTGATCCCAAGATAAATCCTTGGGACTTGCCATGATCATATCATCAACATATATGATAATAATAATCAAAACATCTTTTTCAGCTTTAACATAAAAGTGGGATCCACATTTGAGTTTTCAAAACCTTTTGGTGACTCGCACAGCTTCCATGTTTGATTCTAATGAATGGAATCAATCTCTTCTTGTGTAGCTTTCTTCCATACAAGACTATGTGGTGCATCTTGAACACTAGCTGGTTCATTCTCAACTGAAGTAAGAGATAAAATATTATGAATCTCAAAATGCTATGCATAATTTACTTGGTCTATTTGTTGTCTCCTTGTTTGAGTTCCGGTTCTTCTAGTGTATTCCTTTATATCATTGTCCTTCCAGATTTGATGTAACCACTTTGGTATATCTTTGAAAAGTGATGGAATCCTTTCTGGTCCTTTAGTATCTCTTTCTTCTAGAACTCTAAAGCCTTCTCCAACTTCATAAGTTAGAACTTCAAGAGGTACACATGATGGACTAGGTACTGATGTAGGTAATGAAACTCTTACTTCACTTGCATCTCTAGGCTTTGAGAAGGTTTATCACCCTGTTCTATGGCTGAATATAAGAATCCAAATTCCTTCTTAAAAATGCATAGTCATATGCTTTTATGAAATATGGAATCTCTTCCTTCTTACATAAATCTGACTTTCTACAATATATGCATTGCATGAGAGTAGGATATCACCTACATCTAGAACATAGAATTTGTATCCTTTGCTTTTGATAACATAACCAATAAAGACAGCTTTAGTGGATTTTACATCAAGCTTACCATGATCCTTCTTCTCAATGTGAACATAAGCTAGGAAACCAAAAACTTTGAAGTAACTCACATTGGGCTTCTTCCCATAATAAACTTCATAAGTGTTGGAGTTTGAGGTTTGTGGAGGCATGCAAACAACACAAGGAAAAAGAAGAAGCTTGGAGCACAACAGACAATATTGAATGTATTATCACTAGAATGTACAAAGATAAGTAACCTGTTAGGGCTATAGGCGTATATACAAGCTGAGAGAAAAAAAAATCCTAAAGAGGGAAAGAAGTGCCCCGACAGTCCTAGTGTGTTCACACACATCACTACCTAAATATATCAACAAATCCCCCTTGGGAGTGATGCGGTGAACAAGGAGCTAGCACCCATGTATAAGGAAGTGCCAAGCTATGTGGAATCAATCCACAAAAGGAAGTAATCCCAAAGTTTTGCAGCAAGCTTCAAACTTATCCCTAGGTAGAGCCTTTGTGAAAAGGTCTCCAATGTTCTCCTGTGTGGGCACATATGCCAAACTGATCTCTCTAGATAAGAACCTCTCCCTGAAATAATGATAATGCACCTCAATGTGCTTAGTGCGAGCATGGAACGAAGGGTTCTCCGCTACTGCCAATGCACTGTGACTATCAGTGAAGATGGTGGTGGCAGAAGACTAACCAACACCCAAATCAGCCGAGCCACACACACTCTATAGTCACTGTGAAAGCTACCCTATACTCAACCTCACAACTGGAAGTGCCAAAACCATCCCAATCAAAGTCAGAGAAAGCATGTAAATCTATCGGTAGTGATCCTCCCTTGGGATAAAATGATCCAAGTAGTCGGGTACCACTCAACTAGTGAAAGTTGTACTTAACCCCCTGCCAATGCTTGACACCTGGGCAATGCATAAACCTACTCATCTGTGAGATAGCAAACTGAATATCTGGCCCAAGTAATGCATAATTAAATCAAGCATCCAACAGCCTGCTAATAGAGAACAACATCAAATCCATCTCCAACATCATGAAGACTCAATCATAAACTTGTCTCCATAGGAGTGGCACTAGGTTTGTAGTCTTCAAGGCCAAACATTGCAATAATGTGTCAATATATTTTGTTTGAAACAAAGTTATTCCACCATCAACTTGCATAGACTGAATGCCCAAATAATGATGCAAATGCCCCAAAATTGACATCTCAAATGAGGCATGTAGATCAGCCTTAAAATTAGCAAAATGCTTCTCATGAGGACTAGTGAGTAGCATGTCATCAACGTACACAACAATGATCAGAAGCACATCATTTGCATGCTTAACATATAAGGTTCTCTCAATTGGACTATTTTCAAAACCATATGCAATCAGGTAGGCATGTATCTTTTCATACCAAGCATGTGGTGCTTGCTTCAAACCATATAATGCCTTTTTCAACCTGCACACTTGGTTTTCATGCCCTTTCTGCACAAAGCCATGGGGCTAAAAAACATACACTTCTTCATGCAAGTCACCATTCAAAAATGCATTTTTAATGTCCAACCAATGCACATTCCAACCATGATGAGCTGCAAGTGCACAGATGCTATGAACAATAGTCATTCGGCAAGTAGGAGCAAAGGTCTCATCAAAATCAATGCCTCTTTCTTGAGCATAACCCTTTGCAACAAGCCTAACCTTATACATGTCAAGTGTTTGTTAAAGTATTACAGTCATATTAGTTATTACTAGAATAAAACTACCAATGGGTTCTTGGGATGGTCAGGGGTCTATAGTACAAAGGCCCTATATGTATTTTCCGCATTCAATTAGTTACTGTATTGAATTCTGCATTAACTTACTTTGACGATTCCGATAGACTTAACTGTTAATCTTATCAACAAATTAATCAACAGTAACAAGTGTTCACTGAAATTGAAATTATGCAGATTCCTTACTGACAATCCAAGAACTATCAGGTTCAACTTATACTTCAACAGAACATCGATGAGATCACCACAACCACTCAATATCAAACATTAAAAGAATAGTACATCAATATGGGTAACTATGATGGAATTGATCCGTAGGCACACTGCCCAGACTCAGAGTCCGACGATCCCCTGCCTCTCTCTTCCATGTGCTCTTTCATTGTTAAAAAGTTACAACGATTGCGCCACGTCCTTTCGATGTGCATCCTTTCCCAATTACATTTTCTACTAAATATGATTACATTCCATTCCGGTGGCTTAACACTAGAACACACGGTGGAATCAAACCCAGAATGGATGTATTAAAAAAAGCTAAGAGTCATCAATGATGCCCTAAATATACATGGTTTGAGCTAGTTTAAATGTACGGGAGATTTTCTGCTTCAAAGATTCTAACATTTCCTATAGAATATGGGGTTCTACCAAATGAGCGTCAGTCCACATAGAGCTATAAGCAATAACTTGAAACAACAAAATTTCACTATGGTTCTAAAAAAATGCTTCTTGCAAATAAAAATCATTTGCCAAGGCTGTATCTCTACGTAACTTAGCTTCAGCTATTTCGGCATCAATTCGTGACAACCTATCCTACTGAATGCCAAGTTGCTTCTCCCTGTGTTCCAACTCTTGCTACTGAAATTGCATAGTTTGGAAAAAATCTTGGCGTTCTTTTTGTATAGCTTCAATTTCCTTCATTAACTTTGTTGTTCATCCAATTTCTTCATCCAAAACTTGACCTTTATGAAATAGCTCCTTTGTAACCTTCTTTAGCTCTACTTCAACTTGTAACGCTCTGTCAGACAACACCTGATAAGCCTGTTCTACAATGATGAATCTGGTGCGAGTGGTTTCTAATGTAGAACCTAGACCTTTCATGGCATCATCCTTATCCAACACTACCTATTTGAGCTGGGCAATCTCTGCATCTCTAGCCACAATAATGTCATCTTTCTCTGTGACTTGTCCTTGCAATACTATAACCTGTTTCTGTAGGAGACATGCATTTGCCTTGGCCGCCAAAATTTCTTCCTGTAGTGGCGCGATGTCGGCTTCCAACAAATCTACCTTCGCTTGATATTCAGTGCGGAGGGATCAATGAGCATCATGCAGTTGCTTAGGGAGTTGCTTGGATAGGTGGAGTAGAAAATCGCCAATTTGGGCTAACTGAGCAAATGAATCTGGTGCTATAAGGGTCGATACTGGTCGAGAGGGATTAACAGAAACTGTGACTGAAGACGAAGGTGGGGCATAATCGGGAGAATAGGGAATAGGTTGAGAGCGGGAGACGGCCACTAAATGATTAGGTGAGGGAGGAGGACTATGAGGTAAGGGAACCTTAGACGGGGAAGGGGGAGGGGTTACTATGTGTGCGATGTGTACCTCGCATCATAGAGAACGAAGACCTCAGTTAAGTAAAAACGCGGGGTGAAAGTGCAGGTAGAAAACACATTCATCACCAGTGGAGGAAAACATGCATGCATAATGGCAACACAAGTGCATTAAGAAATTCTCAATTATGGAGTGCGGCGGCGAATCATGGAGAATTAATCAAAACGATAATATTACTATCAGATGGTCAACCAAAACCCCCATAATGTAGACAATAGTCAAAGATACAAAAAAAACATGATCCGGATGAATATAAATATAACCATCACAAAGCTAGGACGAAGTAGACGGTCGACAATACGGACAACGTTTCAACCCATTGATAGGTTTAGGGAGGATAATACCAGTTAAAGTAGATAACTAAAAAGTAGCTGGTCTGACCTAGTCTGCAATACAGTAGGGGCCAAACCAACGAAGCTTGAACTTGCCGGCCGAACGATTAGACTTAGCATTGTAGAAAAGAACCAATTGTCCTTTGGTAAAGACAGGAGTCTTGATGAATCAATCATGGGTTTTAGCTTGCTGCAATTGAACTTCTTGAAGAACCAAAAAACTTTCAAGATGTTGTTCATCCAAGGACCTCAATACATCCAACCGGAAAGGGAAGGACTCTGCATGTAATAACTTATGTTCCAATGCCACTCGTAAGCTAGGGACCACCAATTCCATAGGCAGAATTGCCTCCAGACCATATGGTAGTTTAAAAGGAGTACTTCCGATAGCAACTTTATAAGTAGTGCGGTAAGCCCATACTACCAAAGGAAGGAATTGATCCCATCGCTCTGGACATTTCAGCACAAGTTTCTTTCGCATGTTAAGAAGGGTTTTATTGGTACTTTTGGCCAGTCCATTCGCACGAGGATAGTAAGGGGAACTGAATTTATGGACAATCTTAAAGGTGCAGGTGAGCACTTGCATTAAGGTGTTAGAAAGATGCGTACCTTGATCAGAAACAATCTCCAAGGGAGGCTCATAACGAGGAAAAACATCACTCATCAAACATTTGGCGACCATCGAAGCTGTTGCTGATCGTAAAGCCCAAGCTTCAGCCCACTGAGTAGCATAGTCAGTACATGTAAGAATATACCGATGATTGGTGACTGTAGCAGGAAGCGTAATGGGACCAATAAAATCAAATCCCCACTTTTGAAAAGGCTGATGAGGAAGAACAGGCTGAAGCGGAAAATCATGTCATTGTAAAGGTTGTCCAGATCATTGGCAAGCATCACATTGTTGGACATAAGTATCAATATCACGATGCATAGTGGGCCACCATAATCCACTCTGCATAATTTTCCGGTATGTAAGATCTACCAAAAAATGACCATCGGACGGAGCAGAATGAGCCATTATAATTATAGAAGAAACTTCATGTGGTGGGATACATCGTAAAAGCGCACTAGATGGGTCCATATAATACAACTATGCCAAAATTATCTAAAATCGACGACTGTACATGGCCAATTTACGACGAGCAGACGTGGAAGTATTACTCGGGGGACATCCACTGGTTAGAAAAATCATAAGGATATCATAGTATGAAGATGCCACATGTAGCACCTAGGAATCATCCTGAACCGAATCAGTCGCATAAATAGCTGGAGTGGTATCATCAATACCATCGGGGAGCTCACCGGAATCAAGTTGAGATAGAAAATAAGCAAGAGCATGCATTGACCCTGGGCGATGTACCACCTCATAATCAAATTCTTGCAGCAACAACACCCACCTGGCTAGCTTGCTGGGTATCTACTATTGAAATATATACCATATTTGCCATTGGATGTTGTCGTTCTTTTCTTCACTTATCATATTCGGATGCTTCTTTACAATATCTGTGGATATGTCCAATATCGCCACAAAAATGGCATCTTGATGGTGGAAAAGACGCACCTTCACCCGATTGGTCCAAATTCCACTGGGTCTGTTCGAAATTGTTTGGTCGTGGTCTTCTATAGGTTTTGTAACTTTGGTAAGAGGTATTTCTCAAATGCGGTGGTACATAGTGGGTAGCCTGTTGTCCTTGCTCTTGTATTATAGCATTTACGATCGGTCTGGTCTGCACTTTGGCATTGTATGGACAAGTTTAGATGGAATGATGCATCGTATTACAAATAGCACATTACATTTGATTTAATGCACACACTGAAGTGGTATGTCCCAGGTTCTTGCATTTGGTGCAATATACTTGTTTCACTGGATCATTGTTCAGGCTCTTGGACTCCTTTAACCAATCCAAATCTTCAGTAAAACCACCAACTTTATGCTCCAACTATAATGCCATGGCTATGACTGCATCCAAGGTCATGCCACCCATAGATCATATAATCATAACTTGTTTGAGTTGAGGGTTTAATCCATTAATGAACCACTGGGTAATCACATCATCCGATAAATTAGCATGCACCTGTGGCAACTGCCATTGATGAGTGCGGAATAAGATTGCATACTCTTGCACACTCTGATGTGGGTTTTGTCTATTGTTTTTTAAATAATCAAAGATTTCATTCGCATTTTTCTTTAATCAGAAACATTATAAAAAGGCATTCTTAACATCATCATATTGGCCGAAATGCTTAATATCATATTCGATTAACCAGCGAGCAGCTTCATTAACAAGGGTAGATTGAAACACTATAGCTTTATATGCCGGATCTTCTGGATAGTTGAGTACAACATAATTAATTCCAAAAGTACGAACATGAGCATCAAGATCATCACTTGAGAATCCACCAAATTTTGTATACGTAACTCTGACAGGTACCGGCCGTGGGGGTATGATCTGTTGCTGCTGTTGCTGTTGCTGTTGATGTTGCTGTTGTTGTTGTTAGTGGTGTTGTTGTTGATGATACCACTCATGTTGTTTAAATCAAGAGGAAGTATCACTTCAGAATGATTTGAACAAGTTGATCCTGATTGCTATTGTGTTGTAGCGCCACTTTGCGAATTCTCGGGTACTATGATATCATTGAGTTGATCACACATGTCTAAATTAAACTACCATTCCTCGCATTTCGCTTCTAAGATGAACTTTTCACCAGAACTTTCATCCATCAATACACTAGTTTCTCCAAAATCAAAACCCGAAGTGGAGCTGTCACCAGAATTCAACAAACTGCCACCGGAATTTACCAAGCTATCACCGGAATTCAACAAGTTGTCACCAAAATTCAACAAACTACCACCAGAATCAGCGACTACTCCACCAACCATAGTTTTAGCCGATGGGGTTGGTTGCACTTCTGGTATACTCTATAATCCTTGAACAAGAAAATACTAAGGTGGCACTCCACTAACCCATATATCCCACTTTCCTTCCGATGATTGTCCTTCATCACTACCACTAGGAGGCGTTCCCAACGCACTAGGAACTTTCCAGGGATGCTGATCACTTCTGTACTTCAGGTAAGATTCTCCAAAGCACGTTACAGGCATATATCATAGGATTCTTTCTTCAAACCTTAATCTTCTCATAGACTGGCTACTCCATGCCCCATGGCCGGCACCAGTGTTAAAGTGTTACAGTCGTATTAATTATTACTAGGATAAAACTACCAATGGGTTTTTTGGATGGTTAGGGGTCTGTAGTACAGAGGCCCTATATGTATTTTCCCCATTCAATTAGTTGTTGTATTGAATTTTGCATTAACTTACTCTGACAATTTTGACATACTTAACTGTTAATCTTATCAACAAATTACTCAACAGTAACAAGTGTTCACCACAATCGAAAATATGTAGATTCCTTACTGACAATCCAAGCACTATCAGGTTCAACTTATACTTCACCAATGAACACAGAACATCGATGAGATCACCACAACTACTCAATATCAAACATTAAAAGAACAATACAACAATATGGGTAACTACATTGGAATTGATCCACAGGCACACCGCCGAGACTCACAGTCTGGCGACGCCTGCCTCTCTCTTCCATGCACTCTTTCATTATTAAAAAGTTAGAACGATTGCGCTACATCCTTTCGATGTGCATCCTTTCCCAATTAAAATTTTCTACTAAATATGATTACATTCCGTTTCGACAGCCTAACACTGTTCGATCAGGCTTACGCTTCAGCTTGTATACCCACTGTGCAAATGGCCTTCTTACCAAGGGGCAAGTCACATAAAGACCAGGTACCATCTTTCATAATAGCATCATATTCTGATTGCATAGTAGCCATCCAATTTTTTGCTTCATCAAATGAAACAGGCTCATTCTCATCATAGAGACTAGAGGCATCCATAGCATAGCAATGTGATGCAAAAGAAGCACTATGAGAGCCAAAACGAGTATGATATGATAGAGGTGCATCTAATTTGCTATCACACAAAGTTTGCACAAGCCATGTTGGAATAGTTTTTGCCTCCTCAATATTAGCTCTCTCATCAAAAAGTGCATCATGTAAATCTACATCAGAAATGGAATGATCTACATTCTCACATGAAACCTATAAAGGCTCAGAAGTTGCCTCATTAGGACAAACACTAGATTGTTTGTCATGGACAAAGGAAACCATCCTGAATCTAAGATTCCATGTGAATTCTATATCTCATGATTGGTTCAGAATTTGGGGAAACTAATGCTTCTGTTGCCTCTAGAACGTGCCAAAACCCTAAGATCGACTGTCTTCTTGCTTGATTCTGACATCCAGAGACCATGCTTCGAATTGATGACATCATCAATTTGTAACTGCCCTTGGAAAACCTATATAAGGAGGGGTTGACCACATTCATAATCAGTCTTGCCAATACCAATCTTGGGAGCTCAAGGAGTCGTGACCACCAAGTAAGTACTCTCCAAGTTCCAGTTCTAGTTCTTGTCTTGTTCCTTGTTCCAGTCTTGTCTAGTCTAGTTCTTGGACATCCTGGCTTGTCCTCCTAAAATCCATAGTACGAGATCTTGTCAAGTTCTTTCTTGTATTCAGTTCATCTCCGAGAAGGGAGTTCTTGTAATCCAGACATCTTGTCTCATACTTACAATCCCGGGTTCTGGGATCTCCTGTATCATCTTTAGCTCCAGTTTTCCATACCTATTGGTCTCGGGTTGTGGGACGTCTTGTATCAGCTACATCTTCTTGTATTATTTTCCCTACGTGGGTGTTCTTGTAATCATAAGTGTATTTTTGAAATCTTGTCTATTGTAGCCGGAGAGCACAATCTAGTGCTCCCCTGACATTTTGGCAAGACTAGCTTCTATCCAAGACCAGACATCATGGAGAACGCTTATGAACAGATTGTAGCATCACTTTAGAGTCTCCAACAACAAGTCGAAGAGCTAAGTCATCGACAGACACAAGTCGAGATGGGACATCCAGTGCATGTAGGTGCACTCCTCCAGGAATTACAAGAACGAATCAAGAGTCTTTAAGCAAATCAAGGGAGTATTCAAGTGAATCAACGGCCTAGTACATCATTTATGAAAGAATCAAAGATTTGCATGCCATAAAAGTTCAATGGGGATCGCACAAAGTTTCGTGGATTTCTCGAGCAAGTTAAATTGTACATCCGTATGCAACCTGATAGATACCTTGACGAGGCATCCAAGGTGGGGTTTATTAGAACCTTGCTCTGTGGCCAAACATTATCATGATTTGCCCCAATCTTGGAGAAGAACATGGTAGTACTTTAGGACTATGAGGGGTTTGTTCAAGAACTCACCGCCACATTTGGAGATGCAGACATAAGTCGAGTAGCAGAAACAAAACTTCGGAAGTTATGTCAAGGTAACCGCCCTACCTCTACCTATGCATCTGAATTTAGGAAGTTGATATGTGATCTCACTTGGCATGAAGATTATTTCATAAGCCAATTTAGATGGGGTTTAAGAGATGATGTGAAGGACCTTTTGCTCATGATTCTAGAGGTTAAAACATTGAATGAATATATCATGCAAGCTATTCAATGTGATAACTGACTTTTCGAAAGAAAACAAGAAAAACAAGTAGAAGGAAGACCTCGCCAGTGGAAACCCTTCCAGCCCACTCCTAAAGATGAGTCTATGCCTGAACCTATGCAAATAGATGTAACTAGGTTTCAGCCTCTAACACCAGAAGAGAAACAGAGAAGGAGAGTTAATAAGTTACGTCTCTATTGTGGAAACCCTGGAGATATTGCAATTAATTGTCCGAACAAGAGAACAAACTCTAGAGTCGCAGTCACCCTTGTAGAGTAGGGAAACGAGGAAGTCCATTTGTAAAAGAGACCGTGCAGCCGGACCATGATATAAGAAAGGGTCTCATAATCCCAACTACACCCATAGAAACATGTCTTGCACCTGTCAAGTTAATCATGCCCAAGAAGACCCTTTCCCTCATAGCTCTAGTAGATTCAGGAGCCTCCTCATGTTTCATCGATGAAGGATTGGTTAAGAAACATGGAATTCCTGTACTTCGAAAGAACAGACCAGTAGTAACCGAAGTAGTAGATGGACGACCTCTAGCGTCGGGGAATATAACAATGGAAACCACACCATTAAGAGTACACCTTGGTGACCATGAATCCCACATATGTTTCCGTGTAATATCGAGCCCAGTACATCTAGTTATCATTGGAATGCCCTGGTTAAAGAAGCATAATCCAGACTTTATTTGGGAAAAGAATAAAATCACCCGTCGAGATATCCAGAAGAACCCAACATATGTCAGAGCCAAAGCCTTCATACATGTAGTAAGGAAGGAACCTACATATATGATCTATGCCATACCAACTCAAGAATCCAAGAAAGATGATCTATGCAGCTGCCCAATCAGTACAAAGGCTTTGAAGATGTTTTCGAAAAGAAGAATGCAGATATCCTCCCAGATCATAGAGCTTATGATTGTCCCATAGATCTTCAAGAGGGAGCACAACCACCCGTTGGACCAATCTATAGACTATCTCCAGAGGAACTTACAGAACTACGCAAGAACATTGATGAGAATCTAGCAAAGGGGTTTATCAAACACTCAAAGTCTCTAGCAGGGGCTCCTATTTTATTTGTAAAGAAGAAGGATGGGACTCTGCGCATGTGTGTAGACTATCGGGGATTGAATAAAGTCACTATAAAGAATAGATACCCTCTACCACTCATATCAGAGCTCTTGGAATGCCTTGCAAAAGCAAAATTCTTCACAAAGATTGATCTTTGAGTAGCTTACAACCTTGTTAGGATCAGAGAAGGAGACGAATGGAAGACAACATTTCGAACAAGGTATGGCTATTTTGAATATGTAGTTATGCCATTCGGTCTTACAAATGCTCCAGATGTCTTCCAACATATGATGAATGATATCTTTCAAGAACATTTAGATGATTTTGTTGTAATATACCTTGAGGATATCTTGATATTCTCCAAAAATCTAGAGGATCATGAATGTCATGTAAAGATAGTCCTAGAGAAACTAAGAGAAAAAGGATTATATGCAAAATTGGAGAAGTGCTCTTTCCATAACACAGAAGTGGAATTTTTAGGATACATTGTATCAAATAAAGGAATTTTTATGGACCCGAAGAAGATTGAAACAACCTTGATTGGCAACCACCTTCATGTGTTTGAGATATACAATGTTTTCTAGGGTTTGCCAATTTCTACAGGATATTCATCAGAGATTACTCCAAGATAGTGACACCTCTTACCAAGCTTACAAGGAACTCTAAATTCTCATGGACCAAAGAAGCAGAAAAAGCCTTCCAAACCTTGAAATCAGCATTCATTATTGCTCCAATTCTAGTTCATCCTGATTCCAGTAAGCCCTTCCTCCTAGAGACAGATCCATCAGACTTTGCCCTAGGGGCCACTCTTTCCCAATATGGGGTATGATGGGCACCTACATCAAGTTGCATACCATTCAAGGAAATTTTCCCCTCTAGAAATTAATTATGAAATTCATGATAAAGAACTTCTTGCCATAGTGGATGCGTTTGATACCTGGCATCACCATCTAGAAGGAGCAGCCCATAAAGTTACTGTGTTTACAGATCACAAGAACGTAGAGTATTTTATGACCACCCGCATTCTCAATAGAAGGCAATCTCGATGGAGTAACTTTCTATCCAGGTTCGACTTTGTCATCACCTACCGTCCATGACGTCAACAATGTCAGGAAGATGCCTTGTCTAGAAGATCTTACCTTGCACCAAAGAAGGGTGAAGAGGCCTTCGATCAACAAGAGAGTGTATTACTCAAGCCTGAGCATCTCCAATTAGCAGCTATCTCTTCAACCCATCCTGAAGATTCAGCCTTGAATCATTTGATTCGTGAGAATCTACCACAAGATGAATTATTTTGTAATGTTAAGCAAAAAACTCAAGAAGGAAAAATCCAAGAAGTAAATGAATTCCAAGAAAAGGATGGGTTACTATTCTATAAGAACCTATTGTATGTCCCTCCAGGAAAGCCCAGGATCCAAGTACTTCAACAACGTCATGACAACCTTGCAGCAAGACATTTTGGAGTAAATAAAACAAAAGAACTCGTATCCAAGGATTTTTGGTGCCCTCAAATGTGGAAGGAAGTCAAAGAATATATCCGAACCTGTGACACTTGCAATAGATCCAAGGTACCGCAACATAAGCCTCATGGCCTCTTGCAACCCTTACCTATTCCAGAAAGGCCATGGGCTTCATTGTTTATGGATTACATCACAGACCTACCAAAGTCAGATAAGTATGATGCCATTCTTGTTATTGTGGATAGATTCACAAAGATGGCACACTTCATTCCAGCTACAAAGGCAATCACAGGTGCAACCACTGCCAGATTTTTTCTCAGATACATCTTTAGGCTTCATGGATTGCCTCATGATATTGTTAGTGATCGAGGTCCACAGTTCATATCCAGCTTTTGGAACAGTCTTTGCAAGCTCCTTGGTGTTCAAGTTAAATTATCTACAACAAATCATCCACAGACTGATGGACAAACAGAACGGATGAATCAAGTCCTAGAGAAATATCTCTGTTGCACTAGCAACTATCACCAAAATGATTGGTTTGAGTTGTTACCCTTTGCAGAGTTTGCCTATAATAATAGTGTTCATGCATCTACTAAGCAAACTCCCTTCTTTCCAAACTATGGACAACATCCAAGGATGGATATACAACCCTCAAATCACGTCAAGACCCCTGCTGCCAGAGACGAGGCCCAGTACCTGATGGATATTCACAAAGAACTCAAGGAAGAGATCCATAAAGCTCAACAACAATATAGTACTATGTAGATCAACATTGTGTCTAGAATCCATCGTATCAAATTGGGGATAAAGTATGGTTACTTAGAAATAATTTGCAAACTTCAAGGCCTTGTGCAAAGTTAGATCATCAAAGATTTGGTCCATTCATCGTCATGGCCAAGATTAATCCAGACACCTTCAAGCTCCAACTACCAAGTACCATGAGAATACATCCAGTTTTCCATGTATCCTTTTAAAATCACGAGAATGAGAAAATCTATATAAGTTAGTTTGTATCAACTGATGCGAAGAGAGTAGAAGTCAAAGAGAGAGAGAGAGAGAGAGACTGTCAATAGGAGTTCATTTTGTATGACTGAGTATAGTCGGGCTTCTCTGAGTGAGAAAGCACCTGTAAGCTTCTGAGTTTTCATAGCTATGACAAGAACTAGTTAAAGTTCTGTGTATAAGTCTTGTTCTTCCATCTCTAGAGTTTGTCTTCTATGAAATGATTTCAAAAGTTAAAGTTTTCCAAGCAAGTCAATGTCTGGCATCGAGTTTGTGTTGATAAGTCATTGCTCTGAGTATTACTTGTTGTTGAATCTTCTAAAAGCATGAAGTTTGTGGAGCAACTCGATGCCTGGCATCGAGTTTCAGCATAAAGTCGATGCCTGGCATCGACTTCCCACATAAAAGTGGTCTTCTTCATACCTGTGGTTTACGTGCCTATTTCAGGAACAAAAAGTGGCTGAAAAAAGCACAAAGTCAACGCCTGGCATCGACTTTTGGTTGCAAGTCAATATTAGGCATCGAATTTTCATTTTTAGACAGTGATATTTACTAAAATAGGCAAAATTTCCACTTTTGCAAGTCATACAAGATCATCTTGTGAAGGCTATATCTTGAGTTCTAGAGATCCGTTTCTTGCAAACAATAGCTTGTTGGAAAGCTCTACTCTTCTACTTCACCAAAAGATCTTCATAGAGATAATATTTGAGCTAAGAGAAACTAGCAAAATACTGAAGGTATGTCATTTCAGTGACTAGAAAGTTTTGAAGAAGTAAAGCTCCTGTTTTTGGCTATCATTTCTCAAAGTTTGAAGTGACAATGAGTTAATGGTGACCATAGAGGTTGTCTAGTATCACATTAATTCATTTCTTGTGATGTTTCACACATCAACAATAATCAGTCTTGCCAATACCAGTCTTGGGAGCTCAAGGATTCGTGACCACCAATTAAGTACTCTCCAAGTTCCAGTTCTAGTTCTTGTCTTGTTCCTTGTTCCAGTCTTGTCTAGTCTAGTTCTTGGACATCCTGGATTGTCCTCCTAAAATCTCATAGTACAAGATCTTATCAAGTTCTTTCTTGTATTCAGTTCATCTCCCAGAAGGGAGTTCTCGTAATCCAGACATCTTGTCTCATACTTACAATCCCGGGTTGTGGGATCTCCTGTATCATCTCTAGTCTAGTTTTCCATACCTATTGGTCCCGGGTTGTGGGAAGTCTTGTATTAGCTACGTCTTCTTGCATTATTTTCCCTACATGGGTGTTCTTGTAATCATAAGTGTATTTCTGAAATCTTGTCTATTGTAGTCGAAGAGCACAATCTAGTGCTCCCCTGACACTGTCCACCTATAAAAAGAGGCAAAAAAGTATCATACATGTCTTTGGAGCTAACAGATGTCTCCTTCGTACATGGAAGTAATGGTTGAATAACATCTTCCACATAAACAACATCATGGCTAACCAAAATGTGTTTAGTATGTGGACGACACAGATGATAGCATTTGCTTTCAGAATTGTACCCAACAAAAATACATTTCACTGCTTTATCATCCAATTTCTTACATTCTTGTTGAGGAACTAATGCATATGCCAAGCAACCAAAAACATGTAGGTGAGAAATAGATGGCTTGCGACCATTCCAACCTCATATGGAGTGATAGACTACAATGCGTTAGTGGGACACTTGTTAAGTACATATGCTGCACACATAAGAGACTCAAGCCAGAAACTATGTGGTAAAACCTGACTCTTGGCCATACACCTCGCCATCTCCATGAGTGACCTGTTCTTCCTTTCAGCAACTCCATTCTGTTGAGGTGTATACGACATTGTACACTGATATTTTATCCCACATTCAACCAGAAATGCATTAAAGTCAGAAGACATATATCCCCCCCCCTCCCCCGATCAAAATGGAGAGTGCCCATTTTACATGCTAATATATTTTCAGCCAAAACCAAAAACTATTTGAAGCACATAAACACTTTGGACTTTGCTTTCAATGGATATACCCATGCATGCCTAGAAAAATCATCAATGGAAGTCACAAAGTAAAGATAGTTTCCAAAAGAGGGTGTCTGCATAGGACCACAAACATCGTTGTGAACAAGTTGCAATTTCTTAGTAGCTCGAACCGAACCATCTTTGGGTAATGAGGAATGCTACATTTTGGCCAAAATACAACCTTCACATACATGTTTACTAAGTGCCTCAAGTTTGGGCAAAGAGGACACCATTTCAGATTTCTATAGGCATAGCAAACTAGGAAAATTCAAATGACCAAAGCATGCATGCCAATGCTTTGCATCTAACATAACGTGAGAATCTTGAACTCGACATGTTGAATCATTCACAGATTTTGCATAATCTATGAACTTATACAACCCATGACATAAAATAACAGAAGCAATAATGATGTTTCCATTTGATAGATCATGAACTATACATCTATCATCAACAAGTTTCACAACCAAGCCAATCTTGGCTAATGCTGAAATTGATAAAAGATTTTTCTTGATCCTTGGCGCAAATAAAGCATCTGAAAATGTAAAAGAACTACCATCAGTAGTAGTTAGAATGATCTTACCAACTCCCATAAAAGGATAAGAGGATTTTTTGGCGCATGTGATAGTATTCTTGTAGGGGCACGCTGAAGTGAAGTGAAGAAATTGCGCTGTGAAGTGATATGTTTGGTTGCCCCACTATGAAAGTACCAAACATCTAAGTCTACTATAGACATACATTGTTCATGAGAAGAAGGGTCATAGCTACAAAAAGTGGTGAATTCCCATTCTTCATTCTACACAAGATTAGTAGACTCTATTTTTGGGTGTAGAGGCCTCTATAACAACCATTCTAGCCTCTTTCTTCTTTGCCTCTTTTGCAGCTAGTTTTGGATAGCTCTTTATGACATGATCGATTCGTTTACATTATTTGCAAAACAGTTTCTATTTTTTTGTTTTCTTCTCGTCTCTTTCATCTTTCTTTGATTATGCAAAATTAGTAGATTTTTGCTTACTAATAGATGAGCTTCATTTACCTTTGCCCTTCTAACTAGCCAAGAAAGCTTGATATACAACACACATAATGGACCTATTCTACTTGGACTAACTCCTCAAATTTTAAGGCATTTGGATTGCATTTCATCATCAATCAAACAGTCGAAGCAAAACTCTAATATGAATCTTGAAGACCATTCAGAACAGTCTGCATAAGTGAACTATCATGCAAGATTTCATCGGCAGAAATCAACTGCTCCTTAAAATCTTTGATCTTTGTCAAAAAACTATCCATGGAATCTCCTTCATTCATGTTCTCACTCTCCAACTGTTTTTGGAGGTAAGCAACATGAGCCTCATTTCTTGCCTGGTATAAAGTGGTAAGTGTATCCCAAGCATCCTTTACTGTTCTACAAGAGCGAATGTGAGGAATAATGGCAAGTTTGACAGACAAGGCTACCAATGCATGTGCATGAGCATCTCTACCATGCCAATGAATTTGCTTTGTAGTAGGTGCAACAAGAACCGCAACACGAATATGAATCTAAAGAATATCACCATCTTCAACATCATTTGCATCACCTTTAGCAACTGTGTGTGCAGGTGTAATACAACATTTTTCAACACCCTACACAATATTCCACAGTCCTTTTGCTACCAATAAATGATGCACCATATAATCCCATAATGGGTAATTGGTACCGTCCAACTTATCCTCAAGAGCCAATACATAGAATACATCACTATTTTCAGCCATGGCTACTAACTAAAATAACTTGATGCAAAAAAATGATTGTATCTCAAAAAGTTGAGCAAAATTACCTTGCCAAGATTTGCTAAATCTGTAACAGACTTCGAGATGTATAGTTCCGAACTAAAACCTGTATATATCTTTGGCACAGAAAGATAAAATTGCCTGCATAAGCACTGTGATAGTGAGTTTGGAGGTCAAAAGAGCTTAGATCACGATTTCAAAACTACATAGCAAAGCTATTTTGACCTCCTAATTGCCTAGAGTATGCTCACCAAATTTCGTGTGATTCTAAG
This sequence comes from Ceratopteris richardii, assembly GCA_020310875.1. Taxonomy (NCBI): domain Eukaryota; kingdom Viridiplantae; phylum Streptophyta; class Polypodiopsida; order Polypodiales; family Pteridaceae; genus Ceratopteris; species Ceratopteris richardii. The sequence continues at coordinate 88,173,077 of CM035425.1, read as the reverse complement.
ATTGTGACTGTAGGGGTGTCAATGATGGCCTAGATGAAACGACGACCTAGTATGATACCAATTGTTGGAGTTTGAGGTTTGTGGAGGCACGTGACCAACACAAGAAAGAAGAAGAAGAAGCTTGGAGCATAAAACACAATAGTGAATGTATTACCACTAAAATGTACAATGATAAGTAACCCGTTAGGGCTATAGGTGTATACACAAGATTCTTGAGGGAAAAAACCTCGTAAAGAGGGAAAAAAGTGCCCCAGTGGTCCTAGTGTGTTCACGCACATCACTACCTAAATATATCAACAATAAGATGTGATAACTTTTAAAGCTTTTGTGGAAGACTTATTCAGAATGTGATAAGTTGTATGCACTACATCAAACCAAAACTTGGGAGAAAGCTTTTTGGATGGCTTCATACTACACATCATCTCAAAAAGTATCCTATTCTTTCTCTGTGAAACACCATTGTATTCGGGAGTGAAAGCAATAGTGAGTTGATGAGAGGTCTTCAAGAAAAGACTTAAATTCTTTAGACATGTACTCTCCTCCTCTATCACTTCTCAAAATTTGTGTCTTTGATTGACTTTCATTTTCAACCATAGCTAACAATTTGTTAAAAGTAGGAAAAACCTATGACTTCATTTTAGGACTGTAAATCCATGAATATCTTGAGAAATCATCAACAAAAGTAACAAAGTACCTAAAATCTTAAATAGAATCTATTCTCATCAGACCATTCACATATGAATGTATGATATGCAACTTCCTTGTGGCAATGATGTATCCATGCTTCTTGAAAGGTAGTTTGTGAAGCATTCCTTCAAGACATACTTGACATGAATCTACATCATCTGCTAAAGCAAAAGTAGGCAAACTCTCCACCATAATATGATCTTTGATATGCTTGAGAGCTGTGTAACTAATATGTCCAAATCTAGCATGCCATAACTTCATGTTCTCCTTAGGTGTTGTAGACCTAGCAACATTAGCATGAATTATTTTGGACAATACAAACATGCCACTTCTGTTTTCACCTTGAAGTAGACAATGCTTCTCATTAGTTAAGAGGATCTGAAATGAATCTTTCTTAAAAATTATTCTATAACCATCTAACAAGAAAGTAGAGATAGAGAAAAAATTCTTCTTCATGTATGGAACATAAAGAACATTGGAAATTGTGAAATTTCCACTTGCTTTTGGACTTAAGTTTTACTTCTCCAACACCTACAACATCCAACTCATGACCACCTGCAATGGTCACTCTTCCTCCTAAAGAGTTAGAAAGGGAAGAAAATACCTTTCTACAACCCATCATATGCTCAATAGCTCTAGAATAAAAATCTAAGAATTATCAAAGATTGCATTTAATACTTCCTGATCAAAAGCTACTTCTTCAATATTAACACATGCATATGGATCTACCTTTGAATATTTGGGTTTTGGATCATCTTCAACACTATTAGCTGATGCTTTCTTCTTCTCATATAAAATCCTTGTTTCGCATTCTGTTATGAACTGATGTGTTTTCTTACAGTAATGGCATACTCATTTCTTTGAATAAGATCTGGTCCAAGAATTTCTTTGGGTGTAGAGGAAGCATTAGGGGAAGGAATGGAAGATTTAGGATTCAAAGACTTACTTTTTGTCTTGGATTGCTGGCTTTTCTTCTCCTTCTTTGTCTCCTTCTTCTTCTTTCTCTTCAACAATGATAACATGGCTTCATCATTCTCTTCCATATCTTTTTGTTGATCTTCATCCTAAAGTAACATGAATTGTAGCTCTTCAAATGAAAGTTCTCTTTCTCTTTTAGAGAGAGATAAAGAAGTAAAAAAAGCACTACATGAGGATGAAAGGGAGTTTAGAAGTGTATTTACCATCTCTTCATCTGAAATATTTACTTTAACATTGAATAAATGATCTCTTAAATCTTTAAGCTTCAAAATACGTGTCTGAACTCATTCACCAACTTCCATCCTTGTGTTGGCTACCTGTCTCCTTAGATGAGCTTTCCTAGTAGGGTTCCTACTCTGATAGAGATTTTTTAACTCAATCCAAGCTTGACCAGAGGTTTTGCATGACCTTATTTGAGGTACAATATGCCTCTTAACTCCCATAGAAATATATGAAAGTGTTTGTGCGTCCCTTGAACCCCATATAGATTGCCCTTTTGTAGGAAGTAATTTGGTAGTAATACCACTAACTCCTGATGATGAAATGGCTCCTTCTTCTTCACTAACCTCCTATTGAGCAGAAATAGTTACCACAAGTCTTTTAGAAGATGAAGCAACATCTTCTCTGACTTGTCTTGAACTTGGATAAATGCCATTGATAATATTCCATAACTCTTTAGATACTAACAAATTCATTATCATAAAACTCCACCTTGGATAATTAGACATTCCTTCAAGCTTGTCTTCATTCTCAAGTCTCTTGTCACTCATCTTGTTAAGGGTGTATATCAATTATGCTCTAATACCAAATGTTGGAACTAGGGTGGGCCTCAATAAGAATATTAATCACAGGTTTAGAGGATCTTCCAACACATAAACCTTAGCATACACACCTTAATACTCAAAAGGATATGAGTGAGAGATAGAGAGTGAACAGACAAGATTTTCAAAGTGTATGGTAAGCTAGGATGGTCACCTACACATACTTATATTTTAATGTAAAATTACAATGTGTGAATATGATACAAACTGATAATATCTGAATCTAGGTAGAAATAGGAACTAGATACAAGAAATTGTGTGCCTCAGAGCTATGAAGAACGTGTGCGTGATAATATGGAGAATATGAACATTGTAGAATTGTTTTACAACAAACCCAATTTTGATTATCGTAAATTAGAAACTAGTGAATGAACAAGTGGGACAAAAATAGACTTGTTACTCATAGTAACTCAACAATGTGCTGTTGGTAGGTCGACATGAACTCCTCCAAATACTCCTAATGTAGAGCACACCTCCTCCAAGTGTTGAACACTTTCTTTAAGAGAGGACCTCCAAAGATCTTCCTCAGTCTTGCATTGAGCTAGTGCTTTAGCTCCTTGAGAAGATACTTAATGTGAGCCAATATATCGTCTTTTATGGCTTTCATGGTTAGCCATGATATGCTTTTTGGAAAGCATGCATCAAGATTAAAAAGAAACTACGCTGAAATCGTTCGCCAATTTTGATGAAATTACCAAAAATCTAAGCAACAGGATTAGTTAAGGTGATTTTGCTTTTCATGTTGTCATTGCCCCATCCATGGGATTTGAACCTGGGTGGCTGCTTTCATTGTACTCAAAGAATGCAGAAAAGGCTCACGGCCTAGGAACATAGCAAATGGAGGAAGCAAAGGCTCAAGGCCTAGGACAAAGCTAAGATTCATAACGTGACTAGGAGATCAATTGGGATGTTGTGGCAAGGGTGATAGTTTGCCCACACTCCAAGCAAGCAAGGAAAGGTCCAGCTCTAGCCCATTGAGCAATTACAAGAAAGGACGAGCTCTAACCGATTGAGGAACTTCAAAAAGGATAAAGGGCGAGCTCCTCCTCTGCTACCAAAGGCGACTACACATATGGTTTGGCAAGGCAACCTCCATGAATCCTCTTAGGCGACCCTCTACCATAGTGTAGACTCCTCTATTTCCCCTCACAAGGTGACTATGTCTTTTCTCTTCTTGCAGGGAAACTACTTGAAGTACATAATTGGGCGACTACTTGTAAGCTCCGGTTGTTTTTTATTTTTGGCATACTAACAAGTGGTCAGTTCACAATATGTGTGTTTGATTTAGGAGTGGTGCACATGTAAAGAGTTTTGTAAATGGATGAAGAGAAATCCTACTAGGTTATCGATCATGATTTCTGGCAACTCTGAAACCTCAAAGCTAGATAAACAAAGAACATTAAGGATACATGCCAATCAGTGCAGATTCTTCATTAAACGAGCTATAAAGTTACATTTTGAGGACTACTCAGATAATTGGCATCAAGAAGATCTAAATGTCATATGAAACGATGAAACCTCACATCAAGATTTAGGATTTTCATTCACATTTTTATGTTGATACTATTTGTCTTTTTCCTTAAAGACAAGGATTTCAAGGTGTGACATCATGATGTGCTGTAAACTAGAATAGAAGTGGGCACATATCATTTTGTGAATGATGACATTAAGAATTTGTATGGCAATATGAATCCTACAAATTCTAGCACAATCTTACACCTTAAAAGCGGAAAATCCAAGGAGACTAGCGTAGTGATGTATAGGAGCATGTGATAGAAGTGGATGTGAATCTTTGGGTAATGGATGATAAGAGCTCTGAGTAGGATGATGGTTGGTTTGAAAGAGGATAGAGTGATGCAAGGAAATGCTCGTTGCATACTCATAGAGGACCTACCCTTCATATTGCATAGGATATGAAGAGAACTAAGTATGTCGAAGTACCAAAAGGAATGTGATTTGATGCATGTACGATATGTTTATGTTTCATTGCAGACCGTGTGGCTCTTGGGCCCACACTTCTTAGTCAATGGGAAATGGGGAATCATGAACACTATCAAACAACAACTCTGATTTTTGATGGGGGAGATCTTTGTTCTTTGCCCAAGCCAAAGATCTGAAGAACTATCACATCAATGCAAATAGGAGTTCATCATACATAGTTCTGTGTTGAACCATAGAGGAGCAAAAAAAGGAAATATCATAGGGAATGAGGCTATATTTTGTTAAGGAGAGAAGAAGCAATGGAGTTTCAGAGGCGAGTATCATTTGATTGGGAACCAGTATAGAAAAGAAAAGGGGAAACATTAGGGATGACGTCAACGGAGGCTTTGAGATTGGCTTTCTTTTTTGGGTTCCTCAATCCTCTCATGGCTACACTCAAATGAGGACACAATTTGAGTGATGGAGTTTGGCTATAATTTCTTGAAATTGGAGTAGGCCGACTTTTCCTTGCATGAAACAAAGCTTGAGTATAATCTTTGAAGGGAAAGAGTATTGTATTATCCAAATGCCACACAACAGTCATGCACCAGAGTTCTTGCAATATTTGACATTGGAAAAATGTAAAGGCCAGATGGAAAACATTATTGAGGTAGTGAGTTGTGGTCTTAGTCAGGCTCTTGGGGGTCAAAATAGGAAGACAGGATCTCGCAATACATGATACCTAGGAAATATCACTGATACTTAAGAGCAAATGATACATGACACTTGCAAAAGCAACTATACATGATACTTGATCTTCCATGATACGATACTTAAGGTTGGCAATACTTGGAACTTCACGATACGATATTTGATGCTACCACAATATACAATACTTAGTGATTTGATAATACATGACACATAGGAGATACAATAGTGCAAAAGAAAGAGAATTATAAAAAATTGGAAACTCAATTTACAGAAGCAACCAAAAGCAACCATAATTTTTTTGATGTTTTATCTGTGGACTATGTTGAAAGAAAAATTACAGAGGCATCTTGGAAATTTCATGGTGCCATCCATATGCTTCAAGATCCAAAGATAAATTCTGGATGGTAGGAGATGTGACAATTGGTCATTCAAGTCGATCCTAGATGAGTCTGCCTATGATTGGGATCGAACAATCCATCCATCTTTAGAAGAAGATGATGACTGAGTGTTGTAGTGGTTTCAATCCATTGTGCATGCCAATGTTAGAAGGCAGCCAATGCAGAATCCATTTTGCAAATATTATTTTGTAATCTATTTATAATTTTTGAAAAGTATAATTCATTGTTATTATGTAAATTGATGATTGATGTTCTAGTTCATTATGATCTATTCAAGTCCTAATGTTTTGATTACTTGATATAAACCATTCATTGTTAGATTTCATGTAACTTAGATGAGAAAGACAATGGTGAATAATATGTTATATGTCCAGTTTGCTGATTGCAACCCATGTAATCTTTGCAAAGTAATATATCGATTATTGTTTTCAATGTCAATTATTATAATCATTTTGTTCTATATCTTTTATTGTTATTGTTTATATGAATCTGGAGTATTTTTTATGTGTACTTGAAGTGAATTAGACTCAACACAGTCCGTTCTGGTAGGGAGTAGAAACACATGTTTTGACCATCAACAATCGGAATCCACTTTCCTCGAACCATAGTTTGCACAAAAAGTAGAAATAACCATAATCAACATCTATGTTTTGTTACCGTTAGTGTCCATGTGAAAGACCAAATGGCCATCGAACACTTTTGTATATGTTCCTTAATAAAACATATAGTGGCCTAGTTAGCCATAGATTGTAAGTTCCATCACATTTGTAACACCTACAAAATCTATCTTCGTGCTCCCTATTTACTGTGTTTTCCTATGCATTTTGTAGCCTTTGTGCAGACTACTATGTGTTGTACCTGGAGCTCCGTTTTCTAGATTGAGCATATAATCATGGAGCTCTCAAGAAGGAGAGTTCAATGTGGTGCATCACCATCAAAATACTTCACTAGTATCAGAGCATTTTGATGCAAAAGCTTTGTTCCTTTTGTGCGAGTGAAGTGAGCACCCCCCACCCACCCAAGACTTATGATTAAGGTGGCAACCAAGGAATGAACCTTGGCATACCTTGTCAATTCAAGTCATCAAAGTCACTATTGACACTATTGGCTGCACGCGAGGAAGGATCTCAACGATCAAGGAAGATGGAGGTTACTGGCACTTCCCAGGAGGTCACCCATCCCAATTTGTTCCTCCTAGAGCCTGCTTAACTGATCTTGCCACTAAGCTACACTCTTGTGGTGTCTGAAGAAGGGGAAATCCTAAGTTTACCATTACCGTGAACATGTTTTGGTCCTTCAAAAGCTTCATTATTTGCTTTGAAAGCCTGTTTTGAAGTATTTTTGGGGTGATTCTTACCCATCCCCGCCATAGGAGATGTATGCTCGTCGTTCATTGGTGCATGAGAAGCCAAGTTGGCTTCTTTCAATTAACTAATTATATGCAGTGGAGTCAGTGATTGCCAATGCATGTTTAAATGTCAATACTTTCAGCTTTATGAGCATTTCACACTAGTGATATGTTCATTTTGTAGAGGAGACTCTAGCAAAATTTTACTAGATTCTTTGTTTTGTCAACTATATAGTGGTCGATTTACTCCTTAATACACTTATTGGTGTGAACACATACATTCTCACAAAATCCTTTTCGTGTTGACACTTGATCATCCTTTTTTGAGCCTTACTGGTGTTTGGACTCTTCTAGATCGATTATCATTCTCATTAGTTCTTGATCATCATGACATCATAGATCTCAGGCACATCAGTCGGATCACGGTCTGGCAGTGTTCCTAGAAGGAGCTATAACTTGTAGGGCAAAGACCATTTTGAGATCCAAAAATTTGATGGTACGAACTTTGCACTATGGATGAATCAGATTAAAGATGTGCTGATTCAGAGGAGGCAATGGAAGCCAGTAAATGGAATCTCAAAGAAGTCTCCTGACATGGAAGAAGATGAATGGGATGAGCTGGATGAAATGGCTAGGTCTAACATTTGATTGCAAATGACAGATAATGTTTACTTTACAATATTGGACTGTAAGTACAGAGGAGCTTTCGAAGAAGTTATGCAATACATATGAAAAAGAAATGGCATCAAATAAAGTGTATCTAATGAGAAAGTTATATGACCTTCGCACGAAGGACACATATAGTGTTATGGCTCATCTGAATGAGTTTGATGCTATATTATCTCAGTTACAGGCTCACAAAATGGACATGGATAATGAAATGAAAGCAATCCTATTGTTATGCACCTTGCCATTATCATGGGATACATTTTGCACTGCTATTAGCAATAGTGCACTTGGTAGTAAACTTGTCTATGATGACATACTGGAGCACTCTTGAGTGAGGAGATTCGTAGAAAATCTATGGTTGGCACTTAGAGTGGAGATGCATATAATGTTCATGATTCTTACCAAGGAAAGAATCAACAGTGTGGTAGGAGCAAGGACAAGGAAAAGAATGGTCAATGAAATAAGAGTAGAAGTAAATCAAGGAAGAGGGATATCGAATGCCATTATTGCCATAAGAAAGGACACATGAAGAAATATTGCTATGCATTAAAGTATGCTTAAGGTAAAGGGCAAAATATTGATGGGCATGTTAAATAGCTACCTGCATCATCTACTTTGACTATGAAGATTAAAGAAATCAATGCTATTTTTAATGATGTTGATGTGTTGACACTTGATAGTATTGTGCCTACTGAGTCTCTTATGGTTGATTCTCTTTCAAACACACAACTACTAGATTTTGGTGCTTCCTTCCATGTAACACCACGTAGAGAGTGGTTCTCTACTTATGCAACAAATTCTCTTGGTATTGTGAGACTTGGTGATTCTTATTAGTGTGAAGTTGTCAAAATTGGAGATGTGGTTGTGTAGTTCATTGATGGTTCAAGATTTAGTATGCATAATGTATGCCATATACCTCAGTTATCACATAGGTTGATGTTAGTTGGTCAACTTGATGACCTTGGTTACAAGGAGGTCTTCTATGCACAGACCTTTTGCATATCAAAGGGTAATATGGTTATTGCAAAATGAAGCAAAGTTGGATCATTTTATCCTTTATTTGTATAACAGAAAGAACACTTGTTAGCTATTATTCAACAACCTATGGCTTATATTTGGCATGGCTGTTCAAGCCATATTTCACGTAGTGGAATGCAAAATGCTTCTCATTCTAGTTACTTACCTGTGTTATCTTTCTCTGATTTTTCATTTTGTGAGCATTGTCAATATGGAAAGCAAACTAGGAATATGCACAAGATGCACATTGAATCTTCAATTCAGCCTTTAGATCTCCTTCATACAGATGAGTGTGGTCCTATGCCCACAAGTCCATAAGGTGGTTCTCTTTACTTTTTCACTTTCATAGATGATGCTACTAGAAAATTTTGGGTATATCCTATCAAAGCAAAGGATGACGTATTCCCTAATTTCAAAAAATGGATTTCTTTAGTTGAGACTGAAAAAGGAATTGAGCTTAAGGATTTACATTCACATAATGGGGGTGAGTATCACTCAATGAATTCATCCTTTTTTGTCAGTCTAAAAGAATTCGTAGAGAGTTTACAACTCCTTATACCCTAGTATAAAATGGTGTAGATGAAGGAATGAATATAACTATTCAAGATAGAGTAGTTTCTATGTTGCATTATGCAAACCTTTCACAAGGCTTTAGGGAAGTAGTAGTATTAGTTGTAGTTCATGTGATTAACCTTTCACCTAGTACTGCCAAAGATTTGAAAGTGGCACAAGAGTTATGGAGAGGGAAGCCACCATATTATGATCATCTTCGAGTTTTTGGGTGTGAATTATATGTTCATACACCCAATAACCTTAGAAAAAAGCTGGACCATAAATCAAAGAAATGGATTTTTCTTGGATATGGTGGAGAAGGCCAATTTGGATATTGCTTATGGGATCCTCAAACACAATCAGTGATCAGAAGTAGTGATGCCACTTTTATTGATTCTAAGATGCATAAAAAACCCATTAAGGAGATTGAAGTGAGAAGAGTGGTGTTTGAGGATACTAGTCCTCCAATTAGCATGCATAAAAGTGCTGCACATAGGGATATTCAAGAGAATATCCAATCAAGTGAGTTTGCAAATGTTCAGTTCAACAATCATTGGATGCTCTCCACATGTCTCACATCCACCTAATAAATATGTTCCAAGTTTGGATTTTGTTATGCTACCAGATGCTAGTGAGTCTTCTTGCTACAAAGAGGCTATGTAGATAGAGGATCATGTCAAGTGGGAGCGTGCCATGAAGAGTGAGTTGGATTCTATTCACAATAATGGTGGTCGGTATTCTTTATCATTCTTTATTTTTCTTCTTTATTTTTCTCCCATAGTCACTTTGGCCATATTGGCCTTTAGTGGGAGATTGCTATCATTAGTTTCCATGTGAAATGCCGAATGGCCGTCGGCCACTTTTGTATATGTTCCTTAATAAAACATATAGAAGCTTGATTAGCCATAAATGGTAAGTTCGACCACATTTTTAACACCTACGAAATCTATCTTTGTGCTCCCTGTGTTCTCTATTTTTTTGCATATTCTGTAGCCTCTGTGCGGATTACTATGTGTGGTATCAAGAGCTCAATTTTCTACTTTGAGGGTATCATGGTGGATCTCTCTAGAAGGAGAATTTAGCGTGGTGTACTATCGTCAAAATACTTCATTGGTATCAGAGCATTTTGAAGCAAAAGCTTTGTTCCTTTTGTGTGAGCGAAGAGAGCATCCCCCAATTACCCAAGGCTTACAACTAAGGAAACGACCAAGGCATAGACTTTGGCATAGACTTCGGCATAGACCTTGGCATACCTTGTCATCTGAGTCATCTAATTCACCATTGGCTCTGTTTTTTTGCGTGTGGGGAAGGACCTCAATGATCAAGGAAGACGGAGGTTGTCGAGACTTCTCGGGAGGTCACCCATCCTAGTTTGTTCCCCCCCAGAGCCTGCTTAACGGACAAGATCTCTTGCCACTAAGCTACATTCTTGTGGTGGCTGAAGAAGGGGAAAACCTGAGTTTAACATTACCTTGAACATCTTTTGGTTCCTCAAAGCTTCATTATTTGCTTTCAAAGCTTGTTTTGAAGCATTTTTGGGGTGATTCTTAGAGCCATTTTGGAGTACTTTTGCGCATAGTTCTCTTTAAATATGTTCAAAAACATCAACAAGAGTGTTGTCTGTACTTCTCTCACAATGAAAAAAGATTGCTATGCATTAAAGTATGCTTAAGGTAAGATTTCTATGCATTAAAGTATGCTTAAGGTAAAGGGCAAAATATTGATGGGCATGTTAAATAGCTGCCTGCATCATCTACTTTGACTATGAAGATTGAAGAAATCAATGCTATTTTTGATGATGTTGATGTGTTGACACTTGATAGTAGATTGCTATGCATTAAAGTATGCTTAAGGTAAAGGGCAAAATATTGATGAGCATGTTAAATAGCTACCTGCATCATCTGCTTTGACTATGAAGATTGAAGAAATCAATGCTATTTTTGATGATGTTGATGTGTTGACACTTGATAGTATTGTGCCTACTGAGTCTCTTATGGTTGATTCTCTTTCAAACACAGCTACTAGATTTTGGTGCTTCCTTCCATGTAACACCACGTAGAGAGTGGTTCTCTACTTATGCAACAAAGTCTCCTTGGTATTGTGAGACTTGGTGATTCTTATTAGTGCGACGTTGTCGAAATTGGAGATGTGGTTGTGTAGTTCATTGATGGTTCAAGATTTAGTATGCATAATGTATGCCATATACCTCAATTATCACATAGTTTGATGTTAGTTGGTCAACTTGATGACCTTGGTTACAAGGAGGTCTTCAATGCACGGACCTTTTGCATATCAAAGGGTAATATGGTTATTGCAAAATGAAGCAAAGTTGGATAATTTTATCCTTTATTTGTATCACAGAAAGAACACTTGTTAGCTATTATTCAACAACCTATGGCTTATATTTGACATGGCTATTCAAGTCATATTTCACGTAGTGGAATGAAAAATGCTTCTCATTCTAGTTACTTACCTGTGTTATCTTTCTCTGATTTTTCATTTTGTGAGCATTGTCAATATGGAAAGCAAACTAGGAATATGCACAAGATGCACATTGAATCTTCAATTCAGCCTTTAGATCTCCTTCATACAGATGTGTGTGGTCCTATGCCCACAAGTCCATAAGGTGGTTCTCTTTACTTTTTCACTTTCATAGATGATGCTACTAGAAAATTTTGGGTATATCCTATCAAAGCAAAGGATGACGTATTCCCTAATTTCAGAAAATGGATTTCTTTAGTTGAGACTGAAAAAAGAATTGAGCTTAAGGCTTTACATTCACATAATGGGGATGAGTATCACTCACATGAATTCATCATTTTTTGTCAATCTTAAAGAATTCGTAGAGAGTTTACAACTCCTTATACCCTAGTATAAAAATGGTATAGATGAAGGGATGAATATAACTATTCAAGATAGAGTAGTTTCTATGTTGCATTATGCAAACCTTTCACAAGGGTTTAGGGAAGTAGTAGTATTAGTTGTAGTTCATGTGATTAACCTTTCACCTAGTACTGCCAAAGATTTGAAAGTGGCACAAGAGTTATGGAGAGGGAAACCACCATATTATGATCATCTTCGAGTTTTTGGGTGTGAATTATATGTTCATACACCGAATAACCTTAGAAAAAAGCTGGACCATAAATCAAAGAAATGGATTTTTCTTGGATATGGTGGAGAAGGCCAATTTGGATATTGCTTATGGGATCTTGAAACACAATCAGTGATCAAAAGTAGTGATGTAACTTTTAATGATTCTAAGATGCATAAAAAACCCATTAAGGAGATTGAAGTGAGAAGAGTGGTGTTTGAGGATACTAGTCCTCCAGTTAGCATGCATAAAAGTGCTGCACATAGGGATATTCAAGAGAATGTCCAATCAGGTGAGTTTGCAAATGTTCAGTTCAACAACCATTGAGATGATCTCCACATGTCTCACATCCACCTAATAAATATGTTCCAAGATTGGATTTTGTTATGCTACTAGATTCTAGTGAGTCTTCTTGCTACAAAGAAGCTATGTAGTTAGAGGATCATGTCAAGTGGGAGCGTGCCATGAAGAGTGAGTTGGATTCTATTCACAAGAATGGTGGTCGGTATTCTTTATCATTCTTTATTTTTCTTCTTTATTTTTCTCCCATAGTCACTTTGGCCATATTGGCCTTTAGTGGGAGATTGTTATCATTAGTTTCCATGTGAAATGCCGAATGCCGTCGGCCACTTTTGTATATGTTCCTTAATAAAACATATAGAAGCCTGATCAGCCATAAATGGTAAGTTCGACCACATTTTTAACACCTACGAAATCTATCTTTGTGCTCCCTGTGTTCTCTATTTTTTTGCATATTCTGTAGCCTCTGTGCGGACTACTATGTGTGGTATCAAGAGCTCAATTTTCTACTTTGAGGGTATCAAGGTGGATCTCTCTAGAAGGAGAATTTAGCGTGGTGTACTATCGTCAAAATACTTCATTGGTATCAGAGCATTTCGAAGCAAAAGCTTTGTTCCTTTTGTGTGAGCGAAGAGAGCATCCCCCAATTACCCAAGGCTTACAACTAAGGAAAGGACCAAGGCATAGACTTTGGCATAGACTTTGGCATAGACCTTGGCATACCTTGTGATCCGAGTCATCTAGTTCACCATTGGCTCTGTTTTTTTGTGTGTGGGGAAGGACCTCAATGATCGAGGAAGACGGAGGTTCTCGAGACTTATCGGGAGGTCACCCATCCTAGTTTGTTCCCCCCCAGAGCCTGCTTAACGGACAAGATCTCTTGCCACTAAGCTACATTCTTGTGGTGGCTGAAGAAGGGGAAAGCCTAAGTTTAACATTACCTTGAACATCTTTTGGTTCCTCAAAGCTTCATTCTTTGCTTTAAAAGCTTGTTTTGAAGCATTTTTGGGGCGATTCTTGGAGCCATTTTGGAGTACTTTTGCGCATAGTTCTCTTTACATAGGTTCAAAAACATCAACAAGAGTGTTGTCTGTACTTCTCTCACAATGAATATTCACCTTTGGGGCTATGGTTTTCAACCACACTAGTAAATCTACAGGCTTCTTGAAAGGTTTTGTTGTGGTGGAAACAATCGTTGCAAGTTTTTGCAAGTTTTGGAGCTAAAGAATAGAGTTGATAGACACTTGCATGTGTTGTTGACTATGTATGTGTTGTTGACTATGCATGATTTTGTGGATACCACTTATGTACGTCCATGTGGTCATGGATATAGCAATTATGTTTTTTTACATAAAGCCTTTGACATTGATAAAGAGGGTCATGATGAGGTTTTCTTAATCGCGAGACACCCAGATGTTGGGGTCTCTTCGGTGATGTAGGTGTAAGAATTACCCAGCCTCGCCATAACAGATGCATGCTAGTCATTAATAGGTGCTTGAGAAGCCAAGTTGGCTTCTTTCGGCTAATTGATTATATGTAGTGGAGTCAGTGATTGCCTATGCAGGTTTACATGTCAGTACTTGTAGTTTTATGAGCATTTTACATTGGTCATATGCTCATCTTGCAAAGCTTTGGCAAAATTTTTCCATATTTTTTGTTTTGTCAATTATACAATGGTCGATTTACTCCTTGATAAACTTATTGGTGTGAGCACATATATTCTCACAAAATCCTTTTAGTTGGTCATTACTGCTTATTAATCCATTTCTCTAGGAAAACTCTATTGATTTTTTTTGGATATTTGATACTTGGTCATCCTTTTTTGAACCTTAGTGGTGTTTGGACCCTTCTAGCTCCATTTTCATTCTCATCAGTTCTCCATCATCATGACATCAGAGATCTCAAGAAAATTTGGCGGATCAGGGTCTAGTGCCAGTGCTTCTAAAAGGAGCTATAACTTGCAGTGCAAAGATCATTTTGAGATCCGAAAATTTGATGGCACAAACTTTTCTCTATGGAAGAATGAGATTAAAGACGTGCTGATTCAGAAGAGGCAATGGAAGCTAGTAAATGGAATCTCAAAGAAGTCTTCTGACATGGATGAAGATGATTGGGATGAGTTGGATGAAACGGCTACGTCTACCATTCAATTGCACCTATGAGATAATGTTTACTTTACAATATTGGACTGTGAAAGTGCAGAGTAGCTTTGAAAGAAGTTATGCAATACATATGAAAAAGGAATGACATCAAATAAGTGTATCTAATGAGAAAATTATATGATCTTGGCACAAAAAACAGAGATAGTGTTGTTGCTCATCTGAATGAGCTTGATGCTATATTCTCTTAGTTATAGGCTTAGAAAATGGACATGTATAATGAAATGAAAGAACTCTTGTTGTTATGCACCTTGCCATCATCATGGGATACATTTTGCACTGCTATTAGCAACTGTGCACCTAGTGGTAAAGTGGTCTATGATGACCTTATGTGGAGCACTCTTGAGTTAAGAGATTCGTAGAAAATGTATGATTGACACTCAGAGTAGAGATGACGCATTTATGAAGTACAAAGGCTATCCTATATAATGAGGATCGCTATCTCTACTCTAAGAGATGCTCTGTTGGAAACTTCGTATCCTTGATATTTTATGTTGATGATTTGTTGATTTTCGAGAATCCCCTATAAGACTCCTAAATTTTGAGGAAAATGTAATTTTTTTTTTGTACGTTTTTCAACGCATAGAAGGTGCTATTTCTTAGAGAATATTCAAGTACTATGTAAAGAAGTATTTCTGACTATGTATGGTCATACCTCAAGATATACCTTTGTTACTTAGTTATAAACAGAATGCTATTTCACTATAAGATAATGCCTTGATATGGGGATAAAAGGGGTTCGCTTGTGTGTGTTTGTGTGTGTGTTTGTTCTTTCAAATCTCCAGCCAAGAGAGTACTTCACAAGATGAAACGCCTCCTCCTTCTCCTCCTCCTCCCCCCCCCACCCCCCCCCCCCCCCCCCCCCCAAAAAAAAGAAAACTCCGTTGGAAACTTGAAGTGATATTAAAGATAGTCCAATCCTAATTGAGCCATGCTTTAATATGTTCTTTCAATGAAGCACCATACATGTTATTATCCCTTCCAAAATTTATGCCATTTGCATCTTCATTAGTGGGGGTTGCCTACTCACTTGGCCCAAAGACCTTCAATGAGGAGAAATCCATAGTATTACATTATTATATTCTCAATGTGCGATACCAAAGCTTTTGAAATTTTATTTGCCTAGTAGTGGGTTCCAAGTCTGCTCCTCAATATTAATCTTTTGTGGTGGCGGGTCTCAAGAGTTATGTCCAAGATCATTCTCTCTTCACTTCTCTTTTCTACTTAAGAACTTTTTAGAAGGTCGTCAACCATACTCATTCTCATGGACGCAACCAAGAATAGCCTATGATTTTATTTCCTTAAATTTGTTGTGTCAATTTAGAAACCTATGCAAAGAGCCCTTCAAGCTTTGAAAAGATAGCGTGATGGCTAACAAGTGAGAAGAGTGTCCACAAAGGGCTTTATATTTGAGAAATGAGCATCATATCCAACAATTTGGGGGGGGGGGGGGGGGGGGGAGATTGCAAGTGTGCGCAGATATTCTCATTTCTCCATGTTGTTACTTCATTTCATCCATTCATTCGCTTCAAGTTCGGTTTATGTCTAGCCTCGATCACAATCCATGCATAGAAGGACAATAATGAATTGCTTACATGAACATTGGACTTTGCTACCCTTGAAAAGGTCTATCAATTGTATGACTCAAGAGAAACTCACTCATGAGACAGTCGATCATAAGCATTCTTTCGATGTCACCTAACGCTCAAATATGTCCATAGGTGGTATTCTATCACATAGGACTCATTGGTGACCAATCTCTCTCAATAACAATCGACACCTTTCGAAAAGAATCGAGTTCCATATGTGGGACACCACTTATTTTCTTATTCCCCAACTTGTTTTTTCAAACGGAGAGTTAGATCTTATGATCTTCATCTCCCACGGCCTCATTTAAGTAGTACCCATGCGTAGCTAGAGGTTATGGTCTACATCTCCCAAGGCTTCACTTAATACCCATTGGACCTCCAAAATCTCAAAGAACTCCAAAATCTCAAAGAAGCCTCAGAACACCTATCAACTAGTAGGGGGATCTCAAACAGGTGAATTATTAACCTCCTTCAGGGTAGGGTTCAAGTTGTGTCAATTGTGTTAGCAAGGTGTTCCTAATTGAATGTTGTGATGAGATGTTAAGCTAGCTCTCTTCGAGGAATCGTTGGCCTCCACGCACTCTCATTCGAACTATGTGGACAATGAAAAAGGCCATGCTCGTTATGTTAGAGTCAACTTAAGTCCAAACTAGTATGATCATATAGCCTTATAGGCCATTTGTACCCAGTTCCTACCCTTAGCGAGCTTTTAGACTTTGCTTATTCATAATAAATGATAGACATTCTACCCCTTACCCCTCCTTGTGTGAGATTCGAGGGTCCCCATGGGTACTATGTACTTCACATTCTACTTTCGATTAATTCAAGCTATGAGAAAGACTAGATTGCAAGATTGAACTTCTTTAAAAAAAGAGCTAGGAACTAAAAAAGCATGACCCGAAGGCCACACAAGGAGACTGGTTTAAACCTATGAAGAACTGCTACAATGTGTACGCGTATGGCCCATGCTAAAATCCGCACACTCCACCGAAAAATGGCAGAAGGCCAGCAAGATATGCCTTTGAAGAGCAACAATTTGTCTATCCACAAGAAGGAGGGCATGTCCAACAAGTGCCACCTACTCTGCAAGCCTCACATTTTAATAGCTTCATAAAAAAAAGAGAAGCATAACTTACACAACATGCCTTCGGGCAGTTTCTCCTAATGTTTGCCTTCGGGTAATTTAACTCTTGCTTTGTGAGATATGAAGAGTCCCATGGATACTATGCCAGTTCCTCTTAAAAGAAAATCAGAAGAGAATGGCAAAGTCCCTAAATGATCACGGCTGTTCTGACTTACAACTTCATGTGTATGCATCTCATGCTTATTCCCCACGGCCTGCATCAACCTATGCTTTGACTTCATCCACTGGTTTATTTCCATTCGGCTGTCGAATTATAATGAGGAAGTTTTTTTTTTTTTTTTTTTTAAATGGAGGTTCGGCCGAGGCCTACTCCCCCGGACTTTAACTTTGAAATTGCAACTGTACAAGGAAGGGCATAGTACCCATGGGACCCCCCTTATCCCACAAGAACAGGGGTTTACAAGACTGGGTTAAACGGCGGTCAACACTACCGCAAGGACAAACAAACGGTGGCACTCAGCCACAATGCAACATCATTCCAGATTACATGTCCCTTACATGTTGCTGCCAGGGATTGAACCCTCGCCCCTGCCTCAAGAGGTGAGAGGCCCAACCACTAGGCCAGCGAACTGGGACAATAATGAGGAAGTTGTAAATCAGTTGGCATTTTGTGTTTATTGCTCCATGTGAACAGCTAACCCATCGCCGAGCCATCAGTGTCAAAGGATGTTGAGGGTGGTCGCTGTCAAATTCGTGCTATCCACGTTATTGCATTTGCTTAGTTGACTGCCCCACTTATACACTCATTTAGCGATATTCCTCTCGATTCTGTGTGTGCGACAGAGAGAGAGAGAGACATCGATACCATTGTAGTGAGAGGCTCGTCGGAGTGTTCTTTCTCACTGTCCACAACTACCGTCAACGTAGCTGCAGAGAGAGAGACACACACAGAGGCCTACTTTCATACACATTGTTCTGAGAGGTTCGTGGGAGTATTCTACATCATCAGAGTGAAAATGGCATGGCGCCTCCTCTTTTAAGCGGGCAAGGCTTCACTTCGTTGCCTTCCGAAGAGTTTCGCAGGGAGCGACCAGGCTCTTTGCTCATGGAAATCTAGTCCTATACGCCTACACGGCGTTCTGACAATAATATGGGCTTCTTCAAGGTACACTCTATAATCCGCTCTAACTGCATCCGCTTTTTCGTTTTGCTTGTCTGCATTGCATCATCCTCCATTATAGGTGCCGTATCCCAAGCTACAGTATTCCAGCCCAAGGATGCGTATCGCATATTATGTGGTGTAACAGGCAATGCTACAGACAGCCAAGGACGGTTGTGGGTCGGAGACGGTGACGTCTCGGCGATGTCCATCCTCAACCTCAACACGGGCAAGGATCTGCAGGCGTCTGATTCAAGTTCCAACACTGACGTTCCCGATCGTGTTCCCTTCAGTACGGCCCGCATTCTCACGGCACCCGCGGCCTACTCCTTCCCCGTTTCCCCCGGGCTCCATTACGTGCGATTGTATTTCTACCCTTTTGCCTTCTCCGGCTTCTCTCCATCAAATGTTATCCTCTCCGTCAATGCAGATTCATACACGTTGATGAGCAACGTGAGCATCTCTGATTTGATGTATGCTGACAATCTCGCCTTTGTTTTCAAGGAGTTCTCTGTCAATGTCTCGAGCACCTTGTTTACCCTTAACATCATCCCCGGCATGGCTGAAAATGCATACGCCATGGTCAATGGAATAGAGGTCATATCAATGCCCGATGATTTATACAAGAAGTCTCTTATGGCAGTGGGCATAGGAGTAACAATCCCCTTCCCTCTTCAATCGACAGCCATGGAGACTTTATATCGTCTCAATGTGGGTGGGCAAACGGTCACGGAAAGCATGGATGATCTTGGCCGCATGTGGCAACCAGATCTTGCATACACAATCGGGGCAGCTCAGGGGGTCGCTGATTCTACTCAAGATCCTATATCATATGGCACGCTAGAAAACTACACAGCCCCATCAGAGGTCTACCAATCAGCCCGATCCATGTCAAATGACAATGCGGTCAATCTACAATTCAACTTGACATGGAACTTCACAGCAGACGTGAATTTCACATACTACATCCGTCTTCACTTCTGCGAGTTTCAATATGACTTGTCTAATATGAGGGTCTTTGATATCGATGTGAACGGAGCACTTGCGATGTCAGCATATGATGTCGTAGCTGCTGCAAGTGGCAAGCTGGTTGCAACCTTTCTTGATTTTGCTCTCACTTTGCAGGGGACCAATGTAAACCCTGTCATCTTCGTGCAGCTACATCCAAATAGCTCTTCAAAGCCGTCTTACTATAATGCTATACTTAACGGGATTGAAATATTTAAAATGAATGACACAACAGGGAGTTTGCAAGGGCCACCACCTGTGATCATGATTCCACGGCCAGTTCCAGCGACAGGTTCGAGTGGTAAATCTAGCGGACGGAACATGGGTGTGATTGCTGGAATCACAGTGTGTGTCATTGCTTTGGTTGCTCTGTTGGTAGGGTATGTCTACCTTCGACGATGGCAACGGTGGAAGTTTGAAAAAGGAGGAGGAATGTCTAGGCCTTCTACATGGACACCTATACCCACCCATTCTAGAACCGGCATAACTCATTCTATGATTAGCAAGCTCTCATCTGTGTCCCGAAAGAGTGCCACTAGCAGCTACGTCTCTTCTGTACCATCTGGCAACTGCAGATATTTTTCTTTTGCAGAGATTGTAGACATGACTAACAACTTTGATGAGGGAAACGTGATAGGGGTTGGAGGCTTTGGCAAGGTATACAAGGGAGTCTGTGATGATGGTACGATGGTTGCTGTGAAGCGTGGGAACCCCACATCTGAACAGGGTGTAACAGAGTTTAGGACAGAGATTGAGCTTTTGTCAAAGCTTCGGCATCGACATCTCGTATCCCTCATAGGTTTTTGTGAGGACCATAATGAGATGATCTTGGTGTACGATTATATGTCGAATGGCCCTCTCAGAGGTCATTTGTACGGTGCTGGACTGCCACCTCTCTCATGGAAGCAGAGGCTTGACATATGCATTGGGTCTGCTCGAGGCCTTCACTACCTGCATACAGGAGCCGCGCATGGCATCATCCACCGGGATGTGAAGACCACAAACATCTTACTTGATGAGAATTTTGTGGCAAAAGTATCTGACTTTGGGCTCTCCAAAACAGGACCATCTTTAGAGCAAACACATGTGAGCACAGCTGTGAAGGGCAGCTTTGGGTACCTTGACCCTGAGTATTTCCGGCGGCAACAGCTAACGGAGAAGTCTGATGTTTATTCATTCGGTGTTGTGTTGCTAGAGGTGCTATGTGCTAGGCCTGCCATCAATCCTACTCTCCCTCGAGATCAAGTGAACATGGCAGAGTGGGCCATGGCTTGGAAGAAGAAAGGTTTGTTAGATCAGATTATCGACCCTTTCTTAGTGGGCAAGGTCAGCAAGGATTCACTTGAGAAGTTTGGTGAGACTGCCGAGAAATGCTTGTTAGAATCAGGAATTGATAGGCCAGCAATGGGGGATGTCTTATGGAACTTAGAATATGCCTTGCAGCTTCATGAGGCATCAAGAGAGAGGGAGCTGGATGTGAGCAATCCAAAGGTGAAGGAGATGCCTGTCTCGGAAGAACAACATTTGACAGGTTTGGCTGTGGTTCCTGAAGAAAGCCCAGTTTTAAGCGAGGACTCCGATGATGCAACTGCAAGTGCAGTATTCTCACAATTGGTGAATACAGGCAGGTAAACAACTTACAGATTAATTCGTTCTACTTGCCATGTATTCTTATCATCCATGTAACAGAGGTAAGCTCAAACAGCACATACTTTAAACCAGTCTCATCTCACTCAGACAAGAGATTTGGAATTGCCAGGCATTTGATGTCTACCTTTGGTGTATGGAATAAATACATCAAGGAAGTGTATATGGTACATGACCCTCCTCCGCCCCTTATTTTAATCTCTACACACTAATATCTAGGCAAATTCCTCTTGCCCAATCATGGCAGCTCGAGCCTGTCTAGGAGTGGTGGGGAACATTCTTTTTCCACCTCACCTCAAAGAAACTTTAACTTACTGTATGCCATGCCATATGCTCTATTATTCATCACTGTTCCGTTTGTACTTTGAACTTATAGTTTTGGAAGTGCTTCACATTGAACTCTCTCTCCCTCTCTCTCTCTCTCTCTCTCTCTCTCTCTCTCTCTCTCTCTCTCTCTCTCTCTCTCTCTCTCTCTCTCTCTCTCTCTCTGCCAGTGGCATGTGATATGCTCTCTTATTCATCACTGATACTTTCAACTTAACTTTTTTGAAGTGCTTCACATTGAAGTCTCTCTCTCTCTCTCTCTCTCTCTCTCTCTCTCTCTCTCTCTCTCTCTCTCTCTCTCTCTCTCTCTCTCTCTCTCTCTCTCTCTCTCTCCCCCCCCCCCCCCCTCTCTCTCTCTCTCTCTCTCTCTCGTGGTCAGCATAAGGACTAAAAGTGGGTAGAAGTGCCAAGTGAGGCAAAAGGGAATCTGTCTACCGAATGTGGTGCATGTGCACACCCTGTGTCTTTCAAAGCATGCATTATATTTTGTGTTATTTTACTTCAATTATTCACCTTTTGGTGTTCATGAGCGATTTGTATTTGTACTTTCCACCTCATCATTCAAAGTAGTGGGATTTGGTCTGCCAATCAGTTGAATCTTCAAATTGTTATGTGCCTTTGCTTTTGCTTTGTGGGGATGATGGGGCTTGCGGTTACTATGATCACCTTGTACAATTCAGTTCAATTACAATCGACCAATAAACATCAAACTGAAAGCTGCTCTTAATGACTTGGCCCACATTTAGCTCAATCAAGCCAGAGAAGTCAAACCCACTTCTTTTCAGTCAAACCAAAATCTCCTTAACCTGAAGATCAATGAAGATCAAGGGGCTTTGGATACCAGGAGCAACTATCTCAACTTAGAGTCATCGAAGTCGAGTCTAGATCTCAAAAGAGAACAAGAAGATTCAGTCACATTATAGTCAGTCTGCATCTTCTTTGTCCTCTCATATGATGAATCAACACATCATCAAAGGAGATCATTCAAAAAGAAAGTCAAACATAAGATGGTTTTGATTCTAAATCGGATCATTTCAATATCGTTCATGATTCATCAGTCAAACATTCACATTCTACTTGATTCATCTTTACAAGGCCTCGTATCAGTTTTGAAGAGCGCTTCTTGAAGGTAAGTTGCCTCCACGCGCAACCATGTTCTTATTGCAGAACCCAATTTTTTGCACTATACGTTCATGCTTATGACCGCACTACACAGTCACGCATAAGTACCAATGAGAGTCTCTTGCGCAACACATGCTTGTAAAAAAGAAAACCTATTAGTAGAACTTCTCACATAAAGCTTGTGAAAATCGGAACCACTAGATGGTCCAATCCTAGTACCCCTTGTGCTATCCTATACACCTTCCTCTATCACCAGCTTACATCACTATCTAAGCTGTATATGGGTGTATGGACCAATCTATCTCTTGTTTAGCATTTGAGCTCCATTCTACATATGTTCTTGAGTTGATTCATCTTATTTGATTCCATATCATATTCACTTAGTAATTCAACGCGTCTAGTTTTTCCTTCTCTATTTTTCTCCCTCTTCACCTTACCTAGATCTTATGTGTGATCCCTTTCACTCTCTTTTCTTAGTTGAGCTAATATGTGTCAAGTTTTAGAGATATATCCCTTCCCTTGTTTGACATGGTATAAAAGTTGTACTAATTTCATATGCACATCCAACACCCAAGAACTCTCTGATAACCCTTTACAAACGTCATCCTCAAAACTACTCATTTAAATATGCAATTCTTGTTATAATGACAACATTGTAACTTCAAGTGATGCCCATCATGGCCCTAATATCTAACTTATCATATTTTGCTTTACATTATAAATGTTGGTCACACAAATTCACCAATTTCTTGAAGTGATTTTTTTATAGATCTAGAAAAATATTTCTCATTTGAACCTTCCCTTCATTCTAGCTCTTTCTTGCACCTTATTGTAGTCAATAATAAGGCCATGTCACACACCTAATGTGTGCATTTTACTCGTAGAAAATCATCTGGATATACTTTAAAACCCATGTTGGGATTGTGCTTTGATCATGCTCCAATCTATATCAGGTACATCTTTAACTTTTACATATCCATCCTTGGAATACCATTATAATGGTTCTTGTGAATATCCATTGATACGTAAAATGCATTGGATTCAATGTTATACCACCTATATCCATTTTTAGTACTTAAATAATAGATAAAGAACATTCCTTGACATTAGATGTACGCCTTTTCTTCTATTCATTTGGAACATGCAGAGCATACACAACCAAAACTCTTCAATTAAAAAAAAAATAATATTTCCCACCAACTCAAACTTGATAAGGGATGGGTGAGTGTATCTTAGATATTGGAAATATGTTGTTGATGTATAATGCAAGGGTTATTGAATCTCCTCTATGAGAACACTATAACTCTACATCATTCATCCTTCCCAAGAGCATTCTACTATATGCCTTCTCTCTCTCTCTCTCTCTCTCTCTCTCTCTCTCTTTGCTATTCATCGTTTGAACCATATGCTTGTTAGAGAATCAGATCTTGATGCCTTATGAAGATAGGAGATAAGTAGATGCATTCAAGAAGTACTATTTATATCTATTTGATCTTATGAAACTTAGGTCCATTTGGTTATTTTTCTCCAAATGTGCATCAAATCTCTTGAAACAATAGATTTTTTTTAAATATTTGTTTAATAAAAAGCAAAAATACCATCTTTGTAAAATCATTAATAAGTGACAAAGTATCTTTCACCTAAAAGTAAAGACTCCTTTGCAAGCTCTTAAACGTTCATGTTAACCAAATGAAGTTAGTGAGGCATACATTCATAATTCACCTTTGCATTTTCTTCATTCTTTCTTGATTGTTGTGTCCCATAGTTACATGTCAAAAGTCATACTCTTAAATATATGCCTTAAATAATGCATGAGGAAACGTATGAGATGATCAATGTTTTTTCTTAGCCACTCTTCCTATCGGCTTTCAAATACTTAGGGTCTTGGATGAAGAGTTTTGACTTATCTTTTCTAAATATAACAAAATACCATCTCTTTACTACTTATTCAAGAAATGCTAGGTTTTTAGTTATAATTGGATCATGTGGCACATAGCATCACTTATTATACATTATTTATTCAGAGTGGTGTTTCATTACATATTTCGAAATATCCTTGTGTTTTTTAGACATAAAAATGACCAAATCAATCCTAATTTTATCTTATTAGGCTAAAATAGATGGCATTTATGTAGATTATGTTGCATATTAATATAATGAATCAAGAACTTGGATTAAATCAAAGGACGCATGTTTTCCCAATTTAGAATTGAGGATACCCCCCATATACAAACTAAAGATAGTAATCTCTTCCTAGGAGCTCGTTTCACAATGATTCCAACTCTATAATTCTATTATTCCTTTACTCACACCTTCTAGATAGTATTAAACTTCTAATGAGACTACCATTTCTTTAGTTAAGTCGTATATTATCAAATAACTTATTGTTCCAATACATACCACTTGGCTTCCAATATAGAGTAGACACATTAGGGAAATCTAGAACTCACATTTGGGATTTTAAGTAATATAATTTTTCTTTTTCATTTTTCATGCTACTTTTATATTAAGAATATATCAAAATAGCTATAATTTTCTTATTTCCTATGAGCATATTAAAAACGTTTTAATCAAACTAAAATTATTATCTTCTTATTTACTTGGCCCATCTATAAATCTAGAAATACACTTGTTAATGATTGTACCACCAGCCTATCCACATTATGGATTTTAACTCGAATAATGACCACTATTCTACATCATTTTTAACAAGTAATATGACAAAAATTAATCTTTGAGTGCAATTTCTTCTTATTCGTGCTCCCTCCATTGTTTTCTGTGTAATATGAAAGTACATATCTCCTTGGATTATTATAATTTATGCTAAAATATTGATCCTTTATCCTTTCTCAACTTCTTTGATTCAAGAACTGTAAAAAACTAAGGATTTGATTCCTAGCAAGAGGGATAAGTTCTCATGCTTGAATTAATTACTAAAAGAATGTTATGCAACATAGATGATGAAACATTTGAAATGTTGAGGACAAAAAAGATGCTCACTAGAGATTAATGGTTACAGAATATATCAAAACTTATGACTCACTATGATGGGCAGATAGTTCTAACATGCTAGGTATGTTGTGAATTATTTATTACTTTAATTACCTATCTTATGTTTTGTTTTAGGTTGGGTGTATAGAAGCACTAGAAAGAGATTCATGGCCACAAAAATAAAATTTAGGTAAATTCAATAGAATATATGGGAATATATAAATGGAGTAAGGATAAATTTCATTTCTTAAATGGTGACTTTAAAATGCTCCAAACCCCTTTATCTCTTTGGCATTTCCTAGAACATATTTTAATGCACCAAGCATATAGGTGCAATATAAAACTATTTATGTAGTGATACAATAATTTTGATCCAAAAATAACTAGAACTTCAAAATTTTGATCATGTTTTTATCTAAATCTTATGCTTAAAAAACATATTTGGTAGTAAATTCTTCATCATGCTATGCTTATTCAATAAAAATGATAATTTAAGATAGATGATACATAATCATGGTTTTTTTTTGGATACACACATGCGTAGGAGAGTTTTTGACATGTATAGGAAGATAAAGAACTAATTAGGAGTCACAATAATCAATATATTTAAAAGGCTGTTTGATTTTCTTAAACATTTAAAATTCAGATTCTATATGCATGTAATAAAAAGGTGAAAGTTGTGATTGCAAAATCATTATGATCATGATGCATTTTCCATAATCGGCTCGATATTCTATTATTTCATGAATTATATAGGAATATTTTTAATCCCTTTCCTATTTATATAAATAACATTCATAAATAATATTTTTTATTCCTTTTCAAGTTGGAAATTTTTTTATTTAAATCTTACGAAAACATGTACTTACTCTTCTTCAACTCCCATTTCTTCTATGTATGGATATATATAGCTAATGAAAATTACATCCATCTAAGCTAGGATGTTGAGAAAATTTTTTGTTCATGATTGTTCACATGAACTTGACATTTCTTCGTGTTTCATGTCATCAAAAACTACTACAGGTTATTTTTTCTAAACTGTCTTTTATAAAGATAAATCTCAACTTCCAAAGCTCATATGCATAAAATCTTTATTGTACCTTTCTTTTCATTTCAACATTTATATAAGTCCATGAGCTACTAGATTAAGAACTCCATCAGATATTTCCCCACAATCTACCACTCCTACCAATGGAGTGGTCCCAAACATAAGGATTCCTAGCTTTCTTATATGACAAAGATTCTACACCTTAATCTATAACAAGATCCCCTTCCCCTTGTCAAGAGAAAGGAGAAAAGGAGGAGAGCTCTCACACACTCTCACACACGAAGAGACAAGCACACATAGATTGAAGCAAGGAAAAATGATATTCTTCCACTTCTTCCATTACTAAAACATAATATACAAGAATGACCTAAAACAACAATACAACCAATACAATATATAGAGAACAATACAAAAAGAACCCTTATGTTTCTGAATGAGTGAGTTTCCAAGAAACAAATGTGCCATTAATCTTGATGGATAAATTTGTTAAATCTCACTAAAAGTACAGCTGACATATTTGAGCTCTTAAGCTCCTTGAGATGATACCTCACAATAACAAGGAATCTTCTTTTATAGCTCTAGAAACCTTGTGAAAAGCACCACGTAAAAAGCATGACAGCTACCATTGTACTTCGAAACACAATCGTAAAAACAAAGACCGCCATCCAATTGCTACCATCAAAAAAGCTTTTAAAAAACACTTCCACACAATATTAGTGATGCTCTACTGTGCTCGATGGTGATCAAACTCGAGTGGCTTGATTTTGTTTTTAGATTGTTTGAGGTAGACCAAGTGGGTGCCCGATTTTGTTCTATATGAATCTAGAATAAAAATCCTTATGCGATATCGTCAGGACTGTTGGACCATGACATTGATTCCAACAATCCCCCCTTCAATGTCATAATGATACAAGGTTCAATAACTTGCAAGACTTCTGATGTCTGCAAATATCTCTTAACTTATTTCCACTGAATCTTGAGCTGACTGTGTATGAACCTATATACTTGAGAAACTGCAAATTGAATGTCTGGTTGTGTATTACATAGATACATCAAGCAACCAACTGCTTGACTATATAATGTAGCATCAAATGGTTCTGAATCTGCTTCCAACTATAATAAAACACTAACATCCATAGATGTCTGCATAGGCTTGGAATTTTTCATCTCAAACCTTTCCAAAAATTTATCTAAGTATTTTTGTTGTCTCATGTAGATGCACTCATCTCTGTACCTCAACTGAATCCTAGGACTTGTGATAAACATATCACTTTGTAGTGCATCTTGAACACTGGCTGGTTCATTCTCAACTGAAGTGAGAGCTAAAACATTATGAATCTCAAAATGTTCTGCATAATTTACCTGGTCTCCTTGTTGTCTCCTTGTGTGTCTTCTGGTTCTTCCAATGTATTCCTTTATACCACAGTCCTTCCATATTTGATATAACCACTTTGGTGTATTCCTGAAAAGTGGTGGTGTATCCTCTGGTTCTTCGGTATCTCTTTCTTCTGGAACTCTAGAACCTTCATAAGTCGGAACTTCAAGAGGTACTGATGTAGGACTAGGTACTGGTGTAGGTAATGAAATTCTCTCTTCAACTGTATCTCTTAGGGTTTGAGAAGGTTCATCACCCCCTTGTATGGTTGAATGTAAGCATCCAAATTCCTTGTAAAAAATGCATAATCATTTGCCTTTATGAAATCTGGAATTTCTTCCTTCTTATCATAAATTTGACTTTTTGCAATATATGCATTGCGTGAGAGTAGGATATCACCTGTATTTGGAACATAGAATCTGTATCCTTTGCTTTCAATTGCATAACCAATAAAGACCACTTTAATGGCTTTTACATCAAACTTACCACGATCCTTCTTCTCAATGTGAACATAAGTTGGGGAACTAAAAACTTTGAAGTAACTCACATTGGGTTTCTTCCCATAATAAACTTCACAAGGTGTAATGATCTTTAAAGCTTTTGTGGAAGACCTATTCATAATGTGATTAGCTGTATGTAGTGCATCAAACCAAAACTTGGGAGAAAGCCTTTTGGATGACATCATACTATGCATCATCTCAACAAATATCCTATTCTTTCTCTCTGCAACACCATTCTGTTTTGGCATGTAAACAATAGTAAGTTGATGAGAGATACCTTTGTCTTCTAAAAAAGACTTAAAGTCTTTAGACATGTACTCTCCTCCTCTATCACTTCTCAAAAATTTGGATCTTTGACTGACTTTCATTTTCAACCATAGCTAAGAACTTCTTGAAACTAGGAAAAACCTCTCACTTCACTTTAAGACCATAAATCCATGAATATCTCGAGAAAACATCTATGAACATAACAAACTACCTATAACCTTGAATAGAAACTATTCTCTTTGGACCATTCACATCTGAATGTATGAACTACAACTTCCTTGTGGCCGTGATAAATCCATGTTTCTTGAAAGGTAGTTTGTGAAGCTTTCCTTCAAGACATCCTTCACATGATTCTACATCATCTGGTAATGCAAAAATAGGCAAACTCTCCACCATACCTTGATCTTTGATATGCTTGAGAGTTGTGTAACTAATATGGCCAAATCTAGGATGCCATAACTTTATGTTCTCCTTGGATAAGGAGAACATGCCATAACTTCATGTTCTCCTTATCCAATATTAGCATGACTAATTTTGGATAACACAAACATGCCACTTTTGTTTTCACCTTGAAGTAGACAATGCTCCTCATCAGGTGAGAATCTGACATGAATCTTTCTCAAAAACTACTTTATAACCATCTAACATGAAAGTCAAGATAGAGAGCAAATTCTTCTTTATTTCTGGAACATAAAGAACATTGGAAATTGTGAAATTTCCACCTGCTCTGGACTTAAGGTTTACTTCTCCAATACCAACAACATCCAAATCATGACCATCTGCAATGGTCACTCTTCTACCTGAAGAGTTGGAAAGGGAAGAAAATACCTTTCTACAACCTGTCATATGCTTAGTGGCTCCAGAATAAAAAATCCAATATTATATGAGATTGCATTTAACGTCGCCTGATCAAAAGCTATCTCTTCAATAGTAGCACATGCATGTGAATCTACCTTTGAAGATTTAGGTTTTGGATCATCTTCAAGACTATTACCTGATGCTTTCTTCTTCTCATTAAAAATCCTTGCTCTGCATTCTGCTATGAAATGACCTGGCTTCTTACAGTAAAGGCATACTCCTTTCTTTGAAGCAAATGTAGTCGAAGATTTTTCTTTGGGTGTAGAGGAAGCATTAAGGGTAGAATTGGAAAACTTAGGATTAGAGGACTTACTTTCCTTCTTGGACTGCTGAATCTTCTGTTCCTTCTCTTTCTCCATCTTCTTCTTACCCTTCGATGATGATAACATGGCTTCATCATTCTCTTCCATACCATTTTGTTGATCTTCATCTTGAAGTAATAGGAACTGTAGCTCTTCAAATGAAACTTCTCTATCTCTTGTAGAGAGAGATAAAGAAGTAACAAAAGCATAGTATGTAGATGGAAGTGAGTTTAAAAGTGTGTTTACCATCTCTTCATTTGAAATGTTTACTCCCACATTGAGTAACTGATCTCGTAAATCTTTGAGCTTCAAAATATGTGTCTGAACTGATTCACCAACTTTCATCCTTGTGTTGGATAGTTGTCTGCTTAGATGAGGTTTCCTAGCACGGTTTCTGCTTTGATAGAGATTCTATAACTCCAACCAAGCCTGACGAGAGGTTCTGCAAGAACTGATCTGGGATATAATATGCCTCTTGACTCCCATAGCAATATATGAAAGTGCTAGTGCATCCCTTAAATCCCATCTGGATTGCTCTTTTGTAGGAAGTAATCTGGTAGTAGTAATCCTTATGATGAAAGAGTTTCTTCTTCTTCACTAACCTCCCGTTGAGCAATAATAGGAACAACAGGTCTTCTAGAAGATGAAGCAACATCTTCTTCGACTTTTCTTGGCCTTGGATAAGTGCCATTGACAATATTCCATAAGTCCTTTGATACTAATAGATTCTTCATCATAAAACTCCACATTGGATAATTAGACATGCCCTCAAGTTTGTCTTCATTCTCAAGTCTATAGTCACTCATCTTGTTAAGGGTGTATGAGTGAGAGATAGAGAGAGAATAGACAAGATTTCAAGTGTAACGGTAAGCTATGAGGCTCATCTACACTATCTATATATGAATGTCAATTACAATGTGTGAATATGATACAAACTGACAATATCTTTATCTAGGCAGAAATAGGAACTAGATACAAGAGATTGTGTGCCTAAGAGGTATGAAGAGTGTGTGCATGAGAATATGGAGAATAAGAAAAGTTTAGAACAATTGTACAGCAAACCCAAATTCTGATCAACCTAAATCAGAAACGAGTGACCTAGCAAGTAAGAGCGGAAATAGACTTGCTACTCACAGTGAATCAACAATGAATGTTGATGGTAAGATGATAGAATCTCCTCCAAATAATCACCAAAACATAGATCAAAACTCCTCCAAGAGTGTGAGAACTCCTCCTCCAAGATGGAGCACCTCCTAGCTGATCACCTCCTCAAGAGTGTGTGAACATTCTCTCTTCAAGAAGACCTCCTTCTTGTGTTGAGCTCTTAAGCTCCTTGAGATGATGCCTCACAATAACCAAGGCTTCTTCTTTTATAGCTCTAGAAGCCTTGTGAAAAGCACCACGTAAAAAGCATGACAGCTATGATTGTACTTCGAAACGCAATCGTAAAAACAAAGACCACCGTCGAATTGCTACCATCCAAAAAGCTTTTAAAAAACACTTGCGCAAAATATTAGTGATGCTCTGCTTTGCTCGACGGTGGTTAAAATCGGGGCAACAATGCAAGATGTCTTGTAGAAGGCGAAGGTATGATTTCTTTCATTAACTCTAATGGTGATGTCAAAAAGCTTCAAATGTGTTGTATGTTCCACAAATCAAACAAAATCTACTTTCAGTAGCTTCTATAACTGATCAATGTCATCAAGTATCTTTCAATAAGACAAGTTCTAAGATTATGGGTAGTAACAACAACATTGTTGGGACTAGCATAAGGAGGAACAACTTGTATGAGTTGTGTGCTCTTACTACCACTACAAGTGTGGGCACAAGTAAGCTATGGCATGAGAGATTCAGCCACATCGGATAACCTGTATTGAAGGAGATGCATCGTAGGGGTATGCTTGCACATCTACCATCGATTGCAAAAATGAAGGAACCATGTGATTCTTGCATGAAGGGCAAGCAACAGAGGAAGGCATTTCCACAAGAAAGCAAGAACACGGCAAGCTATCCTCTAGAGTTGGTCCATGCTAATTTTGTTGATATATTTAGGTAGTGATGTGTGTGAACACTCTAGGATTGTCGGGGCACCTTTTTCCCCCTTTAGGAGGATTTTTCCCCCACCTTGTATATATGCCTATTGCCCTAACGGGCTACTTATCTTTCTACATTCTAGTGGTAATACATTCAGTATTGTGTGTTCTGCTCCAAGCTTCTTCTTCTTCTTCCTTTTTTTGTTTGCATGCTTCAGCAGACGTCTAACTCCAACAATTCATATTAGAGAAGGTCATTGCTTCATCTAGCGCATCATCGACACCCCTCTCACAGTTTCAGAATCCCACGAAATTTGGTGAGCATACTTAGGGTGATTAGAAAATCAAAACAGCTTCATTTTGTGGTGCCGAAATTGTGATCTGAGCTCGTTTCAGCCTTTGAATGCACTATTGTAGTGCTTTTGCAGGCTATTTCTTTTTTTTGTGCCAAAGATATATACAAGTTTTGGTTTGCCAATATAAGCATCTCAAAGTCTGCTATAGGTCTAGCAAAACTTGTCAGGGTAGTTATGTTCAACTTTTTCAGATAGAATCATTTTTCTGCATCAGTGTATTTTAGTCAGTGGCCATGGCTGAAAGCAGTGATGTATTCCATATGTTGGCTATTGAGGATAAGTTGGACGGTACCAATTACCCATTGTGGGCTTATATGATGCGACATGTATTGGTTGCAAAAGGACTGTGGAACATTGTGTAGGGTGTTGAAAAACATCCTATTACACCTACAAATACAGGTATTAAAGTTGATGCAGATGGCATTGAAGCTGACATTTTTCAGATTCCTATTCGTGTTGTGGTTTCAGCTGCACCTACTATAGAGTAAATCCATTGGGATGGCAGAGATGGTCAAGCATATGCATTGATAGCCTTGTCTGTCAAACGTGCCATTATTCCTCACATTTGCTCTTGAAGAATAGCTAAGGATGCTTGGGATACACTTATCACATTGTACCAAGCTAGGAATGAGGCTCTTGTTGCTTACCTCCGTAAAAAATTGGAGAGTGAGCATATGAATGAAGGTGATTCTATGGACAGTTTTTGAACAAAGATCAAGGACTTGAAGGAACAATTCATTTTTGCTGATGAAGTTATATCAGATAGCTCACTTGTGTAGACCGTTCTAAATGGTCTTCCTGACTCATATCATAGTTTTGCTTCTACTCTTCATTTGATTATGAAAGGCAATCCAAATGCCCTGTCATTTGAAGAGTTAGTTTGTGTTCTGTTGCAAGAAGATCAGTCTAGGCAGAACAGGTCCATTATGCATGTTGCAGATCAAGCTTTCCTAGCTAGTCAGAAGGGCAAAGGAAAATGGAGCTCTTCTACTAGTAACCAGAAATATGCAAATGTTGCACATTCAAAGAAGGAAGACAAAGATGAGAAGAAATCAGAAAAGCAGAAATTGTTTTGCAAATACTATAAAGCAAACAATCATGTCATTAAGAGCTGTCCAAAACTAGCTGCTAAAGAGGCAAAGAAGAAAGAGGTCAGAATGGTTGTTGCAGAGGCCTCTACACTTAAAACAGAGTCTGCTAATCTTGTGGAGAATGAAGAATGGGTGTTTACTACTATTTGCAGTTTTGACCAGATGGTTCAGTTCCAGCTACTCAAAGCAAAGTCCGAAGTGTTTATGTGCTTCAAATAGTTTTTGGTTTTGGTTGAAAATCTGTCAGCATGTAAAATGGGCACCCTCCATTCTGATCGAGGGGGGGAATATACATCTTCTAACTTTAATGCATTTTTGGTTGAATGTGGGATAAAACATCAATGTACAGTGCCATATACACCTCAACAGAATGGAGTTGCTGAATAGACGAATAGGTCACTTATGGAGATGGCGAGGTGTATGGTCAAGAGTCAGGCTTTACCACATAATTTCTAGCTTGAGGCTTTCATGTGTGCAGCATATGTACTTAACAGGCGTGCCACTAAAGCACTGCAGTCTATCACTCCATATGAGGCTTGGCATGGTCGCAAGCCATCTGTTTCTCATCTACGTGTTTTTGGTTGTCTGACATATGCATTAGTGCCTCAACAACATCCCAAGCTTTACTATTCAACCTTTACTTTCATGTACGAAGGAGACATCTATTAGCTCCAAAGACATGTATGATACTTTGTTGCAACTTTTTACAGGTGGACAGTCTACTGGTGGTCCTAATGAGGCAACTGCCTAGCCATTGCAGGTTT
Source organism: Ceratopteris richardii (assembly GCA_020310875.1). Taxonomy (NCBI): domain Eukaryota; kingdom Viridiplantae; phylum Streptophyta; class Polypodiopsida; order Polypodiales; family Pteridaceae; genus Ceratopteris; species Ceratopteris richardii. The sequence continues at coordinate 88,138,908 of CM035425.1, read as the reverse complement.
CATGTGATGATGCAGATCATTCCATTTTTTATGCAGATTTGCATGATGCACTTGTTGATGAGAGAGCTGATATTGAGGAGGCAAAAACTATGCCAAAATGGCTAGTGCAGACTTTGCGTGACAACAAATTAGATGCACCTCTGCCATATTGTACTCATTCAGTCTCTCATAGTGCCTCTTTTGCATCAGATTTCTATGCCATGGCTACATCTAGTCTCTGTGATGAGACTAAGCCTGTTTCGTTTGATGAAGCACAAAATTCTCAACATTGGATGGCTTCAACGCAATCTGAATATGATGCTATCATGAAGAATCGTACCTGGTCTTTATGTGATTTGCCTCCTTGCAAGAAGGCCATTGGCACTAAGTGGCTATACAAGTTGAAGTGTAAACCTGATGGAACAGTTGACAGGGAGAAGGCTAGGCTTGTTGCAAAGGGTTATGCATAGGAAAGAGGCATTGATTTCAATGAAACCTTTGCACCTACTTGTCAAAATGTTCATAGCATTTGTGCACTTGCAACTCATAATGGTTGGAATGTGCATCAATTGGACATTAAAACAACATTTTTGAATGGTGACTTGCATGAAGAAGTGTATGTTTTTCAACCCCATGGCTTTGTCCAGAAAGGGCATGAAAACTAGGTGTGCAAGTTAAAGAAGGCATTATATGGTTTAGAGCAAACACCACATGCTTGATATGAAAAGTTACATACCTATCTCATTGCACATGGTTTTGAGAATAGTCCAACTAAAATCACCGTATATGTTAAGCATGCTAATGATGTGCTTCTGATCATTGTTGTGTATGTTGATGAAATGCTTCTCGCTAGTCCTCATGACATGCATATTGCTAATTTTAAGGCTGATTTTCATGCCTCATTTGAGATGTCTGATTTGGGGCATTTGCATCATTATTTGGCCATTCAGTTTATGCAAGTTGATGGTGGAACGGCTTTGTGTCAAACAAAATATATTGACACATTATTGCAGCATTTTGGCCTTGAAGACTGTAAACCTATTGCCATGCCTATGGAGACAGGTTTACGATTGAGTCTTCATGATGCTCGAGATGCATTTGATGTTGTTCTCTATTAGTAGGATATTGGATGCGTGATTTACTTATGCATTATTCGGCCAGATATTTAGTTTGTTGTCTCACAGATGAGCAGGTTTATGCATTGCCCAGGTGTCAAGCATTGGTAGGTAGTTATTAGACAGAAAAATTGTGTTGATTTTAATGTACTAATGTGGTGTTTATGAAAAATATAGTTCTTGGAAATGTGATCTTGTTCAGATAACCCGAAAAAATATTGTGTTTGCATCTATGGAGTGTAGAATGTCAATATGGATAAGGTTCTGAGTGTATCATTGCGACATGAAAGTAGGTATGTATATGCGTGTGCATGTGAGTATATGAGCGGATGTGTGTTGATTTTGATATGTGTGCAAATGTCAACATAGACGAGATTGAGTGCATGATTGCATTAGGAATGTGCATCTAAGGAATGAGTATGTGTGAGCTATAAATGTACATGTGTGTTGATAATATGCAAGGATTGATGGAGTTTTTGTATGATCTGTTATATGTCAGAGATGGTGTGAAGACGAGAAAAAAAATCGAAACCATGGAACATGTCTTTGATTATGTTTCACTTGGTTGAGTACTGACATCATAAAATTTTTATGTTTTTTTGACAACGCATATGCACCTGTGTTTCCAGGACATGATAAAACATGCTATGATGTAATTATAATCAGTGAGCCAATTTGAATGCATCCTTCTGCGTCGTGCTTAGTATTTGGCCGATATCACATTGGGGTCATTCTTGAAAATTTTTTAATGTGTATCCATATCATTTTTGAGCTTGAGCATTGGTGTGGAATCAGAACAACTGCCTGAGATCGACGATGTGCTTTAGGATGTTACATTTCTAGAGCCGAAGGATGTATGACGCAAGACTGTTGTTGATGGGAATTCGTGGGCTAGAGCGCTTGTAGACAAAGCCATAGAGCAAGAGAGTTGGTATGTGGTCTCTTAAATATTTCTAGTGTTTTCTTTTCATGCAGGTGTTGAAGAAACCTTCTGACGCTTCAAAAGAAAAAGGAAAAAAAGAAAGAGAGATATATTTTTTTTTTGAATAAGTGGAGATAATTGGGGGAGGGGGGATCTCGTGCTCTATCCCTCCCTCACTTGCGGGCTGGGTCAGCCTCTCCTTGCATGGAAGGAAGGGTGGCAAGGGTGTCGGTAACGATGGAGGTGAAGGAGCTTAGCTTCACGTACCTAGTCACAGATAGGCAACCCCCCCTCCTAATGCTCAAAATTTCATCCGGTCATCCTACCTCACATCTCTCGGGGGTGACAATGCTCCAGCTGCTCGTGAACGAGAGGTTGCTATCACGGAATCCTTATTGGAGATCTTCTTGTGTTGTCGGTGTCTTTGCTCCAGACTTGAGTGAGGAATGTGCACGTAAGAATGTCTGTGTAGGATTTTGTGACTATATGGTTGAGAGTTAGTGAGTGAGTAAGTTGGAGCACAAGAGTGAGAGTGCCTAGTTGAAGGTGAGTGTCTGATTGTTTGCCTATCTGAGGGTGTGTTGAGTGTGCATGTGCTTGATTTGTTATGTGTGTACAAGGAGAAGGGTGAAGTAAAGGAAGAGTCGGAGTAAAGGAGTGAATGTAGGTTGAGGAGTGAATGTGGGTGTGTAAAGAACAAGGGCAAGAGGTTGTGAGCATCATGAATATATCAGTCTATGTGAGTGAGGATGTGAGAAGAATTTGAAAAATATGCTTGGAAAGTGTGAGCTATGAGTTTGTATGAGAGTGTGAGGGTATGCTTAAGAGTTTGAGTATTTGAGTTTGTAAACTTAAGGACGTGAGTCATGAGGGAGCAAGTGCTTGATAGAATGAGTGGGGAATAGTGCCATGGTGAGCGATTGGGAGGCAATGAAAGAATAGGAGAATGCGTTTGATAGTGTGGAAGTGGTAGAAAGTGAAGAAGGAAAAGCTTACGCATGTGTGAGAAGGAGGTAAGGAGAGGAAGAGGGGTATGTAGGAAGAGCTGAAACAAGAGAACAAGAGAAAGTGACAGTGTGTGCGAGTGAGTGAGAAGGGGTGGAAGGGAGAGAAAGAGTAAGTGGTAGAGTGTGAGAGAGTGAGCATGGTGTGAAGTGTGTGAAGGATTGTGTTCAATAGAGGGAAGAAGAGAAATAAAGGAGAAAGCAAAAGGGAAGAGGAAATGTAAGGTTGGTGCTGAAGTGGGTCTTGAAGAGTAGAGAGAATAGTGCGAAGTTAGCCGCGAGAGTGGGAGTAGTGGAAATAAAAGGTGGGTAGACTAGACTCAAGATAGGAAGAGCGAGGGAAAGATTTAGGGTTGTGTGTGCCATATGTGAGAAAGAGGCATAGTGGAATCTAAAAGTGGAGAAGAGAAATAGAAGGTGAAAAATAAGCACAAAAGACCAATGCATATAGGACCATAAACAAAGCTTTCCATGCAAAGAAGGTGATAGGACCAAGATCAAGGTTTGGAAAGGACCAAAGAATAAGCGAACAAGATCAGAAACATGAACCAAGTCATGCACATTTGTGGCTTAAGGATAAAATAAACTTGGCAAGTTGCGAGAAATAGCATAGAGATAGCTAGATATAGGTTCAATTATTTGCACATTCTATGGGTTCAAGACCTTATCCATTTGGCGATCCTACTGGGGATTGGCTTAGCACATCTCATAGAGAGTGCTACGAGTTCGCTTGGTGCCCCAATCGTGTGGCACAGCCAAGTCGATCCCAAATCTGCTTTGATCTTCATTAGAGAAATGGCCCAACAAAGGCAAGCCTGTGGTTTTGAGAAGGCCAACATGAGCCAAATGAATTATGGACAAAATAGGAGATTGATAGATTCTGGTCCTATCGTGAGACATAATGTGAATCGAGGTCGACGGTTTGACCTAATATCAAATTATGTGAGATGTTGGTGTTGTGAAGAGGTCGGGCATATAGCCAAATATTACCCTCGTGTATGCATCCCATTGGATTTTGTCCCCACATGTGCAGATTGCGGGAAAAAGCGGCTATGTGAGCACGTGTGTAGCTTAAAAGAAGTGACCATTGGAAAGGTTGCAATGAATGGACCTGATAGGTGTGTATCTTCTCTGTATGTGGAGGATGACAAGAGCAGAGTTCCTTCGTCGATGGAAACCACAAGAGCAAGTGAAAGCAAGCACGTTGGATCTCCGGACCGAGATTTGGTAGAGCTTGTGAAGCGTCTTGAATGTCAAGTCAATTGGCTGCATATGGAGCGGGATGGTGATAAGGTCAAGATGGAGAGAGTAGAGGGAAATCAAGCGAAAGTGGCAGAAGTCTTAGGAAATTGGGAAAGGCAAATGCGATCGGTGGAAAGTGAGAATAAAGAGTTAAAGGGGGAAAAAACAACTTAAAAAGACAAATCCAAACACTTCAGCGTGAAAGCAAGGTTAGAAGGGGAAAGCAAATGAGAAAATAAGTCTTGGACATTAGAACTGGTCGGGTAACGATAGACTGCTACCATGGCATGACCGAAGAAGAGGCCTCAAGAGACGAGGATGACCTAATGAGGAGAGTCGAACAAATGGAGCATGAAATCGAAAAGGTACAAAGCATAATCCGTAGATATAGTGATCAGGTGGGTAAGGCATGTGAGGAGTTTCATATGGAGTTAGAAAGAATGAAAAGTTCCCAAGCAGAGAGTGATGAGAAAGTGAGACGGGTAGAGAAAGAGAATGCAAGGTTGAGTAGCAAGCTCGATAGGTGGATGAATCGAAAAGACGACGAGACACGAGGATAGGTAGAGGACCCGAAAGTAGGAAAAATGGAAGGAGAGCTGAAATTCATGTTGGATAGGTTGGATGCATTGGCAAAAGAGTTAGAAAGGATGAAGAATGAATTGTCGAAGAAGGTAGATGATCTGAATGTAGAAAATATGAGTAGGATTTGGGAGGAAAGATCGATTATAGATGAAGTCGAGAAGTTGACCATTCGAGAAGAGGGAGGATGTTCCCCAAGGATCCCAAAAAAGGATGAGAGAGTTAGACGAAGAAATGGAGCAAATATGGAATCGGTTTTGAAGCATCGATTGTGACCTATTCCAATACGAGAGCGAGTTTGAGTACAACAAGCAAGGATTAAGCAACTTAGCGGTGAGGCTTGAGTCATTGAGGGGCACAACGGGTAATGGTAGTTTCCCAAGTCATTGATCAGGTCATGTGGAATCTCTGCGAGGCAGAGGTTGGAGGTGAGAAAGGAATCGATGAGGCGATGGATGTCGATGAGGATGGCTTGAGCCTGATTAGGGTTTTCTTTGCAGATTGCGAGTCAGAGATGTGAGGATGGATGGATCAAGTATGTTGTATGCTTAGGACTGAAGTGGCATTTTTCAGGGTTTTCAGGTCGACAAGGTAGTTAGTGTGTGCGGGTTTCGAGAGGAAAAGTTGACCATGGCATTAGTGGCCAGATTTTTGGTTTGAGTAGCGGTAGAGAGGAGAGGTGTCTCATCGGGATGTCCATGGGGAGTTTATATGTGTGTGTCATGATTGGGATGTTTGGGAAAAAAGCCCTTTCTTTTTCTCTTAATTCTCGGGATCTTTGGAAAAAAAAGAAAAAAGAAATCTATATGTTTGTATATGTGTGTGTATGGCTACGTGCCTATGTGGGCCGATAGGTGGGTGGACCCACTTTGGCTAGGTGGTCAAAGCCACGAACCGACGTCAGTTTCACATGGGGCTAGCCATCTATGTGTGAAACACTGCATTGGGTTGGTAGATGGGTGGAACAAACCTGACCGGGTGGTCAGGGTCACGAGTCGGATCCAGCTTCAATGTAGGCCGACAAGTGCGAGTAAATATGTGAACACATAGATAAATGGAAAAATTGAAAAAAAATAGGAAAACATGGAAAAATAGAGAAAAAATTCCTTGCTTGAGGGCGGACAGAAGAGAGGCAAGAGAGCATGATGCTCGGATGGGAATGTGTGTATATGTTGTGGGGATCTAGGAATGTATGGACTCGTGATGAGGCATGTCGAATCGAATCTTAAGCTCGGCTAGGGTTTTGGCTATGACATGTCTGTGGAAGACTTGGGCTCGAGGGATCCAAGCATGCTAGTGACTTTGTTCATCTGCAAACTCTTGGGAGATGCTCATTTTTGTTCTTAGGTTGTGCAACTACTTGCGATGTCCTGAAGCATGTTGACAATGAGTGATCTTGTCAGAGTGAGCTCGTGTTTGCCGTGTGTCCATCAATTCAGGTGGTCTGGTGGCGACTTAGCATAGAATCTAGTTGAGAAACGGAAAAGAGTAAAGATTCGATGAAAAGGCAAGTGGGTAGTGAAAACCCTAAGTCGAAGGGGCATGGAAAATGGACAAGAGGATTTGAGTGGAAATGGAAAAGAAATTAAGAAAGTGAACGTATAAACCAAAAGAGTAGCGGAAAGGAAGAACGGATGCGGGTCTTGCATGAATGTATGTTGTGTGTATGAAAAAGTAGCGGGAAAGCGATAGTGAGGCCAAGAAGAATACCAAGAAGAAGAATTGGATGCAGTTTTTACTTGTGTTTACATTGCATGTGAATGGAGAGGAATGATGATGAGAGAGGGAATGTGGATGGGCTTCTGCTTGAATGCATATGGTTTGTGACAAGCTTGCATGTGTGACGAGGATGTGTGATGTGATTTCGTGATGTGTTTGCTCTTTCCATTTTGGTTGTAGATGTTATTGTGATTCGATGAAGAAATTTTCTAATGTTGATGCAGTTTGCAGACAAGTGGACATGGCGATGAAGATGCGAGAAAATGGACAAAGTTGGTAAGTGAATTGATTATATTTTGGTACTAATTAGATGATTGAATAAGTATGATTGCAGGTGCTACATTGAGGAAGGAGAGAATTAGTATGCAAGGTAAAGATTTGTATTTGATTGAGTGATGATCAAATGTTGGATGACTTGATTGCAGGTAGCATATCGCTCGTAGGGGATGACTTCACAAGCAAGAAGAGGGGAGTATGTTACACAAAAAAGTTGTGTTGATTTTAATGTACTAATGTGGTGTTTATGAAAAATATAGTTCTTGGAAATGTGATCTTATTCAGATAACCCGAAAAATATTGTGTTTGCATCTTTGGAGTGTACAATGTCAATATGGATAAGGTTCTGAGTGTATCATTGCGACAAGAAAGTAGGTGTGTATATGCATGTGCATGTGAGTATATGAGCAGATGTGTGTTGATCTTGATATGTGTGCAAATGTCAACATAGACGAGATTGAGTGCATGCTTGCATTAGGAATGTGCATCCGAGGAATGAGTATGTGTGAGCTATAAACGTACATGTGTGTTGATAATATGCAAGGATTGATATGGTTTTTGTATGATCTATTATATGTCGTGTGAAGAAGAAAATAATTGAAACCATGGAACGTGTCTTTGATTATGTTTCACTTGGTTGAGTACTGACATCATAAAATTTTTATGTTTTTTTCACAACGCATAGGGAGGTGTGTTTTCAGGACATGATAAAACATGCTATGGTGTAATCATAATCAGGGAGCAAATTTGAATGCATCCTTCTGCATCATGCTTAGTATTTGGCCGATATCACATTGGGATCCTTCTTACGAATTTGTTAATGTCTATCCATATCATTTTGAGCTTGAGCATTGGTGTGGAATCGGAACAACTGCCAGAGATCGACGATGTGCTTTAGGATGTTACATTTCTAGAAGCCCGAAGGATATATGAAGCGAGACTTTTGTTGATGGGCATTCGTGGGCTACAGCGCTTGTAGACAAAGCCATAGAGCAAGAGAGTTGGTATGTGGTTTCTTAAATATTTCTATTGTTTTCTTTTCATGCAGGTGTTGAAGAAACCTTCTGACGCTTCAAAAGAAAAAGGAAAAAAAAAAAGAGAGAGAAAAAAGAAATTTGAAGAAGTGGAGATAATTGGGGGAGGGGGGGATGTCGTGCTCTATTCCTCCCTCACTTGCGGGTCGGGTCGGCCTCTCCTTGCATGGAAGGATGGGTGGCAGGGGTGTCGGTAACGATGGAGGTGAAGGAGCTTAGCTTCACATACCTAGTCACAGATAGGCAACCCCCCCTCCTAATGCTCAGCCTTCCATCTGGTCATCCTACCTCACATCTCTAGGGGGTGACAATGCCCCAGCTGCTGGTTAACAAGAGGTTGCTGTCATAGAATCGTGAGTGGAGATCTTCTTGTGTTCTCATTGTCTCTGCTAGCGAAGGGATTTGTTGCCTATTACACATTTGGAACAAAGGCGTATTCAAAAATAGGGCTATGAAACAAAACTTTTTGAGTATCAACTATGGATTCTTCTATTGAATGGAACGTAAAGCAAGAATGTGCTAATTCTCCCATATCAGTCCTAGAAGATGATATGTCTGAGAGAAGTGATGCCCCTTTGATAACTTAAGAAATGTTGGAAGAAGAAAAAAGATTGAAACAGACTTGAGTGAGGAACGTGTACGTAAGAGTGTCTATGTAGGATTTTGTGACTATATGGTTGAGAGTTAGTGAGTGAGTAAGTTGGAGCACAGGAGTGAGAGTGCCTAGTTGAAGGTGAGTGTCTGATTGACTACCTGTCTGAGGGTGTGCTGAGTGTGCATGTGCTTGATTTGTTATGTGTGCACGAAGAAAAGGGTGGAGTAAAGGAAGAGTCGGAGTAAAGAAGTGAATGTAGGTTGAGGAGTGAATGTGGGTGTGTAAAGAAGGAGGGCGAGAGGTTGTGAGCATCATGAATATATCGGTCTATGTGAGTGAGGATGTGATAAGAATGTGAAAAATAGGGTAGGTGTTGACGCTTGGAAGGTGTGAGGTATGAGTTTGTATGAGAGTGTGAGGGTATGCTTAAGAGTTTGAGTATTTGAGTTTGTAAACTTAAGGAAGTGAGTCATGAGGGAGCAAGTGCTTGATAGAATGAGTGGGGAATAGTGCCATGGCGAGCATGCAGCCACACCTAGTACTACTTGGATAATAGTCATCCTTTGAGTCAGGGCAAATGATTCACAAAATTCAATGCCTTCAACTTGTGAGTAGCCCTATGCAAAAATTCTTGCTTTGTACTTTTCCAGAGTACCATCAGCCTTGTACTTTGGCTTCTAGACCCACTTGGTGCCAATGACTTTACGCTTAGGGGGTCAATCCACTAGCTTCGAAGTTCCATTATTCATGATATTGTTGTATTCTATTTGCATGGGAGCCCTCCAATCCGGATCGTAGAGTGCCTCTTCCACATTGTTTGGTTCCTTTGCTTGTTCTTGAATGAGATCAACCATCAAGGTTGTGTTTACAATATAAGCGCTTACCCCTCTCTGTTCCTCTATTCTCTGTGATTGCCTCGGTCCATCTACAACCTATTCTAGTGACTGTGGGATGGGGTTTGTAGAATCATAGAGCTACCTCACCCAACATGGCAATGGCTTTTCCACCTGGGTGATCACAAGTTGGTGGCTTTCAGAATCATCATCTCTATCTTATGCTTTTTGGTTAAAGCTTATTTCTCTCCCTATCTAGAACATGTACATAACATTCACGTCCATATACTTTGAAATGAGAAACAAAAGGCTTTTTACCAGTATGGGCTTCTTGTGGAGTCTTTCCAACAAGTGCCTTGGTGTAGCTTCGATTCAAGATGTAGACGGTAGTGTTGATAGCCTCTGCCCAAAATTGATTAGGCAAAACATTTTCCTTCAACATCCACCTTTCCATCTCCATGATGGTTCGGTTTCAATGTTCTACAACACCGTTTTGTAGAGAGCTATGTGCCACTATGAGTTGATGCTTGATTCCTTTATTCTTGTAGAAATCTTCAGCTTCTATTGATGTGAACTCACCACCATTGTATGTCCTCAATTTCTTCACCTTCTTCCCTATTTTAGTTTCAACAAGCTGAATACGCTTTTTAAACTTATTAAAATCTTGAGCCTTATTGCAAAGGAAGCACACCCACATCTTCTTGCTATAGTCATCGACAAGTAACATGAAGTAGGAAGATTTGCCCAAGACCTATGTAGGCATTTTTCCACACAAATTTGTTAGAGTTAGACATCTGTGGAAGCATGCAAACAACACAAGGAAGAAGAAGAAGCTTGGAGCACAACACACAATACTGAATGTATTACCACTAGAATGTACAAAGATAAGTAGCCCATTAGGGCAATAGGCATAATACAAGCCGGGGGGAAAAACCTCCTAAAGAGGGAAAAAAGTGCCTCGATGATCAGTGAGTGTTCACGCACATCACTACCTAAATATATCAACAAAATCCCCCTCGGAGTGATGCGGTGAACAAGGAGCTAGCACTCATGTATAAGGAAGTGCCAAGCTATGAGGAATCAATCCACAAAAGGAAGTAAGCCCAAAGCCTTGCAGAAAGCTTCAAACTTCTCCCTAGGCAGAGCCTTTGTGAAAAGGTATGCAATGTTCTCCTGTGTGGGCACATATGCCAAGATGATCTCCCCAGCAGAGAACCTCTCCCTGATATAATGATAATGCACCTCAATGTGCTTAGTGCGAGCATGGAACACAGGGTTGTCAGTGAAGATGGCAGTGGCAAAAGACTGACCAACATCCAAATCAGCCATAAGGCATTTGAGCCACACACACTCAACAGTCGCTATGAAAGTTGCCCTATACTCAGCCTCATAACTGGAAGTGGCCATAGCAGGCTACTTCTTGCTCACCCAAGATATACATGAGCTACCAAGCATGAAGCAAAAGCCACTAGTGGACACATGAATGTCATAGCAACCAGCCCAATGAAAAAGCCCAAATCTTTTATTTCACTATGCCTCTTTCTCACATATGGCACACACAACCCCAAATCTTTCCCTCGCTCTTCCTATCTTGAGTCTAGTCTACCCACCTTTTATTTCCACTACTCCCACTCTCGCGGCTAACTTCACACTCTTCTCTCTACTCTTCAAGACCCACTTCAACACCAACCTTACATTTCCTCTTCCCTTTTGCTTTTCTCCTTTCTTTCTCTTCTTCCCTCTATTGAACACAATCCTTCACACACTTCACACCATGCTCACTCTCTCACACTCTACCACTTACTCTTTCTCTCCCTTCCACCCCTTCTCACTCACTCACACACACTGTCACTTTCTCTTGTTCTCTTGTTTCAGCTCCTCCTACATACCCCCTCTTCCTCTCCTTACCTCCTTCTCACACATGTGTAAGCTTTTCCTTCTTCACTTTCTAACACTTCCACACTATCCAACACATTCTCCTATGCTCTCATTGCTTCGCAAAGCATTGGCTTGTCTATCACATGGATGTCAAATCAACGTTCCTTAATGGAGACCTCATGGAGGTGTTATATGTGTCTCAGCCACCAGAGTTTGAGGCTCCCCATTCAAAGACCAAGGTATGTAAGCTGAACAAGGCATTATATGAGTTGAAACAAGCCCCTAGAGCATGGTACCAACAAATAGATAAGTATCTCTTGGATCTAGGTTTCAAAAGATTTGCTTTTGATGCTAACTTGTATGTTCTAAAGAGAAGAAGGAAGACAATTGTGCGTGTACTCTATGTAGATGACCTTGTAATTACATGAAATGATGATACTCTTCTTCAACAAACAAAAAATGCCTGGAGTTCAAAATTTGTAATAACAAAGTTGGCCTTAATGCATTATTGCTTAGGCCTTGAAGTTTGGCAAGAACCAGGGAAGATTTTCATCTCTCAACAAAAGTATGCAAGATAGATATTGAAGGGTTTCGACATGGAGGATTGCAAGGAAATTTCTACACCTATGGAGGTCAACACAAAATTATCTATTGAAGATACTTCTCGTCCAACGGATATTGGAAGATATAGGAAATTAGTTGGAAGTCTCATCTACTTATGCAATAGTAGACTGTATATCTCTTATGATGTAGGAGTGGTAAGTAGGTTCTCTAATAATCCTTTCCAAACTCATTGGAAGGCAAGCATGCAAATACTCAGGTATGTGAAAGGAACCACTGATTATGGTGTTCTTTATGAAGAAGGATCATTTCTAGTTGGATATTGTGACTCAGATTGGGTAGGAGATATTGATACCAGAAAATTAGTTTGTGGATATTGCTTTTCTTTAGGATCAGGGATTTTCTCTTGGATCAGTAAGATGCAACTGGCTGTAGCATTATCTTCTATTGAAGCTGAGTATAAAGCTACATGTGTTGTAGCATGTGAAGCAGTATGGTTGAGAAGGATCCGATAGCACATAGGAATACAAGGACAGGACACTATAGACTTGAAGTGTGACAGCCAAAGTTTCATGGCCATCACCAAGAATCCTATTGTCCATGCCCATACCAAGCACATAGAAATTAAATATCACTATGTGTGTGAGGTTATTGAGGACAGGGTCATGGAGATAAGCTATTGTTCAACTAAAGAAAATGGAGCAGACATCTTCACCAAGGCTCTTGGGAGAGAGAAACTTCTTTGAAACTTTCCAAAGCTTGGAATTGGACCAAGGAGGTAGTTCACCACAGTGTGGACATTGAGGGGGTGTTAGATATGCTCAATAATCCACCCTCAAGTGACCACAAATGATGCTCTAAGCTCTAAGGCCCCCATTATGAGGAGATGCCATTGTGAGAGCCTAGACATTTGTGGAACCCTAAGTTTTAAGTTAGATGAGGTCTATGTGTGATCATTGATGGTTATAGATGATCTTTGTGAGCTAATCCATCAGGTTAGGTAGGGCATAAACTTTTGGGCCATTGGGTTGCCATTCAAGGTGAAAATAAAATAAAGGCCCTATGGTGTTGTGTGGTTTCCTCATAGAACCTTAATGGGGGGAGTGTAGAGGGGTGTTTGCCCCCTTCTATGGGATGGTAGGACTTCTGGTTGTGGAGATATTGTTGAATTATATATTTACCAACTATTTTGTATCTCTTGACTGCATTTATCTATATCTCCTTGTAAAAGTTATATAAGCATGGCCCAGGTTAAGCTTTATAGAGCATTGCACACTAGTAAGCCCTTCATCTAGAGTCTATCTAGATTGTCATCTAAGCTCCATGGTGGGAGCGCACGGGTGGACAACACCATCATTGTAACTATATTACATGTGGAAATGTGATTTGAGTTCTCTATCTCTCAATCTGCATCTATGTTTGTCTACGTTTGTTTTTTTCTCTCAACTTTGTATGCTAGTCTATTCCGTTGTGTTGTTATTTTCTTACATCAACATATTTTACAAATGATTGTTAGTCTTTATATAGACTCTCAAGAATCTATCCATGCCTTTTCTCCGTGAATTTTGGCTAAAAATAAGGGTTTTTGGTAGTTGATATTGACTGATATCTTTTCATACAATCTAGGAAAAGTAATCTAATCAAGATCTACTTTTGGTATCCGCTTGAGCAAAATTTGAGATAGCAGGGCTATATAACATCTGGCTAAGCGGTGTTCTAATAATGAAGAATCCATGAGGAGAGTGAGGGCATTCTTGACAAGGGCTTGAGGGAGTAGGCTTATGAGGAGTGATGTGAGGCCCTCCTTATATGGATGCGAGGGCAAACCTCTCGCATGTGGGATAAATGAGCTTGCATGAGAATTAATGTAAACTTGGACAAAAGGGTGGAGCATCGAACTCTCAACATGGGGTTGAACCTCCTTGTGATGGCATTCTTAAGCACGAATTTTTGTGCTTTTGATCTTTATGGTGGAAGAAAATAACTCCCTGGTATCTACTTTACCTCATGCCACAAGGTGAGTTTACTAGTCATTTTGCAAACAAATTCATTTGAATCTTAATACCCTCTTTTAGCCACAAATAAAAAACAAATTATATGCAAAAAAGATGTAATAAAGGTGGTATTATCTACTCCAAAATTGGATATGAACATTATCATCATAATCAAAATAGTGTATTTCTTATTTTTTGGGTGGTTACTCGATAAAGCATCAAAAAAGGAAAGAGACAATGAGGATGGCAATCAACCATAGCTTCCAAGATCACATGTGCAAAGGTAGATTGAAAGGAGGAAACTCAATGTTTTCCATGGTGAATTGGGAACGTATAGAATAGGAAGGAAAATGTAACAAAGTGGTAGTCACACCTAACTCAAGGTAAGACTCAAAAATGGAAATGGAGGTTTTTAAATTCAACTATTATATTTGTGTATTTAGGATGATATACATGGTGAAAAGAATGGTGATAAATTATGTCATAATGAATGGTAGGGGTCTACATGGGTAATGATGAAAGGTGGAAAAAACATTAAGGTGGGTATAAAGAGTCTTATTGAAGGGAAATCATTACTTGATGAATTATGAATGAAAGAAAAATATTACAATGATTTTTTACTATTATATAATTATTATTTTTCTATGGATTAATTGGTTATAAATTTATAGATCTTATCTCTACCATCATTGATAAAAAGAGATTGAGAAGGAAAGTTTATTAGATGAGAGTAAAAAAATATTATGGTCAAGTTTAAACCCACTATATATATATATATATATATATATATATATATATATATATATATATATATATATATATATATATATATATATATATATATATATACACACACACACACACACACATACACACACACATATGCTCTAGAATCCATATTGCTAGAGTTTTAACACATTGATTGGATTTTCCAACGTCTCATCATAAAAATTCTATAATCTTCTTGAACCATTGCTCTCCATGCTTAGTGTCTTGAAAAAAACTAACAAAAATAATTTCCTTTTAAATGAAACTTTATTATATTTTGTATTTAAATAGAACACTAATCTCCTGGTTAGAAGGTGTTAACTGAATCCATGTTCCATGCACCTTTTTATATCTTTTTTTTAATTTCTTAAGTGGTAAAGGCGAAGTTTGCCTAGTTTCTTCAAGATAAAGTTACACTATAACATGGTTATCAAGAATCTTCTTTGGGAAATTGTGGTTGAAGACTTTAACAAAAGATTTAGTGAGTAAAAATTTCATGGGTGAAATCACTTGAATCTCATATGCTAGTAAAAGTATAATACATCTAATGAAAACCTTATAGAGATATTTAATAACTGAAAAAATAAATATCCTATCTATTAGGATCATTTTTTAATCATGTTTCAAAAACATATTTGAAGCTAGATCATTTCTGTTTGTTTCCAATCATTTATCACACACATAATAGGGAGTGATTCTTTGGTGCTTGATAGAAAAAGTTTCATGTAAATGATTCAATTGTATTGTTGATAAAATGAGGATTCTTTCCAAAGAAGTATTCAAACAAAGGCCAAAACATGGTATTCAGTTGTATATTGAGAATTTGACTTCCATCTCGATCATTACATTCAAGGATGGTTATGCTTGAACCCATTTCATTAGATAGTTTGTACAAATTAGAATGTAGGCATGTAAAGTATCTACTATAATTGGAGTGATGAAACCAATACAATACAATGCCCACTTCCAAAAAGGATAAAATGGTATAGCCTTATGTATGGGTAGAACACTTTGGTCTTGATTTTGAGTAGTACATTGGTATGAACATATGCATGATTAACCGCCATACTCCATACTTAAGTAGTTTCCAACATGTAGATTCTATACATAAATGATCAACACTCATTCTAGAGTATGTGCCTTAGAGAGATTTGTGTTTATCATGTTCAAGAACACACCAAGTCCAAAGAAATTTTAGATGTTGAAACTAGATTTACCAACATCATGGAGTATTGATGATTTTATTTTGCCAAATGTTATATTTAATTTTTTTTCTAGATAAAAAAGTAGTGATTTCTTTAGGCCAAGACCATGGGTATCAAGCTAATTTTTGTTCACGGCACATATAGGAGTCAAGATAAAACTACTATCTAGTAATAATATTTAGTAACATTTAGGAGTTCTTGAGGAATGTTGTTAATCCACGTCAGATGTGAGGGACCAAACCAATATAGAACTTCATAATTGAGGTTATAAAGTAAAAGGATCATGCTAGCTATTTGGCATACACTTCTTTACAAAGTATGAAAAATCCAAATGAACCTTGCGAAAAATAAAGTTTCCACCAAGAAAATAATGATGGAACTTTGTCATAGAATGGATTGGATTTAAGGATTTTGATTTTCTCATAAAATAGTGCTTCAAATTATAGCATTGAAAATTGAAATAAACCATTGGTTGAAACCATTCTAGAATACCTTTGTACATCATTACACTATCAATGATCACATCAAAGACATGGAAAGAGAAACTAAAATTATGTTTTTGAAGAATAAAAGCATGAAAAAGCTTAGTTTTTACCTATAAAAAGTGGGAGAACTTTTTTCCCCATATGAAATATATAGGTGTCATGTGACTTGACTTTATAATAATATATGGTAAAGAAAGAAAACTACCCATCTTGCCAACATGAGTTTTAGAGAAGACTAGAATACCTCTCTCTAAGTGATTGTAGTCTTAAGTTTTTTTAATGACAATTCACCTAGTATCTTGAAAATCACATAGATAAATGGCTAATTGAAGCAAATTTTTTGCACACAAGCTCTCGAGAATTCCAAAAGGGAAATGAGCATGAAATTTGTTAAATATTGTTTGCATGCATTTTTTTAAAATGATTTGGAGCAGTGTAGAGACCAAAGCACATTACATGATATAAGAAAAAAAACCCCAAAGTTTTAATAAGAGCTACTTTATGTACATCAAAATCTACCATTTTAACTTGATTGTACCAACTTCATAAAATCAATGTATCCCTCTCCTTATGAGTTTTCCCGTAGGGTGTCAATGTAGGAAAATGGGAAAGGATCATGCATTGTAACTACAATTATATAAATCTAAGTGGATATAAAGTTTTCTACATATATTTCATAATATTATGATTGGAAAACTCATTTCATATATTTAGACATATATAAAACCCTCCTTTAGTAGTATATTGATTTCTAATTATACTTTCTCATGACAATTGGGGTTTGTTTGGAACCTCTACAAAAGATTCAATATTCATTCTTGCTTAAGATCAATTTAACACAAATAAAAACAATGATTCAAAGCATGCATCTTGGTCTAATCCCAATCAAAACATCAATGCATTTTTCAATTTAATAAATTGAAATGGAAGTTTGATTCATGTGATGAAAATTTCAAGAGTTTCTCTTGGATATTATGGGGTTTCAAGGTCTACTTCTTTGGTATAGTCCCCTTCTACCTATGTGTGTTCATCACACTCCTAGTCCATTGATTTTTCTTCAAATGAGTTGATTCTAGAGTATGTCTAAAATCATAGAGGTGTTAGGCATCCACAACAGTAGCAAATGTGATTAAAAATGAGTTAAGCATGCCTATTTTTTAAAGGAATTTAGTTTCTTCATCTTATAGTAAATTTCTAAAAATGCTCACTACTTCTATAATCTTTTATCTATATTCTTGATGGGAGCACATGATCTTGATGAGGAGCATTTGATGGGAGAGATAAGGCTTTCTTAATATAGGCTTGAAGTAAGACGGCCACCAAAAATAGGATGTAGCAAAAAATAGGTACAATGAAACAAGGATTACTTGTAATAGCTTTGATAATGAGCCTTTTCAATAGTGTATTAGAGTTAATGAGCTTTCTATTAGGATTTCTATTAAATCAAATGGATATTGAAATATAGAGAAATATCTATAATAAAACATTCTAACAATGCCTAGTCATTTTTTCTATGCAAGTAAAGATACCTCTACATTAAATTTATAATTAAACACTATACCATATTAATTAAGTGGTATGCATATTGCTTGAATTTTTGAAACACTCTACATTAAGATGATCAATAAGAATGACCACATAATACACTTTCCATGATTTACTATTTAAAACATATTCATAAAATATGGGTTTAGATTGTTCAATGAAATTAAATTGAAAATGGATGTGATCTCAATGGATTCGAGTGAGATATTGTAGGAAAATTTGTATTTAGTACTTGTAAAAACTTCTCACTGGTTCAAATTTACCATTTAAAATTTGCTTTGATCTCTAAGGTTTGGGCTTGCATTCTCAACATACTCCTCAAGTGTTAATGTCCAATCTAATCCCCAATAGTACTATTACTTGCTTGAAACTTGTGAAGCTTATTACGAACCACACATTTTAAAAAAAGCTAGCTAGCCCTTGGATTTGAAATGTTTTAACCACACATCCTTGGATAATAAATTCTCCATTTCAAAGTGATAAATGTGTGTACTCCTTTCATAGAATATTGGATTGGAGAAATTAAAAAATGCTCATATTATAAGAGTTGATTGTAACTTGATCTACTTGCACATTCAAGCCCTCAAATAACTTCTTCATACATATGAATTCACATATACCTTGGGTCTATTGTCTATAATCTACTTCAATCTAAGACAAATCAATGTTGGGTTACTTCGTTTATTTCCAAGACATGAATCATCCACCTATGATCATTTCATATCCACTTGTGTTCCTTCTATCTTCATTGGATCCTACCCAATTTGTACTTGAATAATCTACAAACAACATATCACCCCCAAAAATTAAAATAATCCTTCATTTATAGAGCCCATTAAGTATCCTAGCATCTTCTTTGAAAAATATAATATATGGGACCATAAGAAAGTTCATGAATTGGGATAACATTCCCATTGCATAACTATATTTGGTCTTGTAATTGTGGAATTCAAAAGAGCCAAAAATTGATCTATATGTGATTATGTCTTGGGATTCAAATTTACTTCTATTAGATTCGATAAAGGGGAAGGATATGGGAAACAACACGGAGATTGGGATATAGTGGGAGTGTTTCTTCCATTAATTCTCTCTTTCTGTTAGACCTTCCAATACCATTTTTGAGGAACAAAATGGAGTTAAGGGGAAGTAAATGTAACATGGGGTATCCATGAAGAGGATGTGTGAACCACCTCCTAGCTATCATTAGAAGGACTCACACAGTGTCATGTGGCACCCATGTGTGAAGCCATGTATGGACACCCTTTTGAGGTATCTAGAGAGGGAGTTTTAATGGGAACATACATGCGACTGGGCGGAGATATCGAGAACAATTCTCCATGTGCATTCAAAGGCACAGAACAATGGTGGTTCGTAATCTTCATTCCCCGTTTTCAGTACTGAAGGAACCTAAAAATGGAGGGATTCATTGTTGGAATTAGATGTCTGCAGAAGCATGCGAATGGCACAAGGAAGAAGAAGAAGCTTGGAGCACAACACACAATACTAAATGTATTACCACTAGAATGTACAAGATAAGTAGCCCTTTAGGGCAATAGGCGTATATACAAGCCGAGGGAAAAAACCTCCTAAAGAGGGAAAAAAGTGCCCTGGCAGTTCTAGAGTGTTCACACACATCACTACCTAAATCTATCAACAAATCCCCCCTGGGAGTGATGCAGTGAACAAGGAGTTGGCACTCATGTATAAAGAAGTGCCAAGCTATGTGGAATCAATCCACAAAAGGAAGTAAGCCCAAAGCTTTGCGGAAAGCTTCAAACTTCTCCCTCGGTAGAGCCTTAGTAAAAAGGTCTACAATGTTCTCTTGCATGGGCACATATGCCAAGCTGAAAACCCCAGTAGAGAACCTCTCCCTGACATAATGATAATGCACCTGAATGTGCCTAGTGCGAGCATGGAACACAGGGTTCCTCACAACTACCAATGTGCTCTGATTGTCAGTGAAGATGGTGGTGGCAAAAGACTGACCAACACCCAAATCAGCCATAAGGTGTCTGAGCCACACACGCTCACCAGTCACTATGAAAGCTTCCCTATACTCAACCTCACAACTTGAAGTGGCCATAGTAGGCTGCTTCTTGCACAACTAACATATGCATGAGCTACCAAGCATTAAGCAAAAACCACTAGTGGACACATGCGTGTCATAGCAACTAGCCCAATCACTATAAAAAAAGCATGCAAATCTGGTGGTAGTGATCCCCCCTTGGGATAAAACAATCCAAGTAGCTGGGTATCGCTCAAGTAGTGAAAAATGCACTTAATCACCTGCCAATGCTTGACCCTTGGGCAATGCATAAACTTGCTCATCTGTGAGACAACAAACTGAATATCTAGCCGAGTAATGCATAAGTAAATCAAGCATCCAATAGCCTGTTGATAGAGAACAACATAAAATGCATCTCTAGCATCATGAAGACTCAATCATAAACCTGTCTCCATAGGAGTGGCAATAGGTTTACAGTCTTCAAGGCCAAAATGCTACATTAATGTGTCTATATATTTCATTTGACACAAAGCCATTCCACCATCAACATACATAAATTGAATGCCCAAATAGTGATGCAAATGCCCCAAATCAGACATCTCAAATAAGGCATGCAAATCGGCCTTAAAATTAGCAATATGTGTGACATGAGTACCAATGAGCATCATGTCATCAACATACACAACAATGATCAGAAGCACATCATTAGCATGCTTAACATATAAGGTGCTTTCAGTTGGACTATTCTCAAAACCATGTGCAATCAGATAGGCATATATATTTTCATACCAAGCACTTGGGAGCTTTCTTTAAACCATATAATGCCTTCTTTAACCTGTAAACCTTGTTTTCATACCCTTTCTGCACAAAGCCACGGGGTTGAAAAACATACACTTCTTCATGCAAGTCACCATTCAAAAATGTTGTTTTAATATTCAACTGATGTACATTCCAACCATGATGAGCTAGAAGTGCACAAATGCTATGAACAGTAGTCATTCGGCAAGTAGGAGCAAAGGTTTCATCAAAATCAATGCGTCTTTCTTGCACATAACCCTTTGCAACAAGCCTAGCCTTGTACCTATCAATTGTTCCATCAGGTTTATGCTTTAGCTTGTATACCCACTTAGTGCCAATGGCCTTCTTGCCAGGAGGCAAGTCACATAAAGACCAGGTACCATTTTTCCCTTCTGTTTCAAGAAGTTATCAAATTCATGGTTGACAAACACACCACCTCCATCAGATTTAATGGTCTTTATTGAACTAGATGCCTTGTTCTCAACTTGATAGACCCATTCTCTAAACTTACCATAATGTTTCTACCTAAGAATCAAGGAAATAAACACATATGTATCAAATGTGACCATCTACTAAGAGAAATAAATTGAGTGATCCACTTAGAGACACGACAAGAAATGGCCCTCTCTAGTGGTGATTGACACTACACAATTTTGTTGCTTTGTGATTGTGCATTCCATCATATACAATGTCAAGCATGCACCATCACTTACATGAGGTTGATAGCAAGGTTCATTATGAGAGTGTTAGCAACATTTAAAAAGTGTCGATTATGCAATGTTGTCGCATATGCAATGCGATGCAAAGCCAATAATGAATGCAAAATGTCATCTTTTATATGACTAGAAAGCATTGCTTATGCAATTCTTACTTTTGATCATAACAAAAAAAAAGTGCATCACTCTTCGATAGTCATTCTTTGTTCATCTGATCGAAGAGCGAACCAACATTCATATCTACGTTATGCTTACAAACTCCCTCTCTCTCTCTATCTCTTCCTCTCTCTCTCTCCCTCTCTCTCTCTTTCCCTCTCTCTCCCTCTCTCTTTCTCTCTCTCGGTTTATCTCTCTCACTTTCTCTCTCCCACTTTATCTCTCTCATTCTCTCTCTCTCTCTCTCTCTCTCTCTCTCTCTCTCTCTCTCTCTCTCTCTCTCTCTCTCTCTCTCTCTCTCTCTCTCTCTCTCTTTCTCTCTCTCTCTCTCTCTATCTATCTCCCCCCTCTCTCTCTTACTCTCTCTTTATTGCACGTTATTGAAGAAGTTCACCAAGCATAATATATGGCTAATTATTGTAAGTACAATTTTCATTGTTTATATATCATTTAAATTGTTTTGTTTTCATAAATCAACATACTGACACACACATATACATACACATGCACATGCACATATGCACATATACATACACATGCACATGCACATACACATACACACATACAAACACATACTTATACACATACACATACACATACATGCACATACACACACACATGCACATGCACATGCATAAACATATCTACATGCACATACATGCACATTTGCATACACATATAAATACACACACATACTTGCATTCTTATACACATATGCATGCACATACACATGCACATGCACATGCATGCACATATGCATACACATACACACACATACTTATACACATACACATACACATACACACATATACATGCACATACACATATACTTATACACATACACATGCACATACACACATGTGCATGCACATGCACATGCACATGCACATGCACATGCACATGCACATGCACATGCACATGTATGGACATGCATGCTCACGCATGCACATACACACACATACTTATACACATGCACTTACAGATATGCATGCACATACACACACATGCACATGCACAAACATATCTACATGCACATGCATGTGCATACAAATACACATATATTTATACACATACACATGCATATGCACATACACACACATACACATGCACATGTGTTGAAGATAAATGTACAAGCTCATTTTCATATGAGCCATGCTTGGATAAATTTACCAAATATAAAAATAAAGGAAAAGTAAAGGAAAAACAGAAAAAATAATAAAAGAAAAAGTCTAGTCAAAATTCATGATGAGTAAGAGATACAATATCTTGCCTTGTAGTTAGTAGCATGTAGTGGAGAAAGTGGTGAGTTAAGAAGGAGGCACAAACTTCTTCACATGCTCATTAGTTATAAAAGTGAAATAGGAACACATTCAAAACAAGGAGAGAAAGAGGCAAGAGCTCCCAATAGTCGGATCTAGCCATTTTGTCATTTTTGTCTTCTCTTAGACTCCTTCTAGCCGCACGTCAGTTTGTACACAGCTCTGTTGCAGAGCTCATATTTGAGTGCATATGTAATCATTTTGTGCGTTTAAACATTCATTGGAAATCTTATTTTGTGTACTTTCTGATATCAAATATCTTTTGAAATCGTATGTAGTTTGTGAGATATCAGTGAAAGAGTGAAGTCCAGTTTTTCAGTATGCCTGTGTAGATAGGTAGTCTATTTTGGTCGGTTACGTTTCCCAACCAAAACATATCCAAATTGCATGATTTTTGTCTTGTTGGAAAGCTCTTGACATCTATTTTTAGTATCCCAAATGTCTCATTGAGATCACTTATATTCTATGAGATATATATCAGAGATTAAAGTCTAGTTTTATAGTGTACTTATGTGTGTAGGTGGTCTATTTTGATCAGTTGACTTCCCTGACCAAAACACATCCAAATTACTTGTTTTTTAGCTTGTTGGAAAGCTATTTGTGTCCACTTTCTCTGTACCAAATATCTTTCTCAAAGAATATATATTCAGAGAGTTATCAATCCGAGAGTGAAGCTCAGTTCTTCAGCATTCCTGTGTGGACAGGTAGTTCATCTTTGTCAGTTGTGTTTCCTAATCAAAACTTGTGCAAATTAAGTTATTTATAGCTTGTTAGAAATCTCTTCTTGTCTACTTTGATTGACTAAAGGATCAAGTCCATTTGACTTTTGTATTAAGAGCAACAAACTATGTAAGGTACAGCTATTTGTCCAAGTGTTGGACATACAAGGGTGGTTCACTACACATTTTTGTTGCGCATAGGAGAACTCATTCTCCAAAGTTGGTATCAGAGCAAACTTGGTGCTGAAGCTTCATCAACAGAGCTGGAGATAAAGAAAAGTAAAAGAGGAGCTATAAAACAAGGAGGAGCTTCGCAAATGCAAGAGCAAAGGACTATAACTATTTGAGGTAATTCTCAAAGTCTTTGATACTCTTCAATGGCTGACTTGGGTCAACAAGTAGAGAAGTTGGATAAGGATAACTATCCCTTGTGGAAGTTTAGAATGACCAACTACCTAATGGGGAAAGGCTTATGGGGTATTGTGAGCGGCGAAGTCCAAAGGAGGCAAGCAAAAGAATGGGAAGAGAGGAATAGGAAAGTCTTGTTCCTCATTTTGCAAGTCATTACTAATGCCATGGTAGGTCATATTCAACATCTAGAGAAAGCTAAGGATGCTTGGGAAGCTCTTGAAAGGATTTATTCAACAAATACCAAAGCTAGGAAACTTCAACTCAAGAATGAGTTGAACACAATCAAGAAAAGTTCAAGTCAATCCATAGCTGAATATACTTTGAAGATTAAGGAGCTAAGCGATGCTTTAGCTTCTATTGGCACAACGGTTGAAGATGAAGATATTGTGCGTTATACTCTCAATGGCTTGAGAGAAGATGAAAGATGGAAGCCTTTTACAACTTCCATTAACTTGAAAGATGTATATCCAAGTTTTGAACAACTAATCCCTCATCTTGTCACAGAAGAGCTTAGCTTCGGTGGTCCCAAAGGAAAGGACAGCCACAACCAAATGTTATATGCAGGTCGAGGTAAAGGAAGAAACTCAAGAGGAGGCTCAAGAGGAAAAGGAAGAGGTCACAACCACTCCAACTACAATCAAAACAATTCGGAAGACAACAAGGATGCATCAAATGCCAACACACAAGGAAGAGGTCGAGGTAGAAGTAGAGGAAGAGGCCGAAGCTCCTACAATTCTCATAAAGGTATAACATGCTATCATTGTGGTAAAGTAGGAAACTATGCTAGTGATTGTTGGCTCAAGAATGGAAGACCAAATGGAGGCAATCAAAGGAACCAAAGCAACTATGCAAGCACCTCAAGTGAAGGAAGCAAGGACACACTACTTGCAATGAGACATGAGTATAGAAGCTCTTGTGAAGATGACAAAAATGGTACATTGATTCAGGTTGTAGTAACCATATGTCATGCCAAGGAAGTTTGTTCACTAATCTACAGGTACCAAGTGGAAAAGGATGTGTTGAAACAGGTGATGATACTCAACACATGATTGAACACATTGGAGATATAAGGCTTGGAGATACAAGCAGAGCAAAGGTACTATCTAATGTTCTTCATGTTCCTACAATTTCAAAGAACTTGATTTCAGTAGGACAAATGGTAGAGAAGGGTTATCATGTCATATTCAATGAGAATGGGTCCTTCATAAAGAATCCAAAAGAAGGCTTCAAGGTCATTGCTCGAGGTAGAAGAGAAGGAAGGATGTTCACTTTGGATGTCCAACATCCACATGGAAAGGTCATGTACATTCAATGTGGGAACACGAAGATTTCAGAGCTGGACTTATGGCACAAAAGAATAGGACACATCAACATTCCAAATCTGAAGGACATGAGCAAACATGAAGTGGTAAGAGGTCTTTCAAAATTTAATAGCATTGGACTACATGAGTTATGTGAAGCTTGTCAACTAGGAAAGCAAACGAGGCAGCCATTCAAAAGGAGCAATTATGTGGCTCCAAATGTCTTGGACTTGATACATATGGATGTATGGGGGCCAACCCAAGAGGCATCAATGGCTGGTAATAGATTTTTTGTCACCTTCATTGATGATCACTCAAGAAAGGTATGGCTGTTTTGTATGAAGCAAAAATCAGATGTGTTTTCTATATTCAAAAGATTCAAAGCTGAAGTTGAAAAGGAAACAAGAAGGTCTATCAAAACCTTAAGGTCCGATGGTGGAGGAGAATACTTCTCCAAAGAATTTTCAGATTTCTTACAAGAGAATGGGATCAAAAGGCAATTCACTTGTAGGTATACACCACAACGAAATGGAGTAGCTAAGAGGAAAAATAGGCAAATTGCTGAAATTGCAAGATGCATGCTCAACCAGATGAAGGTACCATTGTACTATTGGGCTGAAGCTACCACAACCGCCATTTACTTGATGAATAGGTGCACAACATTGGGAATACATCACTTGACTCCAGAAGAGGTATATTTTCCGGTAAGAAACCTGATCTTACACACCTCAGAGTGTTTGGATGTGTTTGCTTTGTTCATATTCCACAAGAAGTTAGAACAAAGATGGAACCAAGATCAGAAAAATGCATTTTCATTGGCTACTCGACAGAGCAAAAAGGATACAAGTGTTACAACCCTAGAACAAAGGAATTGAGAGTCTCGCAAGATGTGGTCTTTGATGAACTAAGACCATGGTATGAAGATAAAGGAAAGGAAAAGATTCTTGAAGAAGATTGTGATGATTATGCAGGAACAAATCAAAGAGAAGTTCAACAATCAAGCACAAAGCTTTCAGGTCCAGAGGCATCTACATCAAATGAAGAATGTTCAACATGGAGGGGGAGTCATTCTTTGTCTCCAAATTAAGCTCATAGTAGAGCTGAAGAAGCAAGTGCTACTCCAAACAGTGAGGTAGATGCAAGTGAAGAAGAATATGAAGAGGTAATCACTCCGATGGTAAAGTTGAATAGGTTAAAGAAGCAACTTTCTAAAGCCAATGAAAGAAGATCTTCAAGGACAAGGTATCCAACTCAAAGGTTGAGTTATGATAGTTTTATGGCGACACATTTTGCATACATGATGCAGGTTATCAAAGACAAAGAGCTTGAGACATATGAAGAAGCTTGCACACAAAAGGAATGGAAGCAAGCTATGAAAGAGGAGATCAAAGCTCTCAAAGATAATCACACATGGGAGCTAGTGCCAAAGAAAGAAGGTATGAAGATTGTTCCAAACAAATGGGTGTTTAAAGTAAAGAGGAATGCTAATGGTTCACTAGCTAGATATAAAGCTAGATTAGTTGCCAAAGGATTTAAACAAACACAAGGCATAGATTATGATGAATTTTTCAGCCCCGTTGCAAAGATGGGAACTATCAGAACCTTAATAGCAATTGGTGCTTCAAGGAGATGGCCATTATATCAACTCGACATCAAAAATGCCTTTCTCAATGGAGAACTACAAGAAGAGGTATACATGAGTCAACCGGTTGGATTTGAAGATGAAAACCATCCAGATTTTGTTTGCAGGTTGAAGAAGGCACTTTATGGCTTGAAGCAAGCACCAAGAGCATGGAATCAGAGATTGGTAGAGTATCTAACTAAGTGTGGATACAACCCCAGTAGTGCAGATCCTTCGTTGTACATGAAGAAGGAAGAAAATAGAGAGGTATATATTTGCATATACATCGATGACCTCATCATAACAGGAAATGATTTTACAGGGATTAAAGATATCAAAAGGAAGCTTGGTAAGGAGTTTAAAATTTCAGATCTTGGAGAGCTAAAATATTTTTTAGGAATTGAAGTTGTTTATGGAAAGAGTGGCATCTACTTGATGCAAAGGAAGTACTTGTTGGATGTTCTCTTCAGATTTGGAATGAGTGAATGCAAACCGCTCACCAACCCATGGACACAAATACAAAGATTTGTTCAAATGATGGAGAACCATTAAAAGATGTAATGACATACAGAAGCATTGTAGGATCATTGATCTATGCAAACATTACAAGACCTGATTTGTCTTATGTTCTCGATGTACTTTCTCAATTTATGCAAGCCCTGACAAGTGAACACTTAAATTCAGTCAAGAGAGTGTTGAGATACATAAAGCATACAGTTAATCATGCTTTGTTTTACAATTTTGATGAAGAAATGCAGGTCAAAGGCTTTAGTGATGCTGATTGGGCAGGCTCAAAGGAAGATACAAGATCAACCTCAGGTTATGTGTTCATGATAGGAAGCAAACCTATCACATGGAGCTCAAAGAAACAACCTACTGTTGCACTTTCATCTATGGAGGCTGAATATAGAGGATTAGCATTTGCCACATGTGAAGCAATGTGGATTAAAAAGCTTTTGGCTGATCTTAGAGTGCAAGTTGGAACCATCCCTATATATGGTGATAACATGTCAAGTATCTACTTGGCAAGCAATCCTATGTTTCATGCAAGGAGCAAGCACATAGAGGTCCACTACCATTATGTAAGGGAGAAGGTGCTGAGAAAAGATGTGGAGATAAAGTTCATTAGAACCAAAGAGCAGGTTGCAGATATGTTTACAAAGTTCTTGGATGCTTCTAAACTCAAAGGCTTCAAGGATGTGATAAATTTGCAGGACATGGATGAAGATAACTCCCAAATGAGCTTGAGAGGGAGTGTTGAAGATAAATGTACAAGCTCATTTTCATATGAGCCATGCTTGGATAAATTTACCAAATATAAAGATAAAGGAAAAGTGGAGGAAAAAAGGACAAAATAAGAAAAGAAAAAGTCTAGTCAAAATTCATGATGAGTAAGAGATACAATATCTTGCCTTGTAGTTAGTAGCATGTAGTGGAGAAAGTGGTGAGTTAAGAAGGAGGCACAAACTTCTTCACATGCTCATTGGTTGTAAAAGTGAATTGGGAGCACATTTAAAACAAGGAGAGAAAGAGCTCTCAGAAGTCGGATCTAGCCATTTTGTCATTTTTGTCTTCTCTTAGACTCCTTCTAGCCGCACGTCAGTTTGTACGCAGCTCTGTTGCAGAGCTTATATCGCAGTGCATATGTAATCATTTTGTGTGTTTAAACATTCATTAGAAAGCTTATTTGGTTTACTTTCTGAATATCAAATATCTCTTTGAAATCTTATGTAGTTTGTGAGATATCAGTGAAAGAGTGAAGTCCAGTTTTTTAGTATACCTATGTAGATAGGTAGTCTATTTTGGTCGGTTAAGTTTCTAAACGAAAACATATCCAAATTGCATGATTTTTGTCTTATTGGAAAGCTCTTGACATCTACTTTTATTGTCCCAAATATCTCATTCAGATAGTTTATATTGTGTGAGATATCTATCAGAGAGTAAAGTATAGTTTTATAATGTACTTATGTGTGCAAGTGGTCTATTTTGGTCAGTTGAGTTCCCTGACCAAAACTCATCCAAATTACTTGTTTTTTAGCTTTTTGGAAAACTATTTGTCTCTACTTTCTCTGTACCAAATATCTTTCTCAAAGAATATATATTCAGAGAGTTATCAGTCCAAGACTGAAGCTCGGTTCTTCAGCATACATGTGTGGACAGGTAGTTCATCTTTGTCAGTTGTGTTTCCTAATCAAAACTTGTCTAAATTAAGTTATTTATAGCTTGTTAGAAATCTCTTCTTGTCTACTTTTATTGAATAAAGGCTCAAGTCCATTTGAGTTTTGTATTAAGGGAAACAAGCTATGTAAGGTGCAGCTATTTGTCCAAGTGCTGGACATACAAGGGTGGTTCACTACACATTTCCGTTGCACATAGGAGAACTCATTCTCCACAACATGCACATGCGCATGCATGCTCGTACACATAAACATGCATATACACACACATACACATATACACACATACACACATACATATACACTTACACACACATACACATACACACATAGATACACATAGATAAAAGCACATACATAAGTATACATATATACCTACATATGCATACACACATGTACACACACAAACACACATATAATAGGAATAAATGATACACATACATACACATACACATACAAATACACATACACACATAATACACATCACATGCACACACATACACATACACATGCACATATACACACATACATGCATACACATACATATGCATACACACACATACACATACACACACATACACATACACATGCAAATACACACATGTACACATACATAAACACATACACATATGTGCATACACACATACACATACGTGCATACACACATACACATACGTGCATACACACATACACATACGTGCATACACACATACACATGCATGCACTCATACACACACATACACATACACACACATACACATACACACACATACACATGCATGCACATGTACACAAACATACACATACACATACATATACATACATATACATACATATACATACATATACATACATATACATACACATACACATACACACACATACACATACACATGCACACACATACACATACACATACATACACATACACACACATACACATACACACACATATGCACAAATCCACACACACATGCACACACATACGTACAAAGAAAAACAATTGGAGTAGAATACAATAAAACTTTTAATTTATAGACATGCATATGGATGTGTATGTGTGCATGCATTGTGCATGTGTAAATGTATGTATGTGTGCATGTTTATTTCTATGATTATGTATGTGTACTTATATGCCAGAATGTGTGTATATGTGTGTATGTGAATATGTATGTATGTGTAAATGTGTACACTAATACCTTTTCTTTGCTACACAATTAGATTCTAATCAATCAGAGGGAACTCCACCATGGTCTCCTACCCATGCAAGGACTAATCACTATAAGTATATTAAAATTTTACTTCGAATATATGATTTTTTATTGTTTTTTTATAATTAGATTCTAATCAATGAGAGGGGACTCCACCACCTCCTACCCATGCAACAAGTTTGCATGTGTCATCCGATAGGAATCACGATGATTTTTACTATCAAGAGCATTATTATGTTCATGTAGTCTTTGCTATGGCATGTATCAAAGACCACAATTGGAATGTATTCAACATGAGGTATATTATGATATTTTTGAGTGTGTACCACCACTTGATCAATAGGATAATGCTTGGGTTTGTATTGATTCCACAAATTAATGTCATTATTCTATATTAAAATCATATATACTTTATAAAATTATACTAAATATACAAGAATATTTACTTGATACTAGTAATGCTAATATTCCTTGTACACATCACATACATGTTTTTTATCAATTACAAGCTGAGGTTTCCTAAAATCCTATAGCTCTTGGTCTATAAATTCTAGTTTACATACTGAAATGATTGGAGATTATCCATTACCAACTCCAGATTGTCCTCCAGTACAAACATATCATAGAAGAAGATGTAGAGGATGGCATAGAGGACCACATACTCTAGACACAGAGGATTTTAACTTTTGGGGTATTCACCATATGATTGTTCCCTCCACTATCATTGGTGTTGGTCGTGGTCTCTTTATTGTAGAGGATTTGTATGTTCCTCCCAACTCTAAAGTCACTCTTATGTCATTTTGTGATCTTATATATAGATGGGGAGATTGGCATCGGCTTACATGTTACATTCAAAGCATGAGTACTTACAAATTATGTCTAAATGAAACTTCTCTTACCAATAGAGGGATTACACATACAGAAAATGAAAGATTATATATTGATGGAATACCTTACATGCATGGAAATGTAGCAAGTTTAATAAATAGTACTCAAGGATATAATACTTCAGTGACTAATTGCACATTTGAAGAGCATGAAACCATACATGAATAGATATATAGCAAGATACATAGTTATCAATGATACTACTTTATTACATGTTGGTGATGAATTATTAGTGAATTATGGATGGCATGGATCTCCGAGAGCACCTTTTAGTGAGCATTAGAAACCAAGAGCTCTAGATCTAGAGTCACATTCCTCATGTCCTGCATGAACACTTTCTATCTGCCCATCCAATAGATGAAAATGCAGGGAAAACCAACATGAGCTTATATTCTCCATAATAAAAAATGCATGCATGTGGAGAAGGATCTAGCCATGGGTGGAGAAACCAAGAGCTTTGGATCTGGAGACACATTCCTCATGTGCTACATGAAGGCATGAACCATTTCTCCATTAAAAACTACAAAATTAAGGCTAAAGTTATAAATTTTAAGGTAAGACCAAGAACTTGCATTGAATGAACACTCTTTTAATCAAATTTAAATTTGATAATAAAATTTTCTTTTCTATAATTATGTATTTAAATTTGTGCTTTAAGTTTATTTTGGTTCATGTATAAAATACTTAGGATATTTATTCATGTATGTAGATTTCAATGTTCAATATTGATGATCTTCCACCACCCATTCAGAAGTTGCAAATAAGACCTCATTTATCAGAAGCATCCATAAGGAGGCTGCACAAAAGCAATCATGTAGAAATATGAAAGATTTAAAGAACTATATTCAAAAGAAGACAAACTACATGATGTGTGTGATGATGATGATGGCATGAGAAATTTTATTCAGGATTGGCATCAAAATGATAGCGAAAGAGTTTATATTTCTAAAAATAAGAAATATCTTCGAGAAGAATGTCTAAAGCACATCTATGTTTATATTTCTTATTTCTAAAAATAAGAAATATCTTCGAGAAGAATGTCTAAAGCACATCTATGAACAGGGTCTCTTCACATGACTAACTACAAGTTTACTTATTCTCAATCTTCAAAATTTTTTATGGATGGAATAATGTATTTGTTTTGGCACTATTAAGGTATATTGTTATTTTTCTTTCTATTTGCATATATGCACACTCATACATACACACATATACATATATGCATACCTATACACATACACACACATACATGCATACACACATGCATACACACATGCACACACATACACATACACACACATACACATACACATTTACACACACATACACATACACACACATACACATAGACACACATACACATACACATGCACACACATACACATATACACACATATATACACATACATACACACACATATACATACACATGCATGCATATTACACACATACACATACACATCTATGCATGCACACACATATACATACAAATGCATGCATACACACATACACATACATGCATACACACATATAAACATACACACATACACATACACATACACACACACATGCACATACACATACACATACACATACACACACATATTGTACATCTGGTGGATGTCTCTGGTATCGATTTGTCACAAAAGGGTCTTTGATACATTCAGACTAGTTCCAGAGTTTATGTTACTTCCAGCTATTCAATAGCCAGACAATCTGAAGCAAACGGTGGCATCTACTTTAGAGAATCGAGCCTATGGATTCCCAAAGTGAAGCACCAACCAGTTTAGACGAGTATCCACCCAAATGTTGTTACATTTCGATTAAGTGTAAGTATTTCTATGCAAGTATTAACTCCCGCCAACGTTTGTGCCACCAACATCATGTCATCTATTACACCCTTCTCGAGGCCCAAATCCAAGATCTTAGTATAATTCCCCCTTGTGAATTGACAGATCAGGTAGTTGAAGCTACCATGATACAACAAGGCAAAGCAAAGAAGGATTAGGAGTGCCATTACTAGTGGGAATACACCCAATATATAAGGAACCTTCTACAGAAGAATCGGACACACACAGAGAGGAGAGAGAGAGAGAGAGACGATTTTCATAAACCATAACGATTTTAAGAATCCTAAGTGGGTCAGGAAGAGATGTTGGACAAGCTTATTGACAAATGAATCTAATAAGGAATTCTTAAGAAATATTCATCTATTTTTCTAGGTTCGTGCATAAGTAGTGCATAGAGATGGACCAAGATAGCAATCTAGTCGAAGATACTTTGGATCCACCTTATTCACATATTTGAGCTACAGAGGCTTGGATGGCACATGGCTTAAACGCGGAAATAGGCAAGCATGTTCTATTCCACCCTTTTCATTCTTTCCATCCTTCGGATTTGAAATAGTTCTTTTTTCGTATGCAAAACTAGATGGAGCTTTGAATGTTTGGGGTAGGGATAAGACCATACATGAATTCTCCTCTATTAAGATTCACTGGGGATAGAATCCCTTTTTTGAATAAAGAGGCAAATTAGAGAGATGAAGACCATTATCCTTGATATTGATCATTGGACACAAGAGAATGCCCCGAGCAATATATCTCCACTCATTTTTTAGGACAAAAATGCTTTTAGGGGGGGGGGGGGAGAATGTTATATAACTACATGGGTCTAAGGGGTAGAACCCTTGGGTTTCTAGGTGTCTAAGGGGTAGAACCCTTGGGATTTGTGATTTATTTACCCCTTTTAGATGGATCTTGAACTTAAGGGGTAATTCTCTAAGGTTGAGTACCTTAGGCTTGATTGGAAGCTTCTCCTAGCCATTTGATTTGTATGTGACATCTTGAATGGCCTTCTTTTAGAAGGCATGTGATCTCATGTGATTTCCTAAGCTTGGAAACCATATGATCACCATGGGAAACCATGTGATGGAAAGTACACATGTCCCCTTGAGAGGGACTTGCCCCATTAGACTTGGAGCTATATATTGGATGGGTTGGTTGGGTGGAGCATTCATCTCTCTCTCCTTGGTGTGAGATTTAGCAGTTAGTTCTCTAAGGTACTTGATTTTGTTGTGGGGGCTATGGAGCTCTCACATATCATATACCTTCTTTCATTTTCCACACCTCCATGCCTAAGATGTAGTGAAGTAGACCAAGATCTATCATGAAATACTCAAGGTAAAATTGTGTGATGATGAATTCAATGTGTTCGTCATCTAAACATGTCAAAATCAACTCACCTACATAAATGATGATTATTGCAACTAATGAATCTTTCTTGTATATGTATAAATTAGCATCAATAGTGCTCCTTTGAAATCATTTATCATCAAATAATTTGTGGATGTTTTCATAATAGGCCATGGGGTCTTGTTTAGATCCATAAAATGCTTTGTGAAGTTTGTATACATGATCCTCCTTTGCTTTGATCTTGAAACTTTCAATGTGTTCTACATACACCTCTTCTTGAGGATCACCATTGAGGAAAGCACTCTTGATGTCAAGTTGATAAATGGGTCATTTGAAGTGTGCACTTAACAAAGGAATGAGACTTATACTTGTAAACCTTGTAATAAGGGCAAATCTTTCTTCATAATAAATTTTATGCTTTTGTTTATAACCCTTAGCAACAAGTATTGCTTTTTACTTCTCCAAGGTACCATCTGATTTGTAATGAACTTTGTAAAGCCATTTAACTCCAAGAAATTGATGATTCTTAGGGTTTGGAACAAGTTTCCAAGTATTTTTCTTTTTTATTGCATCCATCTCTTTTCGCATAGCTTCTTCCAACTCTAGTTGACCTTGAGCTTCTTTAAAGTTGGAAGGCTCAAGAATTTGTTGAAGTTGGTGCATAAATGCATAATTAACATAATGGTTTTATTCATGTTGCTACTTCTTGATGAGCTTTTGAGATCTCCTAAGCTTGTGTGAAGTACTTACTTCAGAGTTTTTCTTAGAAATAATTGTGTCCCCTTCTGAAGTGTAGATGGTGGACTCAAACTCGAACTTGAATCTGTAATTGAGTACTTTGAAGCTTCATCAAAGATGACATCTTTTGAAATGGTGATGGAGTGTTTCTCAAGATCATATAGTCACTATGCCTTAGACTCTTCACTATAGCCAATGAATAAATGCTTCTTGAACTTAGATGCCAACTTACATCAATCTTTTTTGGGCACATGTACAAATGTTTCGCTACCAAACACTTGAATGTAGTTGACATTGGGCTTGCATCCATAGTAGGCTTCAAATGGAGTCTTGTTGTGAAATGCACTTATGAAACCTCTATTGATGATATGACGTGCAGTGTATATAGTTTGGATCCAAAGCTTGTGTGGTAATGCTTTGTTGTGAAGCCTAGTGGATGCCATTTCTATGACACCAGTGATATTTTTTTCAACCAATCCTTTTTGGGATGTAGTACGAGGTTGAATGAATTGCCTCTTGATGCATTTCTAGTCCGAGAAGTTATCATAGTTGTGGTTGATGAACTCACCATCTCCATCATATCTAATGGTCTTTACTAAACTTGATGCCTCATTCTCAACTTAATAGAGCAATTCTCTAAACTTAGAAAATGTATCTGCCTTAGACTCGAGGAAATAGAACCATATGTATCTAAAGTGGTCATCTACTAAGATAAAGAACTAGAGTGATCCACTTAGAGTTGGAGTATTCATTGTTCAACAGACATCCATGTGGACTAGAACTAGAGGATTCCTTTCTTGAGTGAAGCATCTTTTGGAAAAAAAGCCTTGTATTGCTTGCCTTGAGTGCAAGTGTGGAAGATATCATGCATTTGTCCAATCTTGGGTAATCCCTTAACCAATTGAGATGTTGAGATCTTGGTTAAGGAGGATATATGAGGTTGTATGACCATATTTTTGGTGCTATTGGATGGAAATTGATTCCTTAGTAGGTAAGAAAGAAATCTTGTACAAGTCTTTATCCTCAATGCCTTGGGTGATGGTGTCCTTAGTGTCATGATCAAACACTTTTGTTGATGTTTTGTCAAAGAGAACTTTTTTGTGATGATCAGTAATTGCTTTGACACAGAGGAGATTTATGCAAATGTTTGGTACAAAAAGTATGTTCAATAAGGCTTTCAATTCTCCTTTGTGATTTGTAATTTATATTTTTCCTTTACCTTCAATTGGAAGACTCTTCTTATTTTCTAAATATACTTCATGTTTGTGGTCTTCTAGCTCCTGAAATGACTCAGGGTTCTTGCGCACATGGGAGGTTGCAATAATATTAAATATATATTCTCATAATGATCTAGAAGTGATTAGAGCA
This sequence comes from Ceratopteris richardii, assembly GCA_020310875.1. Lineage (NCBI taxonomy): Eukaryota > Viridiplantae > Streptophyta > Polypodiopsida > Polypodiales > Pteridaceae > Ceratopteris > Ceratopteris richardii. The sequence continues at coordinate 88,102,555 of CM035425.1, read as the reverse complement.
TTGGTGTCGATTGAGGTAAATAGATATTCACTCAAAATGAGATATGTGCATAGAGGAATAAGCTTGATTGTTGAAAGTAGATGCTTTTGAATTATTCTTCTTCTTATACCATAATTTCTCAAAATGCCTTGATTTTTGGCAATAATTGCATGTAAACTTCTTGCAAGAGTGCTCGAGCCTCCTTAGGAGCATTTCTAAAGTGATTATTAGAGTTCTTAGTCTTGTTGAAGGGACCCTTAGCTTTCATTGCTACTTCGTGTGATGTGGAAGACTTTTCTCGTGATTCATGGAGGAGCAAGAGTCTTCGCACTTCCTCCCTATTTAAGATTTGAACTCGATTATAAAGTGTTGTTACAAAAGTCTCATATGACTTAGGAAGCTTTTTAGAAGCCTAATAGCCATATCATTTCTTGATACCTTTTTTCCACACAACCCGAGTTTGTGCTGATAATCTTCAAAAGTGGCCTAATGGCTCAGTTATGGAACTCTACTTCTAAGCATAAAAACTAGAGGGAGTCTTATCCTCATGATCCTGAAGTATCTTTCAAGCCTCATGAGAAGTCTTGCAAGAAATAATACACCCCTTAGTTAACTCATCACAAGTTAGCAATAGTTATCCTAGGGCTCATTTATCTTTTACATTCCAAATATTCTATGCAACTAGGTTAGTATCCTTATGGACTCAGGTTGCATAGAATCTACAACTTCATGTAGCAATTTTGTGTATAAGTAAGTCCTAATCATGTCCTTTCACAAATTGTAGTTTGTGCCATTCAATTTTTTTTTAATAAAGGAAGTTTGGCCTTAGCCTACTCTCCCAGACTTGTATTAAATAAAGAAAAGGAAAAGTACAAGTGAAGGGGACTAGCGCCCATGGGACCCCCCAAGTCCCATAGAGCAGGGGAAGATCTTACAAGGTCTAGATGGCAAATTGTTAGAAGAAAAATTAGAATTTAGAAACATATTTGTTGGAAACAAACTCTAATGGGTGAAGCAATCGGTTGCTTCGCAACTCTCTGGAACGCCATCAGAGGGGAGGTCCTTTGGAAGATCTGGCAGGAAAGTTGTGCCTATAACTTTGGTGACTCCCCCAAAGAGTGGTCAATTGAGAAACCGTTGTTCCTCCTCGATAAAAGAATTGCTAAATGCAAGAAACCCCCCCCCCCCCCTTCAGGCACCATCAAGTGCTCCTTTTGATCAGGAATAAGCTTAAACCTAGGTGGGCCCCACATGAGGGTGATGAGAGGATGTTTTACCTTCTTTGTAGTGCCATTCAATTTTTCATCCTTAGGCATGAACATAGACATGAATGATGGCAAGTACAACATAGTTGAAGATATCGTGTTTGAAATTTTAGACATTGTAGCCTTCGAAGAAGATTAAAGTTCAAAAATCAATCACCATACTTTCAAAATAGAGTTGGCACCAAAGTTTGAAGAGGGGTTAAAGTAGCCCATTATGCACTGAGAGACACACCTTGGGCTTAGAATAGCCTCCCAAAGTGCAAACACACACAATTGACTCTTCTGATATTCTTGATGTTACAAAAAGAGGGCACTTAGTGCCAAATGGTGTGCCAAAGTTTAGGGTTGGTACCATTGGAAAATACAAATGAAATCACTGGATACAAGAGCTAGTCTTGTGGGTTGAAGATTACAATAGTTGAAAAGGAAGGCCAACAGAGTTGTCACAATGAGGGTTAGATTACCCTTGGAAATTACAAAATAAAGCCCTTAGAGTTTTGGTGTGCAAAAAATATGCCCAAAAACAAGGTAAAAACCCTTTGTGAAATACAAAATGAATGGCTTAAATAAGGGGAACAATCATTGGCAAGGAGTGCTTAGAGCACAATGAGGGTCAAAACCTACCCTTAAGTTACAAAAATCATTATGATGGCACTTGATGCAAAATGGGCAATGTGTTCACAAGTGGAGGGTCGTAAGGGGTCTTCCAAATATGAGGGAGAGGTATTTCTTTGAACCATAAACATACTTATACAATATGCCTCAAAAAGTGATGATGTGACTTCAAAAGGGTTAGTTTGATAAGAACTATAAGTTGAGTTAAATAAATTGTGTAGAAAATTGTAAAGCTCAACTATGAGGTATTTGGCCTTCTTGGATACCCGTATGAAGAGCTTAATCAGAGAGAAATAATACAAAAGGTATCCATGTACAATTGAATCACTTTGACATCATAGATGTCACCATAGCTCTCGGCCTCAAAAACCATTTGGCGTTCTTGAGATTTATTCAAAGTGGATTCAATGTATGCTTTGAGAGAAGAGTAAAATTTACAACACGAAAAGGCAGTTACTCTCTCTCTCTCTCTCTTTGCCACAAAGCACATAGGCAACTATGTCAAATAATTCGTGCAACAATTGCAAAGCTCAAGTATGAGGTATTTGGCCTTCTTGGATACTCGTGTGAAGAGCTTAATGAGAGAGAAATAATAAAAAAGGTATCCACGTGCAGTTGAAATCACTTTGACACCATGATGGTCACCATAGCTCTCGCCCTCAAAAACCAATTGGCCTTCTTGAGCTTTATCCAAAGTGGATTCAATGTATCCTTTGAGAGAAGAGTAAAATTTAGAACATGAATACGTAGTTTCTCTCTTCGTCTCTCTCCCTCTACCATAGAGCACAGAGGAGATTGAAGGAACTCGAATAGATGCATTAAGTCTTTCTCTATTGCAAGTAGAGTCGTGCACAACAGAAGTGGCAATTTATTCACTTTGTCTTACTCTTTTTCTTTATCGAAAAATGGTTAAATCACATGGATTAGAAATGAACTTGCCAAGAGCATGAAGTAGGATCTACAAGCTTCTAATCAAGTACAAAATGGGAGAATTCCCTCCTTATATAGAGATGGAGGAGGCTCTCCAAAATACATCACATGTGAAATAATTGCCCTTGAAGGAAAAAAATGATAAAAACAAATGGCAAGATAACCAAATACAATGAGATGCAACTAAAATAATATAAAATGAAAATGCAAAATGAAGATGCAATCATGCAAGTACAAATGAAAATGAAGTAGAAGAATTATTGAATATGTTTTTCCCTTTTTATGTTTATATTATCTATCCCTTTTCTAGAAAAAAAAAGAATTATATTATAAAACATACACGTCAACTTCAATGAATGGTTCACACCATCATTCCATGTGTAAAGTTGTTATTCATAAATAGGTTTCAAAGGAGCGTAGAACATCATATGATTTCAAGAATCATGAGTTCATCTCTCTCTCTCTCTCTCTCTCTCTCTCTCTCTATATATATATATATATATATATATATATATATATATATATATATATATATATATATATATATATATATATATATATATATAACATCTAAAATCAATGCTGAAACTTTCATCTTCTACGCTCATATTCATCGAGTGATACTAGTGAACCAACCGGTCCTACATATAATTTCTTAATTCCTTCAACACATAACTCTTTGATATAGCATGATACATCTATTTTCCTTAAGTACTCTTATCCTTCCAATGGATAAATTCACTTGATTCTTAGTACACTATGAAAGTACAAGTGGTTTGTGCATTTCTAAAGAGTTATGTTTCAATGCACTAGAACAATAAGAAGTTAATGTTATTGAGGTTTAGTATAATGAGAATGAAGGATCTCTTTCATGCATAAAGTTACTTGCACTCTGCATGTTTATGAGACCTTACTTTATAAATCAGTGCCACCACAAAGTTAGATCATATTGGAAGATTTCAATATGATGCAAATCAAGAAATCTTACTCTCATGTGTCTCACTTTGTGATTGTTTGGTAAGCCATGTTTTATAGATGAGGGACGACAAGAGATTAGAAGACGATGAAATAACATGTAATGAAAATCAACAAGAGCTCTTTCATAAATTTTGCTATTTCCTCTCTTTAATTTCATGTGTGTCATTATAGATTTCTTCATGTTTTGAGATGTTGAGTAAGGATCTCCACGTGCTCCTGCAAAGGGGTTCCTATACATTTATTGTCAAGCCTTGGCACTAAGCATAGCCTTGGCACTAAGCATAGCCTTGGCTCTAAGCATTTGGCAAGCGGTAAACATGTCTTTAGATATTCAAAGACACTTTAATTTTAGGTCTTTTTCATGGCAGAGATATTTAGCCATGCTTGCATGCTGTTACAGATAGTGATTGGGTTGGTTGTTATGATACTTGCATGTCCACTATTGGTAATTTCTTTTTCCTTAGAGACTCATGCATATCTTGGTTGAGTAAGAAGCAACCTACAGTGGTGACATCGAGTTGTGAAGCTGAGTGTAGGGTAGTGGAGTGTATATGGCTGAGATTTCTATCGATGGATCTTTGCATGGAGATTGATGCTCCTATGCATATTCTCACTAATAGTTAGAGTGCATCGGCTTTTACACAAAATTTAGTGTTTCAAGCACGGACCAAACATATTGAGGTGCATTATCACTATGTGAGAGAGCGCCATCATGCAAGAGATACTAATTCGGTATATGTGCCTACACAAGGTGGCATGCATATTCACCAAAGCTCTTCCATGGGAAAACTTTGAAGTTTTTCCGCAAAGCTTTAGGCTTATTGCCTTGTGAGGACTAATCTCTCACTCCTTTATATGTTCACATATTTGTTTCGGGGGGGTTTGTTACACTATGTGTTCCTAGAATAGCTTTGATGTGAACCTTTTCCCTATGCATGGGCACTTTAGTCTAGTGCTTGTTAGATGTTTTCTCCCCATGTTACCACATATTTGATACACTTATATGTGGTGGAGCTTTGTACTTTTTAGATCTTACTTCAATTCTCTTCATCATCAATAAAGAGAGATCTTTTTGCCATCCGTCTTGTCCCGATGCCTTATTGAGTTTGTGCTCCTTGTGTGTGCTTCTTGTGTGTCTCTCACACTTCTACACACACCCAACAATATTTGCTATTATGAGGCCACCATAACTTTGTCTAATCATCTTTGGAATGTAGGAAGTAAATTCAATAAACCCTCTAATGAGATTTACTGTAAGCTTCTCAAGAACACTTTTGAGAAGGTTGATGGTTGGCATTCCTCCATTGATGACATCATTGGATAATGTGATCCCTTAGGTACCAAAGCTTCTGATATGTTTACAATGATACGTTGTCTAGTGCAGGATGTTCATTTGATATATGGATGCTAGTTATATCTTCTCAAATTGTCTCTCTTGTTCAGCCCATCTAATTGTCTTTTCATAAACTTAAATTCTTTCCTTCCTTTAAGGTTTAATTCTAGTGACTCCACTTCTTCATATCTCATAGGTCTCATAGTTAAGGCTTCCAAATAGGGAGGTAAACATATATATTTTTTCTTTGCCTTGTCTACCAAGCTTGAATGGTTAACTCGTCAAGTCTACCATGAGAGTCTCATCCAAGCCTATGATGAAAAACCTGTTGACAACATGATTGCTCCTACTTCATCTACATTTGTATCCGCATGAGTGCATCTCCATTTTGTATCCAGGAGACACTCCATTTCTAGTCTATTTCCATTTTATATTGTATTTCCTTTGTATTTGGGTACCTTGCCATGTGCTTCTACTAGTTGTATTCATTCTCCTTTCAGAAGACTTATCCCACATATGATGTACTTTTGAGAGCCCCTCCCAAATCTATATAAGGAGGGCCTCTCCCCTCATTTGTACTTGGTTAGAAGCTTGAGGAGCCTACTCCATGCTCTTGGCAAGCTCATTTCTAATCCACATGAGTTTACCCATTTCATAGTCTACTCATTTTATGTCTCACACATACTTTGTTTTGTGAGAGTACTGTACTTTTCATTTTGCTTCCGTGTGCGTACTCTCTACATGGTATCAGAGCACTAGGTGAAGGTCTTGGTGGTGCGTTTGGTGGTGATTTTGGTGGTGGTGTGCTTTCTCCTCATTGAGAGAAACCTTTTTCCATCAATTTTTGGGCCTCATCTCTCCCATTTGCCCACCCTCCCACCCTTTTCTCTCATTCGTTTGTTCACCATTTACCCCTTTTTAACACCCTTCAACCCTTGCTTTCACTAATCTTTAACTCGTTTTATGGTCATTTGATATCAATTATTAACGTGATACTATATTTCATGCCCATTACTATTTCAAGTGGTTATAACCATTGAAAAGACATCATTTTTTTGTTCATCATAGTACACTCATTTAGATAATCATTAAGGTGGTACATTCTTTTCAAGGAGTCGATACTCTATTATGCTTCAATCCATATAGGCATGTAATGGATTTGGAATGACTGTCATTTGTCTTCAACAGATTGGAATTAAGTTAGAAGGATCGATTCTCTGCACATTGACACAACCCAAATTCTCTGTCCATTGATGCACACGAGTTTCTATCATCTACGCACAGAGAACAACACTTTAATGTTGGCATTTCACTTTTGCAAAGGGAACTGTCAACTACATAATGTGAAGGATTTGAGTACCAAGGAGGCATCATCCACATTCTCTGCTGAAGAACGAAGCTCTCCCTATACGGCTCAAAAGAGACATCAGCATCTGCAAACGAGCATGTTTTCAAGATGACTCTCTCTGAGTCCATCATAACAGCGCCACCTTCTACCTTCTTCAGTGCTGCACGATAGTAGAGCTTCATACTCAGAAAGAGAGACATCAGATCGAACCTTGTTCTTTGTGATAGAGCGACACTCTGTCTCCGACAGTACAGAGCGCAAGAAAGTGTGCCTTATCTCTTTGCTCTACAGCTGACATTGGACTCCTCTGCAGTTGTTGTTACATTCGGAGAGCATCAATGGGCGTCGGACTACTCACTGGAGCACTCGGAGTTGGATGTCTACGGGCGAAAACAGATTGACCGTCACCATTCCTCTCAGAGAGAGAGAAAGACAGAGAGGGAGAAGGCACGCATTGCTGCGTGTTCAGGGAGCCTTGCTAAACTTCCTGAGGGAGCCTTGCTAAACTTCTTGAGGTTGCACACAACTGTGCCATTCGAATTACAAAGTGAGAAGACAGGCTCGCAGTGCAAGCAGCCATCCACAGCACAGGGCATACGCTCGACTCTGAGAGAGAGAGATGGAGAGAGAGAGAGAGAGGAGAGTCTTCTAGTTTCTATCCGTCTTGTATCTCGAAGCCGCTTTATAGCACGCCACTCTACAGATTGCCAATTGAGCTTACAGAATTGCACCTATTTTTGGCGTTGTACAACTCTTATTTTGCAGCACTTCGGTGGGGATCAGACTATAGAGCACTAATTTTGGTGTCCCTCCAGAGAGCGATGGTGTAAGAGACAAAATCAGGATAGAATGCATGCCTCGGCTATTCACGTGATACTCTGAGTCATCCTAACGATAAGGACATCGTGGTAGACCCGCCATGTATGCACTTGCATCTAGGAGGACTCAACCTGGCGACTCGGATTTATTTACCTGATAATTCATTCAATGCATACAATCAAGATGCGAGCATTTGGTGCGTTGTGGCACATAACCCATACATCGCACCACTAGTTTGACCACTTGTGTCTCACTCTTAGCTTGGACTCATCGCATTCCCTTGTTGTGACTTCAGCCACAAGGAATCTAATCTGCCAACTTGTAGTCAAAGGTTCAATGCACTTAGACTTAACTACAAGATGAGCTGCATATGGTCATATAAGGTTTATTCCGTTTCAATTCAATATGTTATGATTATTGCCTTAACTGCTTGGTTCAATTACATCATCAAAGGATTTTCTTGTATCTCTAAAGGACTTCAATCCTTTCCCTCAAACGACTTGTTGTAACTTTCCAAGGGTAAGTGACCCTCGTTTGGTGCTCACTTTGAAACCATTCCTACAACATTACTTTGTATTTGCTCAAGGGTTTCAACTCCACCTTTGGCACTTTGATTATCACTTTGTATTTCTCACAAGGGCTTCTCTCTCCACACTCAAGGCACTAAGTGCCTCCATCTTTGTACATCAAGAATTAAGAAGAAGAATCTTTTGTGTGTGCACGTGTGGGTTGGAGGCTAGTCTAAGCTCACCCACCAAACTCTCTCCAAGTGTCTAAGCCTACTCTAAGGCTCCATTGGTGTACAACGGGCTAATCTAAGCCCTCCTCTCACATCGACTTATCTTGGTGTTGTACAAGTGCAGGGCTACTCTAAGCTCCCCCCCCTCTCCAAGAATTTTAAGTGTGGAATCGAGTCGTTCATTTCAAGCTTGGCAAATTATCTTGAAGCGGTACTTTTGGCAAGTATCTTTGATAGTGTTTCTCAACACTTTATCCTCAAATCTTTGTAATGACCAAAAGTGAAGGTAGCTCATCATCTATGGCTAACTTCTTACCCTCTTTCACCCCTATTTTTATGTCTAAGGATGAACGCCTCAATGGACAAAATTACACTCTATGGAAAGATTTCATGCGCGCCTATCTCTACACGAATCTTCTTCATGAGGTAGTAGATGGGTCAGACCCCGAACCCAATAGGGATACCAACTTAGACAATTGGCATGTGTGGAATGTCAAGGACAAAAGAGCTTTAGGTTAGCTATTACTTGCCTGCGACGAATTGACAAAAGGACATATCACTGCCTGCAAGATGTCCAAGGACACTTGGGATACGTTGGCAACTTTGTATGAAGACAAAACCCCTTCGAAAATATATGCATTAGAGGCCGAGTTTCATAATTTGACCATTCAGCCACACGACACAATTACCAAGGTCATAGCCCAATTTGAGGACTACCAGCGTAAACTAGCACTCTGTGGTAGGCAGATCTCTAGTGAAGACATGGCCATTAGGCCTCTTAACGAGTTACCTAAGTCATACAAGACATTTGTCACAACTTTGTATAATCGCGGCAAAGTCTTATCTTGGGAAGAGGTTCGTCGACTATTGCTCCTTCACGACTCGCGAGCCAAATCAACTTCCTCCCAGGAATCTGCCATGAAGGCCAAATCACATAATTCATCGAAGAAGTTCACCTGTAATTTTTGTGGAAAATCAGGACACTTAGACAAATTTTGCTATAAAAAGAAACAATCATCGAAGGCTTCTACGTCTAGGCAAGCATCCAAAGGATCCCAACATAGATCCCACTGCTCGAGCGAGGAACTCTTCATCTCCACAGAAGCCAATGCACTAGTTACTTCTAGTTCCCCGCATGAGTGCATCTTTGATAGCGGCGCTACCTCCCATATGTGCAAAGACAAGGACTCCTTTCAAGAAATCGAAGAACACACGGGAGAAGTCCATCTTGGCAACAACAAAAGTTTACCCATCGAAGGAAAAGGGAAAGTTCAAATTACCAACCATCAGGGGGAATGCAAGTCTTTATCCAATGTTCTTTTTGTTCCAAATTTATATATGGATCTACTTTCTGTCAAGGCCATTACAAATCACGACAAACAAGTATGGTTTGATAACACCTCAGTTAAGGTAGTTGATCTCCATACAAAGGATGTCATTGCTCAAGGTATTGAAGAAAAGGGCCTCTATAAACTATCTTGCTTTGTATCCAAAGAATCAACCTCACGTTTGTGGCACGAAAGATTTGGCCACATGTCTTACTTATCAAAAATATCTTCATCCCAACTTGTGAAGGGATTGCCAAAGATCAGGCAACTTACTGATGTCTCCCAAGCTTGCACCCAAGGCAAGCAACATAGGGTCCTAGTTCCCAAGGAAGCTTCAACATGAGCGAGAAACCCTCTAGCCCTTATCCACATGGACTTATGTGGACCAATAAACACCCCATCCCTGAGTGGATCCCTCTACGTTTATCTTCTAGTAGATGACCACTCTCGCTATATTTGGCTGTACTTTTTGAAGTCAAAGGCAGACACATTTTGTAAGTTTCAAAGTTGGATCAAGGAAGTTGAGAATGAAGCTTCAACTAAAGTTAAAACCATCAGAACAGATGGAGGTGGTGAGTTTATCAATCATTACTTTGATAACTTTCTCAACCAGAAAGGGATCAAAAGACAAGTCACCCAGCCTCATACTCCATCCCAGAATGGAGTAGCTGAAAGGAAGATATGCAGTGTGATGGAAATGGCACGAACAATGCTTCATCACAAGGATCTACCCTACAAGTTCTGGGTAGAAGCCGTGCATACTGCCATTCACATTCTTAATCGAGGATTTACAAGTGCATTACACAACAAAACACCCTTCGAAGCCTACTATGGAAGAAAACCAAATGTGAATTACTTTCGAGTAATTTGGTAGTGAAGCTTTTTTCCATGTACCAAAAGAAGATAGAAACAAGTTACAATCAAAGTCCAAGAAACACATATTCATAGGGTACAGTGACCAATCAAAGGCATACCGTCTATATGATATGGAAAACCACTCCATCACCATTTCGAAGGATGTGATTTTCAATGAAGCTTCCTCATACTCAAGAAAAGATTCAAGTACAAGTCTTAGTCCACCTGTCTACACTTCAGAGGGGGACTCAGTAATTCCAAACTCCAACTCAGAAGCAAGTACTTCAAGTCATCCGAGAAGATCTCAAAGAATTATTGACAAGAGACAGCGAGAACAAAGTCGTTATGTCAATTACGCCTTAATGCATCAGATTCAACAAATCCCAGAACCATCTAATTACAAAGAAGCTCAAGGACAACCTGAGTGGGAAGAAGCTATGCAAGTAGAAATGGATGCAATCGAGAAAAACAAAACTTGGACTCTTGTACCTAAGCCCACAAATCATCAAGTCATAGGAGTTAAGTGGCTTTATAAAGTTAAGTACAAGTTAGATGGCACATTAGACAAGTAGAAAGAAAGGTTGGTAGCCAAGGGATACAAGCAACAACATGGCATTGACTATGAAGAAATCTTTGCTCCTACTGCAAGATTCACAACCATAAGAATCATCTTAGCACTAAGTGCTCACTTTAAGTGCCCCATTTACCAGCGGGACATCAAAAGTGCATTCCTCAATGGAGATCTTCAAGAAGAAGTATATGTTGAACAACCTGAAGGCTTCAAGATCAAAGGCAAAGAAGATCAAGTCTACAAGCTTCACAAGGCACTTTACGGACTCAAGCAAGCTCCTAGGGCCTAGTATGAAAAGATTCACAAGTTCTTTGAAGACAAGAGATTTCACAGAAGCAATGCTGATGCTAATCTCTATATCTACCAAAAGGAGTCTTTAGTAGCCATCATCATTCTCTATGTAGATGACTTGATCTTGACAGGCTCAGACGAAGAACGCATCCAATTTATCATCACACAGCTTCACCTTGAGTACTCTATGACAGATCTTGGATTACTTCACTACTTCTTGGGTATGGAAGTCTGGCAAACAAAAGAATGTATACTCCTATCACAGAAGAAGTACTGCTCTGATCTACTTTCTAGATATAACATGGACCAGTGTTGCTCAGTTTCTACACCATTTGATCCCAACATCAAGCTTATACTGGAGGACTCATCATCACTTGTGGATGTGCATACTTATCGAGAGCTTGTTGGCTCATTACAACACTAGACCAGATATTGCTTATGCAGTTGGTATACTCAGTCAGTTTTCACATCAGCCTTGTCAGACTCATTGGGATGCTGCTCAGAGACTACTTCGCTACCTTGCCCTCACCCAACATCATGGTCTTTGGTATAGAGGGGTCATCAAACTCACCAGATATTCAAATTCTGATTGGGCTGGTGATCCTGATTCTCGACGGACTACTTCTGGGTATATATTCTTGCTTGGCTCAGGACCTATCTCTTGGGCAAGTAAGAAGCAGCCTACAATTGCACTATCATCCACAGAGGCCGAGTACCGAGCATCGAGCTTTGTAGCATGTGAGCCCATCTGGCGTTGATGTTTATTATCTGACATTGGTGTTTTGTAGGATACTCTGACATGTATTCACACGGATAGCCAGTCAGCCTTGGCCATCGCCAAGAATCTAGTGTTCCACGCTCGGACGAAGCACATCGAGATCCAGTACCACTTCATTCGCGAGAAGCTCATATCTCAGGAGATTACTCTAGAGCAGTGTACCTCTCAGGAGAACCTGGTGGACATGTTCACGAAGGCTCTACATCCGGTTCTGCTTTAGCGCTTGATGGACCTCTGCAGCATTCAGCCGCTCCAAATGGAGCTGCAGAGGGGGTGTTGACGACATGATTGCTCCTACTTCATCTACGTTTGTATCCGCATGAGTGCATCTCCATTTTGTATCCAGGAGACACTCCATTTCTAGTCTATTTCCATTTTATATTGTATTTCCTCTGTATTTGGGTACCTTGCCATGTGCTTCTACCACTTGTATTCATTCTCCTTTCAGGAAACTTATCCCACATATGATGTACTTTTGAGAGCCCCTCCCAAATCTATATAAGGAGGGCCTCTCCCCTCATTTATACTTGGCTAGAAGCTTAAGGAGCCTACTCCATGCTCTTGGCAAGCTCATTTCTAATCCACATGAGTTTACCCATTTGATGGTCTACTCATTTTGTGTCTCACACATTCTTTGTTTTGTGAGAGTACTTTACTTTTCATTTTGCTTCCGCATGTGTACTCTCTACAAAACCCACCTAATGGTTTGTAAAAATTAATGGTTGAGTGATCATTCATTGTACAATGGTAAGGGTCCACATCCTCACTACAACAAGGAGCAACAAGGTGGAAACCTTCTAAAGGTGTTGCAATAAGAAGAGGAATTCCACACCAACATTGAAAGAAATGTTCATAACTTCCAAGCATTAGCGGGAAAACAGATAGGATTTGGTTAACAATCGTAAGACCATGGACAAATATGCACCTATTGGTTTTGCGCGTTAGAAAAAAAAAACAAGACCAACATCGCTGGCTACGCACCTTAAGCCTTTTTGGGGCTTTTCCTAAGCTAAAGTGTCCTATTGGTGCTTTAGTTTCCTATTGGTGCTAAAGAAAACCTATTGGGAAAGGGAAACGGTTTTGGTTTCTAAAGAAAATGCCGTAACGGGAAACGTTGTAGCCTAAAGGACCGGTTTCCCACCTATTGGTCTTGCGCTAAAGAAAACGCTTAACTTAAAGGCCCGGAGGGAAGACCATTAAGGTCTTGCTTAAGCTAATACTATTAGGTATTAGGTTTGTGCTTTGCTATTACCTAAAAGGTTCTGAAACCTAATACCTAAACGGTAAACTATCGCTCCTAATTGGGTTAGCGCTTAGAAAACCGTAATGGTATAGGTATTAGCTTAATCCAATAGGTCCAATAGGAGCTAAAGTTTACGTGTTGTAAACGTAAATGCTTAATCGATTAGGCCCGAAGGGAACGGTAAACGTAAACGTTTGTAGTTTAAGCTAATACCGTCACCGGTAAACTAACCCAAAAACCGGTTACCGGTATTAGGTTAAACGAAAACGAAAACAACATGATTAAGCATTTACTGTTAGCTAAACATAAACTAACCTATACCTAACGTAGAAGTGTTTACTGTTAGGTATAGGTTTTCTATCTACGTTTACTTTAGTTTTCTAACCAAAAACGTTTACTTTAGGTGCTATGCAAGCTTAATCGCTCCGTTACCGACTTTAGCCGATTCCCTAACCGGTATTAGCATAGCACCAATAGGAGCTAAAGAAAACTGAGTTGTAAACGTAAACGCTTAATCGTTCACCCGGTATTAGCACGTTTAAGCTAATACCATTAAGCAAACGTATTAGCGTAAATGTTTACTGAATGTATTAGCTCTATCTACGTTTACAACACTATAGCAGCTTCTACGTTAAGTAAACGATTAAGCGTTTACCTAAAGGCTAAAGCGTAAACGCTTATACGTTGACTAACGTATTAGCTTAAACGAAAACAACACGTAAACGCAGAGTAGTTTAGCTTAGCTCCGTGGATCCGCAGTTTAGCAACGCTCTGCTCTGCAGTTTAGCTGCTAAGCTGCTCCTTTTGTCTATTTTCTCGTGCTTATCGCGGTTTAGCTGTAGAGAAAAAACAAAAAAGACAAGTTAGAAGCGCTTAGGCCTTAGGCGGGTGGCCTAAGCAGCTACCTACATATAATGAAATCCACCTTACGGGTTTACCATTAAGAGTTATTAACTAACAGCGGTGTGTGGGGAATAAATTTCTAGCATCTCCCACGCCAAAGAACACGCTTCCAAAGAGAAAGCGCGGGTATTTGAGTCTAAAGTAGAAAGTTTGGGAATAGTTATGGTACTCTTCTTTCTCAAAAAATGTCGAAACCGCAGTGTGAAAGGGGCTAAAGTTTACCCGTAAACGTGCGTTTAGAAAACTTTGGCGCATTTACGTTTACTTTAGGGGTGAAGCTTAGCTCCTAATCGTTTAAGCTATTACGCTTACATGTAGGCTTAAGCTAATACCAGGCCTGAAGGGGCATTCCAAGACCATGTTGGCTAGCAACGCTCAAGACCTTGTTGGTGTAGCTGTAGCAACCCTTCTTTACTACATGGTCTCTTTAGCGCCTACATGGTGTAGCTGTAGCTTAACCAACATGGTGTAGCTTAAGCATTCCCTACATGGTGTAGCTGTAGCTTAACCATGTAGGTGTAGTTGTAGCCTTTACTTCATGGTCTTCTTTAGCGCATTCCCAACATTTCGCTGTAGCCTACATGGTCTTGTTTTGCTTAGTTGACCTATACCAATAGGTATTAGCCCTACCGTTAGGTATTAGCTTCTATGTTTAGGGAATGAAAGAAAACCATTTACCGTTAGGCTTAAGCGTTTCCCATTTAGGTTTTGTTTTCTTTAGCCGAAACCGTTTCCGTTTCCCTTAAGGTGCTTTAGTGTCCTAAAGGTGGTAAAGTGTCCCTTATGGGAAATGGTTTCGGACATGCTGTAGCCTTTAGGACACTTTAGCGCCTAAAAAGCACCTAAAAGTTAAGCTATTACGTTGTAGCGAAAGTTGTCTTTAGCCTACCGTATAGGTTTTCTTTAGCTCGATAGGTTTTCGATGACCGTAAAGGCTACAGCGACACCATTACTTAAGCGAAAGTTGTCTTTAGCCCGTTTACCGGTATTAGCTTAATCCTACCGGACCTAACGTTTAAGCTAATACCTATGGACCGGTAGGTTTTCGCTTAAACGTTTACGTTTACTGTTAGTATTAGCTAATACCCTTAAAGGCTAGAAAGTTTCCCGTTACGGTATTACAGCTATGCTAATACCTAAAGTAAACGTAAACTATCGCTCCTTTACGGTATTAGCTTAAACATTGACCAGGTGAACGTTTACGTTAGTTTTTGCTTAAACGTAGTTTACCGGTTAGGTTTTTGAAAACCGGGTATTAGCATAGCTCGTGCGTTAGCTTACGTGTTGTAAACGTAGCATTTCAATTTACGATCTCGTATTCATTCATAGCTTTCTAAACGTAAAAGCTAATACAGTAAACGTTTAGAAAACAAACAGTAAACAGACAACTTAACCCGGTCGGGGCGGCTGGGGCGTAGCTAATACGTTCAATTTTCGGAAAAGCTGCTTTCATTGATTGAACACGGATTGTGTGTGAAACTAAAGCAGCAAGAAAAGAACAGTCGAAACAGATTCTTTAATAATTTGTGGCGGAAAGAATAAAGAGAGCTCATATACGACTCCTAGAAGGGGGGAGACAGGAAGAAACAGTAACATCGGAAGCTCAAATAGAACTCAAAGTTGTGCCCTGATCCGTCTAAAAGCTAAAAGAAATCAGCCTCATAAGGGACGGGACGGAAACAAGCTTAATCTTGTCAAAAAAGACGGTTCCGGTTCTGCTGGTTCTGGGAACAGAATTAGCCTTGGTATCCTGGAGTAAAAGGATTCAAACCTTTGTGTGTTGGTACCAAAAACCGATGCCTTACCGCTTGGCTATACTCCATACAGTGGTAACCGAGGAAGAGGTGCATTAGCGAGAATAGGCGGCAGGTTAACTGGTTCTTCGTAGCAAAGCGAAAGGAAAGGTATGGCAAGTAAATAGGCTTAGTAGGGCTCAAACCTACAATATTACCATTATGAGCGGTACGTTTCAACCAATTAAACTATAAGCCCACTGTTAGCCAGCCCTCTCTGGGAATGGAGTCAATAGATTTGTTGAGTTAGAAGCGACAATGCCTTCTTTTTTATTCTCTTCGTATTTCTTTCTTGAAGAGTAGGCAACCTTGGGTACATTACGTGCGGCATGTCCCAAGGAGCGAAGCCGCAGAGGACTCTGTCTGCGGGGTTGAGGGTTTTCCTACCTGTTCTCGTTCTTCCTTCACAACCTCCGTGAGGATGATCAACAGGATTCATGGCGTTACAAACCTCTCACCTTAGCCCTGTGGTAGGGACCCGTAAAGTAAACCCCAAGTTAGAAGCATCGAAGACAGCGAAACTAACAAACGGGCATTAGCAGCATTTTCAGCTTTGTTAGTTTCGTAATTAGGTTTTCAGCTTTGTTAGTTTCTTCTAATTTCATTCTTTCGAAAACTAAGCACGCGTGACGGTATTAGCTCCTACCAATTGGTGCTAAAGTTTACCGGGGGTGAAGCATTTACGTTGTAGCAAGACAAGACCATTAAGGTCAAACCTTCGGGTAATGGTCAAACCTCCGGGCCAACATGGTCTTCGCTTAACCGTGTTGTAAACATAGTTAGTTGTCCGGGTTTTCGGGAGTTTACCTTTTAGGCTTAAGCTTTGACCGTCAAGAAGGCGCGGCGATTCAGTCAAGAAGCTACACCATTCTCGTCTTGTCTTGTCTTGCTTAAGCGTTTTCGGTTTTCTAAATGTTTACAACATGTATTAGCATAGCCACGTAAACGCTTAAACATTTACAACACGTATTAGCTAATATGCGTTTACAACACGTAAATTATCGCTCCTCTTCACGTTGCCCCGTACACTGGCTCGTTCCCTGTCCCCAGTGATATGGGTAATCTGCTCCGTCCGCCTTTGTCGTTGGAAACGCCTATCCCCTTCTATAGAATCTTTCCTCCTTCCTCGAGATGGAGTAGTGGATTCAATAGCTGCTAATTATGAAACTAACAAAGAAACTAAGCTTCGATTCACCCGCAGAAAGGCTTAGCTTCGATGCTTCTAACTTGTTTAGCTTAGCTCCGATCCATTCACCCTTTGCCTTGCCCCGCAGCTCCTATGGCAAACTTCGCACCTTGATTGAGGCGTATTAGCGTTTACTAACAGTAAACGTTTACGCTAATACGTGTTGTTTTCGGCTATGCTAATACGTTAGTCAACGTGCTATGCGAGCTAATACGTGTTGTAAACGTTAAGGTATTAGCCTCGTTTACGTTTACAACACGTAAACTATCGCTCCTAATCGTTTAAGCGTTTACCGATAGGTATTAGTGCATTTACCGATAGGTATTAGTGCTAAAGAAAACCGAAAACGTTTACTTATGGTGCTAAAGAAAACCGTAAAGGTATTAGGGCTATGCTTAGCTCCAATAGGTTAAGCGAAAACACTTAAGCAAGACCATAATGGTCTTCCCTCCGGCCCTTTAAGGGGCTTTTCCTAAGCTAAAGTTTCCTATTGGTGCTGAAGTTGTTAGGGAAACGGAAACAGTTTCGGTTTGTTTTGGTTTGTTTCAGAAATTTGCGCTAAAGAAAACGCTTAAGCCTTCACGGGGCGAAGCAAACAGCGCATTCCTAGTATTAGCTTAAGCCTAAGAAAGGCGCTAAAGAAGACGGGGCCTTGCGCTAAAGTTTACCTTTAGGTAAACGGAAAGCGCTAACTAAAGAAAACCGAATAGGTAAACGTAAACTATACCGGTTTTCGCGCATTCCCTTAACGGGAAACTTTAGCACAAAACCTATAGGTGCTAAAGAAAACTGAGTTGTAAACGTTTTCTTTAGCGCCTTCATCCATCGCGCTTACGCGCTTTCCCATAAGGCCCGATTAGGCTTAAGCGGTTAGGCTTAAGCTAATACCTATTGGGCTGGAGGGAAGACCAACATGGTCTTGGAATCTACAGCAAAAACTTGAGCGCTTTCCCATACCGATTAGGCTTAAGCCCTGTTTACCTAAACGGTTTTCTTTAGGTTTACTTTAGGTAAACGCATAGCACGATTAGGGAAACCACCGGGTAGGGTTAAGCAAAACGCTTAAGCCTGGTAATAGCTACGCGCCATAAGGTATTAGTGCTTGCTAAAGTTTCCCGTAAAGGTAGTTCGCTTCGATGAACCCATAAGTAAACGTTTTCGGGCTAATACGTTTACCTATCGGTATTAGCTTAATCGTGTTGTTTTCGTTTTGCGGTTTTCTTTTGCGCTTTCCCATACCGATTAGGCTTTAGTGGTTAGGCTTAAGCTAATACCGTTTAGGTTTTCGTTTTTGCGCCTTTCTGCCTATGGAAAACAGATTCTACGGCAAGTAGAGAATGACGCTTCTAACTTTATTCTTGTTGAAATTATTATTCGTTAATGAAGCTGGCAAACCAAGACCTTAATGGTCTTCCCTCCTTGCCCTTTTCACGTAAAGGTTAAGCTCGCCGGTAAACGGTAAATGCTTCATCGTGCCCGAAGGGTTAAGCGAAACCCGTATAGCTTTTACACTAAAGTGTCCATTTCCCAATAGGAAACGCGGAGCACCTTAACGGGGCTAAAGTTGACCATTAAGGGAATCGTGCTTAGCTAATACCCTTAAAGGCTAAAGTTGACCGTAAAGGTAAACGGTTTGTGCTAAAGAAAATGCTGTAGCCCGAAAACTTAATGGTTTTCTACGATGTAGCCTTTACGACTTTAGCGCATTCCATTAACGTTTTCTTTAGCGCATTCCCCAACTTTAGCACATTCCCTAACTAACCGCTTAAGCCTAATCGGGTTAGGGTGAAGCGTTCATTGTTAGGCTTAATTTGATCGGGTCTTGCACTAAAGAAAACATTGTAGCCCGAGGCGAAGCGAACGGCGCATTCCAAGACAAGACCAAAATGTCCCTTCGGGTAATGGTCTTCCCTTCTTGCCCTAAAGGTATTAGCTTAAGCCTAAGAAAGGCGCTAAAGTTTTCTTTAGAATGCGCAAAACAAAACAAGACCAACATCGCTTGCATAGCACCTTTGGGCACGGGCTAAAGAAAACGTTGTAGCCTAACCGGTCAACTTAAGCCCTAAAGGCGGCTTAAGCTTTGACCGGGCCCGAAGGGGCTAGGCGATTCAGTCAAGAAGCTATACCATTCAGTCAAGAAGCTTAACCATGTAGTCAAGAAGCTTAACCATTCAGTCAAGAAGCTTGACTGAAGGGGCGAAGCCATGTTGGTCTTGTCTTGTCTTGTCTTGCGCTAAATAAAACGTTGTAGCCTATCGGCTTTAGCATGCTACGCGCAAGACCATGTAGGGCCGAAGGGAAGCCTTTAGGTTTTCTTTAGCCATTTCCCTAAAAGGAGGGAAGACCAACATGGTCTTGTGCTAAAGTGTCCGTTTCCCAATAGGTTTTCTTTAGCACCTTAACAGGAAACGGACACTTTATTAAGGTTCTACGCTAAAGAAAACCTTCAAGGTGCTATGCTAATACCTTTAGGTAAACGAAAAGCGCTAAAGTTAACCGGGTTTACCTTTTAGGGTAGGGAAAGCGCTAAAGTTTTCATTTAAACGTAAACGTTTAGAAAACATTTTCTAAACGTTTACCTAACGTAGTTAGAAAACTGTTAGGTGAACGGTATTAGCTTAATCTTTCCGGTAAACGCTTAAACGTTAGTTTACCGTTACGGGCTATGCGTGCTAATACCATAAATGTGCTATGCATAGAAAACTAAAGTAAACATTGTAGCCTAATCGATTAAGCTAACACCATTCCTATTAGGTTTTCGCTTAACCGTCGCTCCTTTAGGTTAAGCGAAAACCAAAACCGTTAAGGCTTAAGCATTTTTGCTGTATCCTTCTCACTCTCAACAATACATCCGTTTCGGAGTGGGCGATAGGGGAGGTAACACTTTTAGGGAGGATAGGTATTAACACTTTCTAACACAGAGTAACCAATTCTACACAATTTCTAAAGTAGTTTACCTGTTTTCCACGGAAAAAGCCATTAAGAACAAGTTGACACTTTTCCACGCTGGCTGGGGAGAGAAAGCACCATCCATTATTAGCTTTCCACCGAACCACTGGAAAAGGAATGGAACTAAACAAAACTTAGGCAAATGCTTAAGAAGTGGTGGAGGGGAACGCTGTATCGGCAGTACATAGACGAGGAAGTACGGGTGAACTCATGGGATATGAGAAACCTTATACCTGCCAAATAGTCTTCCACTATACACCACGCTAGGTGATTGATTAGCTATTCAGACCGTAGCACGTAGAGGCTAACCTTACCACCCTTACTGACCTTCTTCCCCGTCTATGAATCTAGATCTAGATATAGATATTCCTATCGCTTTGCTTTCGAGGCAGCAATCTCCATTGTAGCTAGGGGATGGCAAACGATACATGTTGCCATGCGGTTTCACAGATGTTGAACCATATTCTGTTTGAGGATGAAACGTAACCGTGGTGGTTCACGGAACCATACAAATAGAGAGTGGAACCACTCAACTAATTGGATGAGACAGAGGGGAGGCCGCTTAAGGTCCTAAAGGATGAAGCTAATACCTATACCTAACAGTATTAGCATAGCCCGTTGACCACTTCGCCCCTAAAGAGCTAAAGAAAATGTTTACCTAACCTAAAGAAAACCAGGCGCATAGCTACACCATGTTGGTCTGGCGCGTTTTCTTTAGCTCCTAAAAGGTTAGTTTTTGCTTAAGCCTAAACCTAAAGAAAACCATAAAGTAAAGGCCCGGAGGGAAGACCATTATGGTGAAGCTAAAGAGACTATGAAGGCTACAGCGAAGACCATGTTGGCCCGGAGGGGTGAAGCCATGTAGGTCTTGTCTTGCACGCAGCTACACCATGTAGGTCTTGTCTTGCGCCAAAGAAGACCAACATGCTGTAGCTTGCCCGGGCCATGAAGGCTATAGCTACACCATGTAGGCCAAAGAAGCCAAGCAAAACAAAAGTGAATGGTGTCACTCTGCTTTCTGAGTTGTTTGTCTGCTTACTTAACCCTGAGAATTCATTCGCGCCTGGACTGTGAACTTGTTCTACACACGGATAGATAGTCTAATGTGATCATCGTCGATGAACCTGAGGCTTAAGTGTTTTTGCTATAGCCTAATGGTTAAGCGTTTATTTACAAAACAAGACAAGACAAGACAAGACCTACATGGTCAAGCTTCTTTACTACATGGTGTAGTTGTAGCTTCACCATAATGGTCTCTTTAGCGCAAGACAAGACCAGAATGGTGTAGCTTAAGCAAGACCAACATGGTCTTCGTTGTAGCCTTCATGGTCTCTTTAGCACATTCCCTACATGGTATAGTTGTAGCATTCCCTACATGGTGTATCTTTGCCCCAACATCGCCGCTCCTTCTTGACTTTAGGTGTAGCTAATACCTAAAGTAAAGAAGGGGAGACCATGTAGGTGAAGCTATAGCTAAACCGCGCATTCCCTACATGGTCTTCCCTCCGGGACCAACATGGTGTAGCTGCGCGCAAGACAAGACCAACATCGTTCGCCCCTTCGGGCCAACATGGTGTAGTTGTAGCCTTTTAGGCGTGTTAGTTTACCGTTTAGGTTTTGTAAATGCTTAACTTTTAGCGTAATAGCTTAACCGTATAGGCTTAAGCGAAAAACAAAAAAAAACCGTTCGCTAAAGAAAATGCGCAAGACCAACATGGTCTTCCCTCCGGGACCTTAATGGTCTTCCCTATGGGTGGCCCTTTAGGTATTAGCTTCTACGTTACTTTCCCTTAAGGTGCTAAAGTGTCTGTTTCCTTTAAGGTGCTAAAGTGTCCGTTTCCCAATAGGAAACACGGAGCACCTGTATGGGAAACGGACAGGCTGTAGCCTGGGAAACGGACACTTTATTAAGGTTAAGAAAACCATGTTGGCCTGAAGGTGCTATGCAAGCGATGTTGGTCTTGTTTTGTTTTACGCTAAAGTTGACCGGTATGGGAATGCGCTAAAGTTGAACGGTATGGGAATGCGCTAAAGTTGACCGGGGGTGAAGCTAATACCTTTAGGTGCTATGCGTGCTAAAGAAAACGTTGTAGCCTAGCGTAAAGTTGATAAAACCTTTAGGTAATAGCTGTAGATTCCAAGACAAGACAAGACCAACATCGCGCTTAAGCCTGGTTTTCTACGTTGTAGCCTTCACCTTTAGGTTAAGCTAATACCATGAAGTAAATAACCCGGGCCATGAAGTAAGGTCTTGCTACAACGAGCCAGGGAATCTTAAGCTAATCGCTTACTTCTTGACTTCATGGTGTAGCTTCGGGAATGGTAATATTAAGCCTTCGGCCCTACATGGTGTAGCTGTAGCATTCCCTACATGGCTCTTTAGCGCAAGACAAGACCTACATGGTGTAGCTGTAGCTTCACCTACATGGTGTAGCTGTAGCTTCACCTACATGGTGTAGCTGTAGCTTCACCTACATGGTGTAGTTGTAGCTTTACCATGTTGGTCTTCGTTGTAGCCTTCATGGTATTATTAAGCAAGACCTACATGGTGTAGTTGTAGCTTCACCTTAATGGTCTTCCCTCCTTTACTTTACTTTATGGTCTTCTTTAGCGCAAGACAAGACAAGACCAACACTTCTAAAGAAAACTTCATGAATGGTAATAGCTTCGCCCGATAGGTGTTGGTCAAGCTTCTTGACTGAATGGCTCTTTAGCTCAAGACCAGCATGGTGTAGCTGTAGCAAAACCAACATGGTGTAGCTGTAGCAAAACCAACATGGTGTAGCTGTAGCAAGACAAGACCAACATCGCTTGCTACGCACCTTCTTTACTACATGGTGTAGCTGTAGCCTTTACTTCATGGTGCTAAATCCCAGGTAGGGAAACGGCTAAAGAAAACCTAAAAGGCCGGAGGGGCAAAGCCATGTTGGTCTTGCTACAGCGGTTTAGCTGTAGCATTCCCTTTAGGTAATAGCTGTAACCTACATGGTGATAGCTCCTTTTAGCGTAATAGCTTTACCTTTAGGTATTAGGGCTAAAGAAAACCCGGTCAACTAAGCGCTAAAGAAAACAAAACCTAAACGTGCTAATACCGTTTAGGCGGCTTAAGCTTTGACCGGGCCCAAAGGGGCTAGGCGATTCAGTCAAAAGGGAAGACCATGAAGGTGAAGCTACACCATGTTGGCCCGAAGGGAAGACCAACATGGTCTTGGAATCTACAGCTACACCATTCAGTCAAGAAGCTACACCATTCAGTCAAGAAGCTACACCATTCAGTCAAGAAGCTTGACCAACATGGTCTTGTCTTGTCTTGTCTTGTCTTGCGCTAATTCGCTGTAGATTCCAAGACAAGACCATTCAGGTCTTCCCTTCGGGTAATGGTCTTCCCTCTGGCCCAATAGGTATTAGCTTAAGCCTATCGGGTAGGTTTTTCTTAAGCTATTACCTTTAAGGTTTTGCGCTTAGCTAATACCCTTAAGGGTAATAGCATTGACTGAGTTGTAAACGGAATTTCGGTGCTATTACCACCTTTCAGGGGCTAAAGTTGATTGAGTTGTAAACGGAATGCGCTATGCTATTACCGGGTAGGCGCTAAAGTTTCCCACCTTTCAGGGGCTAAAGTTGATTGAGTTGTAAACGGAAAGCGCGGAGCGAATAGTTTACCGTTAGGTAAACGAATCAAAGATGTGTATTGGTGTTTAAGTTTTTCTAGAAACGTTTCTGTATGGGGGGATGAGGAAGACACATTCTTGGGTGAAGACACATTCTTGGGTGAAGAAGAAACGGGAATACCATCCGTATTGAAAGGTGTTGTGTCTAAGGTCATATCACGTAAAATCGATTCTTTGCTCCCCTTCTTTTCTGCATAGTAGCGTTTATTAGAAACCTTCTTTAAGGGGCGCAGCGAAGATTTTCTCAATATATTTGAATGATTCTTGAATCTTAGTCCGCCTTTTTGACTATTTTTGACATTGAAGTAAACACAGTATTTCTCATACTAATATCACCAAGTGCAGTAGAATATGTTTTGTAATCTTTTAAAATGCAATCGATCATCTTTACGGTTTTCTTGTAAAAGTTTTTGTAATCAATGCTTAAATCCATATAATTTTGATAAATATGTAAGAACTTATCACAATCAAATTGATTTTGACAAGAAAGATTTCTCTCACACCAATGAAAGGCTTTTTCATTAGTACGGAATCTATAGGCGTAATTTTGACCCATCTGTAAAATAATGTATTTGTTTAGATTGAGCCGGGCTTCACAGAAATACATACATAACCTATCATTATCCGATGACTTCAACAATAAACTAAAAAGTTTAGTGTATTTATCTGTAAGCTCCAAGAGCACTTTCTCCCTTTAAAGTCTTCGAGAAAGAGTCGGAGTGCCATATAAAGTTTTCAATTCATCTAATGATTTCCTCCAACTTACAGGAAAATCGTAAGAAACCTTTTGATTTTTTATCATTTCTTTTCATGACAGAGTTGGCACAGAGTGATTGAATTTAAGATCATAGTAGGCGCTATTACTAGCATGTCTACGACAAAATGGATAAAACTTTGGTCGAATTGTTTGGTTGACACTCTAATAAGGTGAAAGCCACAAGTGGCTGCTGGTGCGAAAGGTATGAAAAGATGTAGTAAACACCAGCAAAGAAGCGTTTCATACCGGTAGCTGTAACGAAGACAACACCACATTCGTAGGTAATATAGCCAAATTCCCTCACCCGCCTATAGGCGCTATACGACTTAGCTTAGTGCTAGCATTGAAGTAGCTAGGGAAAGATAACACTGTCCTTCGGGCCTAAAGTAAACGGTTTCGGGCTATGCTAATACGTGTTGTAAACGTAATAGCTTCACCCCACCAGCATTGTTTTGTGGATCTAGCTGTAAGAAGCGTTTATTGTTGGAGTTAGACGTCTGCGGAAGCACGCGAACAGCACAAGGAAGAAGAAGAAGCTTGGAGCACAACACACAAGACTGAATGTATTACTAGAGAATGTACAAAGATTAGTAGCCCATTAGGGCAATAGGTGTATATACAAGCCGGGGGAAAAAAACCTCCTAAAGAGGGAAAAAAGTGCCCCGGCGGTCCTAGAGTGTTCACACACATCACTACCTAAATATATCAACAAATCCCCCCTGGGAGTGATGCGGTGAACAAAGAGCTGGCACTCATGTATAAGGAAGTGCCGAGCTATGTGGAAATCACTCCACAAAAGGAAGTAAGCCCAAAGCTTTGCGGAAAGCTTCAAACTTCTCCCTAAGCAGAGCCTTCGTGAAAAGGTCTGCAATGTTCTCCTGCGTGGGCACATATGCCAAGCTGATCTCCCCAGCAGAGAACCTCTCCCTGACATAGTGATAATGCACCTCAATGTGCTTAGTGCGAGCATGGAACACAGGGTTCCTCGCAACTGCCAATGCGCTCTGACTGTCAGTGAAGATGGTGGTGGCAGAAGACTGGCCAACACCCAAATCAGCCATAAGGCGTCTGAGCCACACACACTCAACAGTCGCTGTGAAAGCTGCCCTATACTCAGCCTCACAACTGGAAGTGGCCACAGTAGGCTGCTTCTTGCTCAACCAAGATATACATGAGCTACCAAGCATGAAGCAAAAACCACTGGTGGACACACGAGTGTCATAGCAACCAGCCCAATCTGAGTCAGAAAAAGCATGCAAATCTGGCGGTGGTGATCCCCCCTTGGGATAAAACAACCCAAGTAGCCGAGTACCACTCAAGTAGCGAAAGATGCGCTTAACCGCTTTCCAATGCGTGACTCCTGGGCAATGCATAAACCTGCTCATCTGTGAGACAGCAAACTGAATATCTGGCCGAGTAATGCATAAGTAAATCAAGCATCCAACAGCCTGCTGATAGAGAACAGCATCAAATGCATCTCCAGCATCATGAAGACTCAATCGTAAACCTGTCTCCATAGGAGTGGCAATAGGCTTACAGTCTTCAAGGCCAAAACGCTGCAATAATGTGTCAATATATTTCGTTTGACACAAAGCCATTCCACCATCAACTTGCATAAATTGAATGCCCAAATAGTGATGCAAATGCCCCAAATCAGACATCTCAAATGAGGCATGCAAATCAGCCTTGAAATCAGCAATATGCTTCTCAAGAGGACCAGTGAGCAGCATGTCGTCTACATAGACAACAATGATCAGAAGCACATCATTAGCACGCTTAACATATAAGGTGCTTTCAGTTGGACTGTTCTCAAAACCATGTGCAATCAGATAGGCATGTATCTTCTCATACCAAGCACGTGGTGCTTGCTTTAAACCATATAACGCCTTCTTTAACCTGCACACCTGGTTTTCATGCCCTTTCTGCACAAAGCCACGGGGCTGAAAAACATACACTTCTTCATGCAAGTCACCATTCAGAAATGCTGTTTTAATGTCCAACTGATGTACATTCCAACCATGATGGGCTGCAAGTGCACAAATGCTCCGAACAGTAGTCATACGGCATGTAGGTGCAAAGGTCTCATCAAAATCAATGCCTCTTTCCTGTGCATAACCCTTTGCAACAAGCCTAGCCTTATACCTGTCAACTGTACCATCAGGTTTACGCTTCAGCTTGTATACCCACTTAGTGCCAATGGCCTTCTTGCCAGGAGGCAAGTCACATAAAGACCATGTACCATTCTTCATTATAGCATCATATTCAGATTGCATAGCAGCCATCCAATTTTCTGAATTTTGTGCTTCATCAAAAGAAACAGGCTCATTCTCATCACAGAGACTAGATGCAGCCATAGCATAGCAATCTGATGCAAAGGAGGTACTATGAGAGCCTGAACGAGTACGATATGACAAAGGTGCATCTAATTTGCTGTCACGCAAAGTCTGCACCAGCCATTTTGGCATAGTTTTTGCCTGTTCAATATCAGCTCTCTCATCAACAAGTGCATCATGTAAATCTGCATCAGAAATGGAATGATCTGCATCATCATATGAAACCTGCAAAGGCTGAGAAGTTGCCTCATTAGGACCAGCACTAGCCTGTCCACCTGTAAAAAGAGGCATCAAAGTATCATACATGTCTTTGGAGCTAACAGATGTCTCCTTAGTACATGAAAGCAATGGCTGAATAGCATCTTCCACAAAGACAACATCACGGCTAACCAGAATGCGTTTAGTCTGTGGATGATACAGACGATAGCCTTTACTTTCAGAACTGTACCCAACAAAAATACATTTTACTGCCTTATCATCCAATTTTCTTCGATGTTGTTCAGGCACTAATGCATATGCCAAACAACCAAAAACACGCAGATGAGCAACAGATGGCTTGCGGTCATGCCAAGCCTCATATGGAGTGATAGACTGCAACGCTTTGGTGGGACACCTGTTCAGTACATATGCTGCACACATGACAGCCTCAAGCCAGAAACTATGTGGTAAAGCCTGACTTTTGACCATGCACCTCGCCATCTCCATGAGTGACCTGTTCTTTCGTTCAGCAACTCCATTCTGTTGAGGTGTATACGGCACTGTACACTGGTGTTTTATCCCACGTTCAGCCAGAAATGCATTAAAATCTGAAGACATATATTCCCCCCCTCGATCAGAACGGAGGGTGCCCATTTTACATGCTGACAGATTTTCAGCCAAAACCAAAAACTGTTTGAAGCACATGAACACTTCGGACTTTGCTTTGAGTGGGTATACCCATGCATGCCTGGAAAAATCATCAATGAAAGTCACGAAGTAAAGGTAATTTCCAAAAGAGGGTGTCTGCATAGGACCACAGACATCACTATGTACAAGCTGCAATTTCTGCATAGCCCGAACTGAACCATCTTTTGGAAAGGAAGAACGCTGCATTTTGCCCAAAATACAGCCTTCACAAACATGTTTTCCAGGTGCCTCAAGTTTGGGCAAAGAAGACACCATTTCAGATTTCTGCAGGCGTAACAAACTAGCAAAATTCAGATGACCAAAGCGTGCATGCCAAAGCTTTGCATCTGACATAGCCTGAGAATCATGAACTGCACATGCCGAATCATTCACAGATCTTTCATAGTCTATGAGCTTATACAGCCCACGACATAAAATGCCAGAAGCAATAATCACATCGCCATTTGAGAGATCATGGACTGTACACCTGTCATCAACGAATTTGACAACCAAGCCAATCTTGGCTAATGCAGAAACTGATAACAGGTTCTTTTTGATCCCTGGCACAAATAAAGCATCTGACAAAGTGAAAGAACTACCATCAGCAGTAGTCAAAATGATCTTACCAACTCCCATAACAGGATAAGAGGAGTTATTGGCGCATGTGACAGTATTCCCTGTAGGGGCAGGCTCGAGTGAAGAGAAGAAACTGCGCTGCGAGGTAATATGTTTGGTCGCCCCACTGTCAAAGTACCAAACATCTGAGTCTACTGCAGACATGCACTGATCATGAGAAGATGGGTCAAAACTGCAGACAGTAGTAAACGCCCATTCTTCTTCCTGCACAAGATTTGCAGACTCGGTTTTTGGTGTAGAGGCCTCTGCAACAACCATTCCAGCCTCTTTCTTCTTTGCCTCTTTAGCAGCCAGTTTTGGACAGTTCTTTATAATATGATCATTTCCTTTACAGTACTTGCAGAACAATTTCTGCTTTTCTGATTTCTTCTCATCTTTATCCTGGTTCTTCGATTGTGCAGCATTTGCAGATTTCTGCTTACTAGTAGAAGAGCTCCATTTTCCTTTGCCCTTCTGACTAGCCAGGAAAGCTTGATCTGCAACACGCATAATGGACCTGTTCTGCCTGGACTGATCTTCCTGCAACAGAACAGAGACTAATTCCTCAAATGACAAGGCATTCGGATTGCCTTTCATCATCAATCGAAGAGTAGAGGCAAAACTCTGATATGAATCAGGAAGGCCATTCAGAACGGTTTGCACAAGTGAGCTATCTGGTATAACCTCATCAGCAGAAATCAATTGTTCCTTCAGGTCTTTGATCTTTGTAAGAAAACTGTCCATAGAATCACCTTCATTCATGTGCTCACTCTCCAACTGTTTTCGGAGGTAAGCAACACGAGCCTCATTCCTAGCCTGGTACAAAGTGGTAAGTGTATCCCAAGCATCCTTTGCTGTTCTGCAAGAGCGAATGTGAGGGATAATGGCACGTTTGACAGACAAAGCTATCAATGCATGTGCCTGGGCATCTCTGCCATCCCAACGAATCTGCTCTGCAGTAGGTGCAACAGAAACAGCAGCACGAACAGGAATCTGCGGAATATCATCTTCGACACCATCTTCATCAGCTCCAACACCTGTATTTGCAGTACCTGTCGTTACAGGTGTAACAGGACGTCTTTCAACACCCTGCACAATGTTCCACAATCCTTTTGCAACCAGTACATGTCGCATCATATAAGCCCATAATGGGTAGTTGGTACCATCCAACTTATCCTCAACAGCCAACATACGGAATACATCACTGCTTTCAGCCATGGCCGGTGACTAAAATACCTTGATGCAGAAAATTGACTGTATCTCAAAAAGTTGAACAGAACTGCCCAGACGAGTTCTGCTAGACCTGTAGCAGACTTCGAGACGCTTAAACTGGCGAACAGAAACTGGTATATACCTTTGGCACAAAAGGACGAAATAGCCTGCACAAGCGCTGCGATAGTGCGTTCGGAGGCCGAAACGAGCTCAGATCGCGATTTCGGCACCACAGAGCGAAGCCGTTTTGATCTAGGAAACACCCTGAGTATGCTCACCAAATTTCATGCGAATCTGAGACTGCAAATGGAGGAGTGTCGACGGCGCCCTATAAGAAGCAACGACCTGCTCTGATACCAATTGTTGGAGTTAGACGTCTGCGGAAGCACGCGAACAGCACAAGGAAGAAGAAGAAGCTTGGAGCACAACACACAAGACTGAATGTATTACTAGAGAATGTACAAAGATTAGTAGCCCATTAGGGCAATAGGCGTATATACAAGCCGGGGGAAAAAAACCTCCTAAAGAGGGAAAAAAGTGCCCCGGCGGTCCTAGAGTGTTCACACACATCACTACCTAAATATATCAACATTTATTGTGTTTTTTTCGGTGTTTAGTTAGCATCTACGTGTTGTATTTTAGACAAAAGTGACCGGTAGGTATTAGCTTCTAACTGCTAGGTTTTCTCTAAAAGAGTGTTGTTTACCGATAACTTATCAGTTCAAGTAGTTAGCATTCTGTTTGGTTTTCTCCAATACAACTCAGTAAATGGTGGAGCAGTTGAGCTGCATAAACGCTACTATAAGTAAGAAAACAACACTGGCACTAAAGAAAACCTAAAGGGCCGGAGGGAAGACCATGAAGGACAAGACCAACATGGTCAAGCTTCTTGACTGAATGGTCCGGCCCAACATGGTTTTCTTTAGCCCGATAGGTATTACTGCTATGAAAACGTTTACCGTTACAGTAAACTAAGCGCTTTCCCAATAGGTGTAGCTAATACCTATTGGCTAAGAAAACTTAGCGCAATTTAGGTAATAGCTTAAGCAAAACAAGACCATGTAGGCTACAGCTAATACCAGGCTACAGCTACACCATTAAGGTCTTGTCTTTCTTAAGCCTTCGGCCCTGGTTTTCGCTTAAGCCTATCAGGTTTAGCACAAAACCTACCCGGGTTTCACTGTAGCCTACATGGTGTAGCTGTAGCATTCGCTGTAGCCTACATGGTTTTGCTTAAGCCTGGTCTTCCCTCTGCTTTATGGTCTTCTTTAGCATTGGTTTTACGCTAAATTTGTCTTTAGCACTTAGTTTACCTTAACGGTATTAGCATAGCACCTTTCTTAGGTAAACTAAGCGCCTTATTGGAGCGATACTTTACCGTTTACCTTATGGGGCTAAAGTTGACTGACCGTAAAGGGAATGGTTTTCTAACCGCTTCGCCCTTAAAGGTATTAGCTTAAACGTAAAGGTAAACGTAAACGCAAAACCGTTTACTTAAGGTGCTATGCAAGCGGCTTCGATTCACCCTACAGGTGCTAAAGTTTACCGGTTAGGCGCTTAAGTTTACCGTATAGGTTTTACGCTAAAGTTTTCGTGCTAAAGTTTCTCGGGTGAACGTTTACGTTAGTTTTTGCCCGTTAGTTGACGTTTAGCTAATGATGAATCGAAAACAACGCTGGTTTTCGCTAAACGCTTGCATAGCACCTTTATGTCGCTTTTACGTTTACAACACGTATTAGCTACTATAATGTTGTAAACGTTACGGTAAACTAACCCAAAAACAACACTATAGTAGCGTTTACCTTTAGGTATTAGTGCTAAAGAAAACTTTAGCGCATTCCCTAAAGGTAACGCTAATCGGGCCTTATGGTGCTAAAGTTTACCTTAAGTTTTCGAGCTAAAGTTTACCGGTTAGGTATTAGGGGCTAAAGAAAACGCTTAACTTAAAGGCTAAAGAAAACCTAAAGGCTTAAGCTATTCCGCTTTAGCCTATCGGGTTTCTTTAGCACCTATTGGTTTTGGTTTTCTTTAGCCCTAATACCTATCGATATTATCTTAATCGCTTGCATAGCACCTTAAGTTTAAGCTATTACGCTAAAAGCGAAGGTTTGACCATTACCCGAAGGGAAGACCTGAATGTTAGCGCATTCCCTTGAAGTCAAGAAGGTGCGTAGCAAGCGATTCTGGTCTTGTCTTTGCTTAAGCCTAACCGGGAAACTAACGCACTAATACCGTTACGGTGAAGCGTTTCGCTTACTGGTCAAAGCGTAAGCCTAAAGGTATAGGTATTAGCTCCGTCCCTATTGGCTAAAGAAAACTTTAGCGCAAAACGGTCAACTTTAGCGTAAAACCTTAACGGTCAACTTTAGCGCCTTATGGGAAACGGAGCTAATACCTATTGGTGCTATGCTAATACCGAGTTGTAAACATAGTTCGCTCGCTACGCGCCTTTAGGTCCTGGCTAAAGAAAACTTACGCGTAAAACCAATAGGCTTAAGCGTTTACGCTGTAGCCTTTACGACACTTTAGCACAAGACCATGTTGGTCTTCCCTCCTTTTAGGAAAATGGCTAAAGAAAACCATGTAGGAGGGAAGACCATGTAGGGAATGCGCTATGCGATTAGCTTTAGCCAATAGGTATTAGCTACACCTAAAGTAAGCGTTTACCTAAAAGCGGAGGGAAGACCATGTAGGGAATGCGCGTAGCTACACCATGTAGGGAATGCGCATAGCTACACCATGTAGGGAATGCGCTAAAGAGACCATGAAGGTGCGCAGCGAAGACCATGTAGGTGAAGCTACAGCTACACCATGTTGGTCTTGGAACATCGAAGACCAGGCTTAAGCGAAGGCCAAAACCATGTTGTAAAGGCGCGTAGCTACACCATGTAGGGAATGCTTGCCCGGGCCATGTTGAGGCGAAGCTACACCATGTTGGTCTTGGAATCTACAGCGAGCCATGTAGGGAATGCTTAAGCGAAGACTAAGCGCCTTTACGGTAAACGCTACACCATGTTGGCCCGGAGGGGCGAAGCCATGCACTAAAGAGACCATGTAGGCTACAGCGAATCTACAGCTACACCATGTAGGGAATGCGCTAAAGAAGACCGTAAAGCGGAGAGGCAAAGCTATTACCAGTTTTCTTTAGAAGTGTTGGTCTTGTCTTGTTTTCTTTAGCCCGTTAGGTCTTGTCTTGTTTTACAAGTTTTCACTTACTTGAGGGAAACGTTTACCTAACGGGTAAGCTAATACCATTCCCTTTACGGTCAACTTTAGTCTTCACTACAACGAAAACTATCACCCAAACCCCAGCTTTAGCCGTTTCCCTTTAGGGCGAAGCTACACCATGTTGGTCTTGTGCTAAAGTGTCTGAAACCGTTTCTCTTTAGGTGCTAAAGTGTCCTATTGGGAAACGGTTTTGCTTAAGCCTCACGTTAGTGTCCGTTTCCGTTTCCCTAACAACTAAAGCACCTTTAGGACACTTTTGCGGGAAACGGACACTTTAGCGCCTTAAGGGAAACGGACACTTTCTTAAGGTTTTACGCTAAAACCGTTTTGCGCGCCTTTAGGTTAAGCGAATACCGATAGGCTTAAGTGAAAACCATGAAGTCAAGAAGGGGGCAAAACTTAAGGTCGGGGCGAAGCCATTCAGTCAAGAAGTTAAGCGATGGGGAATCGTGCTTAGCTAATACCCTTAAGTAAACGGTTAGGTGCTTAAGCGAAAACTGT
This sequence comes from Ceratopteris richardii, assembly GCA_020310875.1. NCBI lineage: Eukaryota > Viridiplantae > Streptophyta > Polypodiopsida > Polypodiales > Pteridaceae > Ceratopteris > Ceratopteris richardii. The sequence continues at coordinate 88,069,450 of CM035425.1, read as the reverse complement.
TAGGTTTTCTTTAGGTTTACTTTACCAATAGGGCTAAAGAAAACCTAAAGGCTTAAGCTTTGACCTGGCTTTAGCGGCGATTCAGTCAAGAAGGAGTGGCGATGTTGGGGCGAAGCAAAACCATGTTGGTCTTGCTACAGCTACACCATGTAGGGAATGCGCTAAAGAGACCATGAAGGCTACAGCTATTACCATTATGGTGAAGCTACAGCAAAACCATGTAGGCTACAACTACACCATGTAGTAAAGAAGGGTTGCTTAAGCTACACCATTCTGGTCTTGTCTTGCGCTAAAGAGACCACGTTGGTCTTGCTACAGCTACACCATGTTGGTCTTGTCTTGTCTTGCGTGTTAGTTTTCTTTTAGGTTTTCTTTAGCTCGATAGGTAAAGTAAAGAAAACGCTACACTTTAGGTGTAGCTAATACGTTGTAGCATTCCCTACATGGTAATAGCTTAACTTAATGGTATTAGCTTACCCGTAACGGTATAGGTATTAGCTACACCTAAAGTTGCTATGCTAATATTGAGTTGTAAACTAAGCGCTAAAGAAAACCATACCCGATTAGGGTTACCTTTAGGGAATGCTTAAGCTAATACTGATTTGTAAACGAAAAGCGCGTAGCGTAAACGTATTAGTGCTAAAGAAAACGTTTACAACACGTAAACTATCGCTCGCTCGCGGGTATTAGCTAAGCTTTAGGGTATTAGCTAAGCACGTTTACCTTTACGGTATTAGCTACGCTCCATAAGTAAACGGTATTAGCTTAATCGCCTTACGGTATTAGCTTAAACGTGTTGTAAACGTAGTTAGTTGACGTTTACCTAACGATGAACCGAAAACGTAGAAGCTACTATAGTGTTGTAAACGCGTGTTTGGAGTGAAGGTTTTCGGGCAAAACAAGCGTTTACGTGTTGTAAACGTTCACCAGTTGGGATAGATTGAACAATTCAAGAAGGAAAGAGTCAGACGGAAGCCAAGGAGCAAAGCCGAATCTTAATCCTGAATGGGTGAATCGAAGCTAATACCTACCGGTCCTTATGGAGCTAAAGTGTCCCGTTAAGGTATAGTATTAGCTTCATCGTGTTGTAAACGATGGTTTTGGACTAAGCAAAAATCGAGTATTCGAAGCTGTCCCCCTGGCAAACCTGCACCATGCCGCTACTCGCAATCCGTAAAGCTTCTTCCGCTATAGGAATCCGAACTAGCCTCTGTGTCCGCTCCTGTGCCCATCATCTCGGCACTTAGAGTTACCAGTTCATGATATGCGCTTATCACGTCACCTACCGTAACGGGAAAACCTGAGTCTCTAAGACGTCATTAAGCTTCGCCTTCCATGAACCGGTGCCTCTTTCGAGGCGAAGCTAATACGTTTAGTTTTTGGAAACGCGTTTACTAACAATAGCGTAAACGCATTTACGTGTTGTAAACGTTTAAGCATTTACGTTAGTTTTCGTTCAAGCGTTTACGTTAGTTTTCGTTCAAGCGTTTACGTTTACTTTTGGAGCGAAGCTAACTATGTTTACTTCATGGTATTAGCTTAAACGTGTTAATACCGTAACGTAAAAGATAATACTGAGTTGTAAATGGCGTGTTGGCATTAACAATCATGCTCTCATCTTGAAAATAAGTTGTTATGGGGTCAGTGAGCTAGCTCGTAGCGTTGAGAGGGTTTACCTAACCTTTTAGAGGATGAAAGAATAAAGCAACGAGGAGCGGCTTAGCAGCTAAACTGCTCCGCTTAGGCGTTGCTAAACTGCGGAGCGCTTAGAAAACTAAAGTAAACGTTTACAACACAGTATTGACTACGATTCACCGTTGATGCGAAAACTAAAGCTAAAGAAAACTAAAGTCAACGTAGATAGAAAACTAAAGTAAACGTTCAAGCGTGCGCCCCGCATGCCCCAAAGTAGTTCCAAAGGATACTCGATCGACGGGAGTCCTAAATCCATAGTGTTAGGACTACACTTCTACTCGATTCCGTCGACCTGCTTTCTTTTTCGTTGAGGAATATTATTCTCCCTTTAGGCAGGGGGAGAAGCTTTCACGACTTCCCACGGTGTGGCCATTACTCCCAGAAACAGCTGGTTTCACCGTTATGAGCCAGTTATTGAAAAAGCGTTCGCACGCTTGTGGGGCGAAAGGCCGAAGCTCCTTTTCGCTGAACCGCCTGGTCCTGCGGAACATAGTCGTAGCTCAAAGAGTCACCCCTAGCCACAAGTCATCCTCGTATTTTTCCACATACGTGAGTTCGGTCCTCATCGGCCTCTGTGGAGAGCTCGATTCAACCTGCTCGTGGCTAGATCAATCGGTTTCAGGTCAAATAGAAACAACGAAGATTCAACCTCATTGCGCCTACACCTAATGGCTTAAGTTGCTGTTCCCATTCACTCGCTGACCCATTATGCGAAAGGTACGCCGTTAGGGTAAAGCGCTAGAGCGAGAGCCGACAACGCGAAGCGGTTCGGTTCTATCGAACATTCGTGGCTTTGCCAAGCGCTTTCTCAGCTTCGCTACAGCGCATTCCATCGAACATTAGTGGCCCGTTTACAACACGTAAACGCTTTTACGTTTACTAACGTCAACTCCGTTTACTAACGTCAACTCCGTTTACTAACGTCAACTCCATTTACTAACGTAAAACACTAGCTTAGCTTTCTCTTCCGATCGATGGTTTGCACCGGATTTCAGGTGTTCTATTGCACTCCCGATGACGGGGTCTTTTCACTTTTCCCTCACGGTACTTGTGGTACGCTATCGGTCATTGAGGAATACTTAGGCCGCAAGGGTGGTCCCCCGATCATTATTCAAACACGGTATTCGCGTTTTGCGATAGGTTTCAAACTTGTTAGGAAAGATCTACGGGGCTATCACCTTCTTTGGTCAGATCTTCCAACCTTTTCACAATTCCCAAAGAGGAAGGAAGAAATCCTTCCCCCTACTGCAAGTTCTCCCCTGCACAGGGCCAGGGAAAGCGGCCTAAGCGCGCCTTCCCCTTTCTTTGCCTAATCCGCTTTCGCTCGCTGCTACTAACGGAGTCTCAGTTGATTTCCTTTCCTTTAGCTACAATGATGTTTCAGTTTGCTAACTCTCTCAAGTCCGAGGCGGAGCCGCTGCACACGACATGCCCAGCAAGCTTGGATACGGTTTCCCAATTGGAAACCCATGGATCACAGACGGTATCTCCCCATGGCCTTTCGCCTTTGGAAGTGTCCTTCCTTCTCAATGCCCAAGCATCCATCCAATGCATTCTTTTCGATGCTGTAGGAATTGAACCTACTGAACACCGTACAAAATCTTCATGAGTGTTCGATCTGAAACTGAAACACTCAACCTGTGACTGTGTCTTCGCTGCTAATTACGTTTCTAACAAAGAAACTAAGCTTCGATGAACTAAGCAATTGAGCTTAGCTTCGATGCTTCTAACAAGTTTAGCTTAGCTCCGATCGATTCACCCGCAGTTAAGCTTAGCTCCGCCTAATACGTTTACAACACTATAGCAGCTAATACGTGTTGTTTTTTATTAAGCGCCTAAGAGCTAAAGTTTACTGTTTACCTAACGATTAAGCTATTACGTTTACAACACGTATTAGCTCCGCCCCATAAGTAAACGTTTAAGCGAACGTAGTTAGGTAAACGTAAACGGTAAATGGGCTATGCTAATACGTTAGTAAATGGTGAATCGATTTTGCAAGTGAAGAGTTTCGGGCGATGATGACACCGCGTGCGAAGCTTGAGGAAGTACTTCCAGCCGAAAACTAGCGTAAACCTCCGCGTAAATGCATGAACGTAAAAGCTAATACTAAGTTGTAAACGTTTACAACACTATAGCAGCTAATACCTAACGGTAAACGTGCTTAGCTTCGCCCCTAACCTAATGTTGGGCTAAAGAAAACGCTTTAGCCTAGCTAAAGAAAACCTAAAAGGCCGGAGGGAATACCATTACCCGGAGCTTTGACCATGTTGGTCTTGGAATCTACAGCGAATTAGCGCAAGACAAGACCAACATGGTTTTGCTTAAGCCTTCATGGTCAAGCTTCTTGACTAAATCGCCTAGCCCCTTCGAGCCCGGTCAAAGCTTAAGCCTATCAGTCAACTTTAGCACGATTCCCTAACCGACACGAAGCCATTTCCCAATAGGACATTTTAGCACTGGTTTTGCGCTAAAGTTGTCTTTAGCCCTAATACCTATCGGTATTAGCTTAATCGCTTGCATAGCACCTAATCGTTTAAGCGAGCTTACATGTAGGCTTAAGCTAATACCTAAAACTCAAAGGGTTAAGCAAGACCAACATGGTGTAGCTGTAGCTTCACCAACATGGTCAAGCTTCTTGACTGGTCTTGTTTTGCGCTAAAGTTTACCATGTAGGCTACAGCTACACCATGTTGGTCTTGTTTTGCTTAATAATACCATGAAGGGTTAATAATACCATGAAGGGTTAATAATACCAAGGGAATCTTAACCAAGGGAATCTTAATAATACCATGTTGGGAATGCGCAAAAACTAGGCTTAAGCTTAAGCCTACATGGTCTTGTTTTGCTTAGTTGACCTTGGCCGAAGGCTAAAGCAAGCTACACCATGTTGATCTTCCCTTCTTGACTGAATGGTGTAGCTGTAGCTTCACCAACATGGTCAAGCTTCTTGACTGGTCTTGTTTTGCTTAGTTGACCTATACCAATAGGTATTAGCCTGTTTAGGAGGGAAGACCATTACCCGGAGGGGCGAAGCCATGTTGGTCTTGGAACAGCGAAGACCATAAAGCGGAGGGAAGACCATGAAGGGAATGCTTAAGCGAAGACCATTCCCAATAGGTATTAGCTACACCCAAAGTCAAGAAGACGTGGCGATTCAGTCAAGAAGCTTGACCATTATTTATGGTCTTGTCTTGTCTTGTTTTGCTTCACTTAAACGATACGTAAACGGTTAAGCGAAAGCCAAAACCTAAAGGCGACTTTAGTGTAAAACAAGACAAGACAAGACCAACATGGCTTGCTATGCACCTTCGTCATCGGTCGGGCCTTCATCGCCGCTCCTTCGGGCAAGGTCTTCGCTGTAGCAAGACAAGACCTACATGGTCAGTGCCAACATGGTCTTCCCTCTGGCCCAATAGGTATTAGCTTAAGCCAATAGGTATTAGCCCGTTTAGGTTTTGTTTTCTTTAGCCGTTTCCCAAACACTTTAGCACCTAAAAGTTAAGCTATTACGCTGTACCGAAAGTTGTCTTTAGCTCCCAAACACTTTAGCACCTATTGGTCCTATTGGATGAAGCTAATACCGTAAAGGAGCGATAGTTTACCGTTTACCTATAGGTATTAGCTTAAGCCTAAAGGTCGGGGCGAAGCCATTCAGTCAAGAAGAGTGAAGCAACGGGGAATCGGGCTAAAGAAACCCGTATAGGTTTTACGCTTAGCTAATACCCTAAAGCGAGGTGAAGCTAATACCTTTCGCTATGCGTGCTAAAGTTGACCGTAAACGGTTAGGTTAGGTGTTTACCTATACGGTAGGCTAAAGAAAACTAAGCCTTTTAGGCTATAGCGGTTTAACTTAAGCCTATCGGTATTAGCTTAACTATTGGTTTTGTAAACTCCCGAAAACCTAAAGGTAAAGTTTAGCTCTAATACCTTTAGGTTTTCTTTAGCTTGATAGGTAAACGTAGTTCGCTCGCTACGCACCTTAAGTAAACGGTTTCGGGATCTTTTAGGTAATAGCAACGCGCATTCCCTATACAATAAACTAGCCTTCCGTTTCCAAAACAAACCGTTTCCATTTCCCTTAAGGCGCTAAAGTGTCCGTTTCCCTCAAACAAAGGCGCTAAAGTGTCCTATTGGTGCTAAAGTTGTTAGGGAAACGAAAACGGACACGTTGTAGCCTGGGAAACAGACACTAAAGCACAAGACCAACATGGTGTAGCTGTAGCCAATAGGGTTTAGCACAAGACCAACATGTAGCTGTAGCCAATAGGTAAACGTTGCAGCAAGACAAGACAAGACCAGAATGGTGTAGCTGTAGCTTCACCTTAATGGTTGGTCTCTTTAGCGCATTCCCTACATGGTGTAGCTGTAGCTTAACCATGTAGTTGTAGCTGTAGCCTTCATCGTTCGCCCCTTGTTGACTGAATGGTCTTCTTTAGTGCCTGGTCTTCCCTCCACCATAATGGTGTAGCTAAGATAGCGCCTTTTAGGTGTAGCTAATACCTATACCTAAAGGTAAACGCTACACCTAAAGTAAAGGCTACAGCGAGACCATGTTGGTCTTGCGCGTTTTCTTTAGCACCTTATGGAGCTAAAGTTGACCGGGTAGGGAAATATTTTCTTTAGCGGGTTTTCTTTAGCACCCTGTTTTAGCGCAAAACCAATAGATGCGTAGCTAATACTGAGTTGTAAACATTTTCTTTAGCGCCTTATGGAGCTAAAGTGTCCCGTTAAGGTCCTTTTCACTTAATCAAAAACAACACGTATTAGCTGCTATAGTGTTGTAAACGGGCTTTGTTTTCGCTTAAACGTTAGGTGCTATGCAAGCTAATACATTAAGTAAACGTAAACGTATTAGCTTTTACGTTGACTGTTTGTTTTCGTTGCTAACTTAGTTGACCGGGTTTTCGAGCTATGCTAATACTGAGCTGTAAACGTAGTTAGTTGATTGAGTTGTAAATGTTTAAAACACTATAGCAGCGAAACCCGTTAGGCTAAAGTGTTTAAGCTATTACGCTGTAGCCTAAATAAATGAAAGGGCAGCGGATTTACCTTTTAGGCTTAAGCGTAATAGCCCCTAATACCTTTACGGTTTTCTTTAGCTCGATAGGTATTAGGGCTAAACCCGTTTGCCTATCGAGCGTAGCGTTTATCGTAAAGGTATTAGGGGCCGAAAACTCACGCGCCTATCGGGCTAAAGAAAACCATGTTGGGCCGGACCATTCAGTCAAGAAGGTGCGTAGCAAACGATTCAGTCAAGAAGCTTGACCATGTTGGTCTTGTCTTGTCTTGCTTAAGCTATTACCTAAAGGTTTTGCTTAATATTACCATTATGGTAAAGCTACAGCTACACCAAGGTGAAGCTACAACTACACCAAGGTAAAGCTACAGCTACACCAAGGTAAAGCTATAGCTACACCATGTTGGTTTTGCTACAGCTACACCAAGGTAAAGCTACAGCTACACCATGTTGGTTTTGCTACAGCTACACCAAGGTAAAGCTACAGTGGACCATTATGGTCTTGAGCGCAGCTACACCATGTAGTAAAGAAGGTTTAACCATGTTGGTCTTGTCTTGCGCTAAAGAGACCATGTTGGTCTTGGAATCTACAGCTACACCAACATGGTCAAGCTTAATATTACCTAAAGGGAATGCAACATATTACCATGTTGGTTTTGCTACAGCTACACCATGTAGTAAAGAAGCTTGACCATTAATTAAGGTCTTGTCTTGCTACAGCTACACCATGTAGGCCACAGCGAATGCTTAAGCGAAAAATTTAGCACCTTATGGGGCAAAGTGAGACCATAAAGGCTACAGCGAAGACCATGTCCCGAAGGGGCGAACGATGTTGGCCCGACGACGAAGGGGCGAAGCTATTACTAGTTTTCTTTAGAAGTGTTGGTCTTGTCTTGTCTTGCTAAAGCGGTTTAGCTGTAGCATTCCAAGACCAACATGGTATCGGGCCAACATGGTCTTCCCTCCTAAACGGTATTAGCTTACCTGTATAGGTTTTACACTAAAGTTTTTGCTTTATCAAAAACTGTAAACGCTTCATCGAAAACTAATGGTAAACGGCGTAAGGGGCGAAGCTAAGCTCGATAGGTAAACGTAAACTAACCCGAAAACAAGTCAGTCAACTAACTATGTTTACAACACTGTTTTCGCTACTATAGTGTTGTAAACGGTTGAACGCGCGTTAGCGAAGCGATCGTGATAGTCATACTGACCCAAATATCAGGGGCGAAAGAGGATACTTTGCGGGGCGAAGCTAATACGTTCAGTTTTCGGTGAATCGAAGCTAATATGTTCAGTTTTTGTATTAGCGTTTACGTGTTGTAAACGTATTAGCGTTTACGTTCAGTTTTCGGTGATACTTTGCAGGAACGAACTTGCGAGTGTTCGAAATCGGTAGATGAAGAATTCATTGTCGCTGCTAACTTTTCGCCGACAAACCATGACTAACTATAATATACTGTCTTTCGTCAATAGAGATGTGTCGATCTATCTTAGACTCAATCCCATATGTCTGGCATTCGTTCCCATCTTTTCATTCTGTTAGAATTTTAGTCTTGTCAGTGAGTGTTCTATGTAGTGAATGTGTACCGAAAACCTAAACGGTATTAGCCCGTTTACCTATCGAGCTAAAGAAAATCCGAAACCGTTTCCCACATAGGTGATAAAGTTTCCTATTGGTGCTTTACTGTCCCGTAACGGGAAATGGAAACGGACACTTTAGCGCCTTTAGGACACTTTAGCACCTAAAAGGTAAACTTTAGCTCCATAAGGCGCGTAGCGAGCTAAAGAAAACTTTAGCGCATTCCCTAAAAGGCTACAGCGTGTCCGTTTCCCAATAGGACACTTTAGCACCTGGGAAATGGCTAAAGTGTCCCGCTCGCTAAAGAAGACCGGGTCTTGCGCTATGCGATTAGCTTAAGCCAATAGGTTAAGCTATTACGCTAAAAGCGGAGGGAAGACCATTATGGTGAAGCTACAGCGAAAACCAGGGCCGAAGTGAAGCAAGACCTTAATGGTGTAGCTGTAGCCTACATGGTCTTGGAATCTACAGCTATTACCTAAAGGTTTTGTCAACTTTACGTTAGGCTACAACGTTTTCTTTAGCCGTTTCCCTCAAACAAAGGCGCTAAAGTGACCTATTGGTGCTAAAGTTGTTAGGGAAACGGTTCCAGACACGCTGTAGCCTAAAGGTTTTCGGTGACCGTAAAGGCTACAACGTTTTCTTTAGCACTAATACCTATCGGTATTAGCTCCGCCGCCCATTTTTCTATGCCAAGTTAGCAGCATCGAAGCGTTGCCTTTCTGCTTGAATGAAACAAATTTTTCTGTAGTTTCTCATATGGGAAACCTAAAACTTATCAGTAAACGCCATTTACAACACTATAGCAGCTAATACATGTTGTTTTCGATTAAGCTAATATGTTCAGTTTTTGGTGAATCGAAGCTAATACGTTCAGTTTTTGGGTGAAGCTAATACGTTGAGTAAACTATGAAAACTAAAGTAAACTACATTAGAAAACGAAAACGAAAACAACACGATTAAGCTAATACCTATACCTTTAGGGGCTATGCTATTACGCTGTAGCCTGGTATTAGCTTACCCGGTTTTGTAAACGCTTAAACGATTAGGAGCGTTGACTGAGTTGTAAACGTAAAGATTAAGCGAAAACTTTAGCGCAAACATAATACCTTTAGGGGCGAAGCGAGCACGAAAACCTAAACGGTTAAGCGAAAACTTTAGCACCTGAAAAGGCCAGAGGGAAGACCATTACCCGGAGCTTTGACCATGTTGGTCTTGGAATCTACAGCGTTTTGTAAACTAAGCCTATTGGCTACAACGAAAACCTAAAACCCAAAGGGGCATTCCAAGACCATGTTGGCTAGTGGTTGTAGCTTCACCAAGGTGTAGCTGTAGCTTAACCATGTAGGTGTAGTTTAAGCATTCCCTACATGGTGTAGTTGTAGCTTAACCATGTAGGTGTAGCTGTAGCCTTTACTTCATGGTTAAGCTCAAGCAAAACCAACATGGTCAAGCTTCTTGACTACATGGTCTTGGAATGCTTAAGCTATTACGCTTAACCCTTAAAGGTAAATGCCGCGCCTTAACGTTTAAGCTAATACGTTTACAACACATATTAGCCCGAAACCGTTTACAACTCAGTATTAGTAAGCTCCTATCAGGAGTTGGGCGCTAAAGAAGACCGGGTCTTGTAAAGTTTACCTTTAGGGCAAGGAGGGAAGACCATTACCCGAAGGGAAGACCTGAATGGTCTTGTCTTGGAATGCGCTAAAGTTTTCTTTAGCACCCATAAGTAAACGTTTAAGCAAAAACTTTAGCACAAAACAAGACCATTAAGGCCCGAAGGGGCGAAGCCATGTTGGTCTTGTCAAAGCTTAAGCAAGACCATGTTGGTCTTCCCTCCGGCCCAATAGGTATTAGCTTAAGCCTATCGGTAAACTTTAGCACCTTATGGGGTGAAGCTACACCATGTTTGCCCGAAGGTTTGACCATTCAGTCAAGAAGCTACACCAACAAGGCCCGAAGGGAAGACCAAGTCTTGTCTTGTCTTGCGCTAAAGAGACCATGTTGGGGCGAAGCAAAACCATGTAGGGAATGCGCTAAAGAGACCATGAAGGCTACAACTATTACCATTATGGTCTTGCTACAACTACACCATGTTGGTCTTGTCTTGCGCTAAAGAGACCATTAAGGTGAAGCTAAAGAGACCATATTGGTCTTGTCTTGCGCTAAAGAGACCATTCAATCAAGAAGCAAAACCATTCAGTCAAGAAGGGAAGACCAACATGGTCTTGTCTTGCTTAAGTTTCGCTTAAACGATTAGGAGCCTTGACTGAGTTGTAAACGTAAATGATTAAGCTATTACGTTTACAACACGTACCCAAAAATCTATACGGGTTTTGCTGCGCCTAACCGTTTACTTAAGGGTATTAGCTAAGCACGTTTACCGTTAGGTATTAGCTTAACCGTTTACCGTTTAGGTTTTCTTTAGCATAAAACCAATAGGCATGTTGTTCTTGTGCTAAACCCGTAAGGGAAATGGCTAAAGAAAACCTTAAGGGTTTGGGCGATAGAAAACCATTCCCGAATGGTAAACGCTTACTTTTAGGTTTTCGGGTACCGTAAAGGCTAAAGTGTTTTCTAACCGATTCCCAATAGGTTTTCTTTAGCCCTAATACCTTTACGGGTTTCGCTTCACCCTTCGGGCAAGACCAACATGGTGTAGCTTAACTTTAGTTAGTTGACGTTTACAACTCAGTCAACTTTAGCACCTATTGGTTTTGCGCTTAGCTAATACCCTTAAAGTAAAGGAGGGAAGACCATGTAGAAGGTTTGACCATGTAGGTGAAGCTACAACGAATGCGCTAAAGTTTACCGGTTAGGTCCGAAGAGGCAAAGCCATGTTGGTCCCGAAGGGTTAAGCCACGGTTAGGGAATCGTAGTTAGTTTACCGTAAAGGGAATCGTGTTATCGCTTGCATAGCACCTTCGGGTTTTCGGGCTAATACGTTTACAACACGTTCGCTGCGCCCCTAAAGTAAACGTTTTTGTAAACGTAAACTAACCAAAAACAACATACATGTTTTCTATCTACGTTTACCTTTACGGTCAACTCTCGCACCTGACGGTATTAGTGAAAACATGTTGTAAACTACGTTAGAAAACAAACAGTAAACGTAAAAGCGAAAACGTTTACTTATGGAGCTAAAGAAAACCATTAAGGCAGCGGCTAAAGAAAACCTTTAGGGGCGAAGCGAGCTAAACCCGGTTAGGCACTATGCGAGGTATTAGCTTAATCCTAAAACGTATAGGTATTATGTTAAACGTGTTGTAAATGGTGAATCGAAGCTAATATCGTAATGATTAAGTGAAAACCGGGTGAACGGTTTAGAAAACGTTTCCTAAACGTAGAAGCTAGTACTGAGTTGTAAACGGTATTAGCTCTGATGAACCGAAAACAACATGTATTAGCGTTCACCCATACGGTGCGTAGCTAATACCATAAAGGTAAACGTAAATGATTAAGCTAAACCGTTGTAGCTTCACCTTAATGGTCTTCCCTCCGGGCGAACAAGGTGTAGCGTTTACCATTCATTCCCTTTTAGGGGCTTTTCCTATATAAAGCTGCGTTAGTTTACCTTAAGTAAACGGTTTCGGCTAAAGAAAAGCTAAAGAAAACGCTGTAGCGAAGGCTAAAGAAAACCGTAAAGGGAATGGTTTTCTATCGCCCAAACCCGTTAAGGTGCTAAAGAAAACCTTTTGGGAAACGGACACTTTAGCGCCTTAACAGCTTAAGATATTACCATTCAGTCAAGAAGGCTTAAGCGATTACGCTTTAGCCATAGGTATTAACTACACCATGTTGGTCTTGCTTAATAATGCCATGAAGGCTACAGCTACACCATGTAGGCTACAACAAATGCTTAAGCGTATTAGCTACACCTAAAGGCTTAAGCGAAAACTAAAAGCTTTCCCTACCAGAAGGTGGGAAACGGCGCCTAAAGGTCCGGTAGGATTAAGCGAAAACTAAGCGCATAAAACAAGACCATGTTGGTCTTCTTTAGCGCCTAACCGATATTAGCTTAAGCAAGACAAGACAAGACCAGAATGGTGTATCTTCTTGACTAAATCGCTTCTAAAGAAAACTAGTAATAGCTTTGCCCCTTCTTGACTGAATGGCTCTTTAGCTCCTTTACTTTAGGTGTAGCGTTTACCGTTACGATATAGGTATTAGCTTCACCTAAAAGGTCCTAAAGGATTAAGCTAATAGTAAACGATTAAGCTAATAGTAAACAATTAAGCTAATACCTATACCTAATGTAGAAGCGTTTATTGTTAGGTATAGGTTTTCTATGTACGTTTACGTTCATTGTTAGTTTTCTATCGTTTACCTATCGGTAAACTATCGCTTCATAAGGCCCGATTAGGCTTAAGCGAAGAGAAAGTAAAGAAAACCAAAACCTAAAAGTTAAGCGAGCTGTAGCAAGACAAGACAAGACAAGACAAGACCAACATGGTCAAGCTTCTTTACTACATGGTTTTGCTTAAGCCTTCATGGTCAAGCTTCTTGACTGAATGGTTAAGCTTCTTGACTACATGGTGTAGCTTCGCCCCAATAGGTATTAGCCCGTTTAGGTTTTGTCTTCTTTAGCCGTTTCCCTAAGGGGAAACGCTACGCACCTATTGGTTTTGCGCTAAAGAAAACAAAACAAGACCAACATCGCTAGCTATGCACCTTAAGCCTTTTTGGGGCTTCTCCTAAGCTAAAGTGTCCTATTGGTGCTTTAGTTTCCTATTGGTGCTAAAGAAAACCTATTGGGAAACGAAAACCGTTTTGGTTTCTAAAGAAAATGCCGTAACAGGAAACGCTGTAGCCTAAAGGACCGGTTTCCCACCTATTGGTTTTGCACTAAAGAAAACGCTTAACTTAAAGGCGCGGAGGGAAGACCATTAAGTTCTTGCTTAAGCTAATACCGTTAGGTATTAGGTTTGCGCTTTGCTATTACCTAAAAGGTTCCGAAACCTAATACCTAAATGGTAAACTATCGCTCCTAATCGGGTTAGCGCTTAGAAAATCGTAACGGTATAGGTATTAGCTTAATCCAATAGTTCCAATAGGAGCTAAAGTTTACGTGTTGTAAACATATTAGCTTAATTGATTAGGCCCGAAGGGAACGGTAAACGTAAACGTTCGTAGTTTAAGCTAATACTGTTACCGGTAAACTAACCCGAAAACCGGTTACCGGTATTAGCTTAAACGAAAACGAAAACAACACGATTAAGCGTTTACTATTAGGTAAACATAAACTAACCTATACCTAACATAGAAGCGTTTATTGTTAGGTATAGGTTTTCTATCTACGTTTACTTTACTTTTCTAACCGAAAACTTTACTTTGGGTGCTATGCAAGCTTAATCGCTCCGTTACCGACTTTAGCCGATTCCCTAACCAGTATTAGCATAGCACCAATAGGAGCTAAAGAAAACTCATTTGTAAACCTAAACGATTAATCGTTCACCCGGTATTAGCACGTTTAAGCTAATACCATTAAGTAAACATATTAGCGTAAACGTTTACTGAATGTATTAGCTCTATCTCCCGTTTACAACACTATAGCAGCTTCTACGTTAAGTAAACGATTAAGCATTTACCTAAAGGCTAAAGCGTAAACGCTTCTACGTTGACTAACGTATTAGCTTAAACGAAAACAACACGTAAACGCGGAGCACGTTGACTAACATAAACACTTTGCGGAGCAGTTTAGCTTAGCTCCACGGATCCGCAGTTTAGCAACACTCCGCTCCGCAGTTTAGCTGCTAAGCCGCTCCTTTTGTCTATTTTCTCGTGCTTATCGCGGTTTAGCTGTAGAGAAAAAACAAAAAAGACAAGTTAGAAGTGCTTGGGCCTTAGGCGGATGGTCTAAGCAGCTACCTACATATAATGAAATCCACCTTACGAGTTTACCATTAAGAATTATTAACTAACAGCGGTGCGTGGGGAATAAATTTCGTGCATCTCCCACGCCAAAGAACACGCTTCCAAAGAGAAAGCGCGTGTATTCGAGTCTAAATTAGAAAGTTTGGGAATAGTTATGGTACTCTTCTTTCTCAGAAAATGTCGAAACCGCGGCGTGAAAGGGGCTAAAGTTTACCCGTAAACGTGCGTTTAGAAAACTTTAGCGCGTTTATGTTTACTTTAGGGGGGAAGCTTAGCTCCTAATCGTTTAAGCTATTACGCTTACATGTAGGCTTAAGCTAATACTAGGCCCAAAGGGGCATTCCAAGACCATGTTGGCTAGCAGCGCTCAATACCTTGTTGGTGTAGCTGTAGCAACCCTTCTTTACTACATGGTCTCTTTAGTGCCTACATGGTGTAGCTTTAACTTAACCAACATGGTGTAGCTTAAGCATTCCCTACATGGTGTAGCTGTAGCTTAACCATGTAGGTGTAGCTGTAGCCTTTACTTCATGGTCTTCTTTAGTGCATTCCCAACATTTCGCTGTAGCCTACATGGTCTTGTTTTGCTTAGTTGACCTATACCAATAGGTATTAGCCCTACCGTTAGGTATTAGCTTCTACGTTTAGGGAATGAAAGAAAACCGTTTACCGTTAGGCTTAAGCGTTTCCCGTTTAGGTTTTGTCTTCTTTAGCCGAAACCATTTCCGTTTCCCTTAAGGTGCTTTAATGTCCTAAAGGTGCTAAAGTGTCCCTTACAGGAAACGGTTTCGGACACGCTGTAGCCTTTAGGACACTTTAGCGCCTGAAAAGCACCTAAAAGTTAAGCTATTACGCTGTAGCGAAAGTTGTCTTTAGCCTACCGTAAGGTTTCCTTTAGCTCGATAGGTTTTCGGTGATCGTAAAGGCTACAATGACACCATTACTTAAGCGAAAGTTGTCTTTAGCCCGTTTACTGGTATTAGCTTAATCCTACTGGACCTTACGTTTAAGCTAATACCTATGGACCGGTAGGTTTTCGCTTAAACGTTTACGTTTACTGTTAGTATTAGCTAATACCCTTAAAGGCTAGAAAGTTTCCCGTTACGTTATTAGAGCTATGCTAATACCTAAAGTAAACGTAAACTATCGCTCCTTTACGGTATAAGCTTAAACGTTGACCAGGTGAACGTTTACGTTAGTTTTCGCTTAAATGTAGTTTACCAGTTAGGTTTTCGAAAACCCGGTATTAGCATAGCTCGTGCGTTAGTTTACGTGTTGTAAACGTAGCATTTCAATTTACGATCTCATATCCATTCATAGTTTTCTAAACGTAAAAGCTAATACAGTAAACGTTTAGAAAACAAACAGTAAACGAAAAACTTAACCCGGTCGGGGCGGCTGGGGCGTAGATAATACGTTTAATTTTCGGAAAAGTTGCTTTCATTGATTGAACGCTGATTGTGTGTGAAACTAAAGCAGCAAGAAAAGAACAGCCGGAACAGATTCATTAATAATATGTGGCGGAAAGAATAAAGAGAGCTCATATACGACTCCTAGAAGGGGGGAGAAAGGAAGAAACAGTAACATCGGAAGCTCAAATAGAACTCGAAGCTCTGCCCTGATCCGTCTAAAAGCTAAAAGAAATCAGCCTCATAAGGGACGGGACGGAAACAAGCTTAGTCTTGTCAGAAAAAACGGTTCTAGTTCTGCTGGTTCTGGGAACAGAATTAGCCTTGGTATCCTGGAGTAAAAGGATTCGAACCTTTGCGTGTCGGTACCAAAAACCGATGCCTTACCGCTTGGCTATACTCCATACAGTGGTAACCGAGGGAGAGGTGCGTTAGCGAGAACAAGTGGCAGGTTAACCGGTTCTTCGCAGCAAAGCGAAAGGAAAGGTATGGCAAGTAAAAAGGC
Source organism: Ceratopteris richardii (assembly GCA_020310875.1). Classification (NCBI taxonomy): domain Eukaryota; kingdom Viridiplantae; phylum Streptophyta; class Polypodiopsida; order Polypodiales; family Pteridaceae; genus Ceratopteris; species Ceratopteris richardii. The sequence goes on along the minus strand of CM035425.1, from coordinate 88,053,368 downwards.
TTAGTAGGGCTCGAACCTACAATATTACCGTTATGAGCAGTACGTTTCAACCAATTAAACTATAAGCCCACTGTTAGCCAGCCCTCTCTGGGAATGGAGTCAATAGATTTGTTGAGTTAGAAGCGACAATGCCTTCTTTTTTATTCTCTTCGTATTTCTTTCTTGAAGAGTAGGCAACCTTGGGTACATTACGTGCGGCATGTCCCAAGGAGCGAAGCCGCAGAGGACTCTGTCTGCGGGGTTGAGGGTTTTCCTACCTGTTCTCGTTCTTCCTTCACCACCTCCGTGAGGATGATCAACAGGATTCATGGCATTACGAACCTCTCACCTTAGCCCTGTGGTAGGGACCCGTAAAGTAAACCCCAAGTTAGAAGCATCGAAGACAGCGAAAATAACAAACGGGCATTAGCAGCGTTTTCAGCTTTGTTAGTTTCGTAATTAGGTTTTCAGCTTTGTTAGTTTCTTCTAATTTCATTCTGCCGAAAACTAAGCGCGCGTGACGGTATTAGCTCCTACCAATTGGTGCTAAAGTTTACCGGGGGCGAAGCATTTACGCTGTAGCAAGACAAGACCATTAAGGTCAAACCTTCGGGTAATGGTCAAATCTCCGGGCCAACATGGTCTTCGCTTAACCGTGTTGTAAACGTAGTTAGTTGATCGGGTTTTCAAGAGTTTACCTTTTAGGCTTAAGCTTTGACCGTCAAGAAGGCGCGGCGATTCAGTCAAGAAGCTACACCATTCTGGTCTTGTCTTGTCTTGCTTAAGCGTTTTCGGTTTTCTAAATGTTTACAACACATATTAGCATAGCCGTTTACAACACATAAACGCTTAAACGTTTACAACACGTATTAGCTAATACGCGTTTACAACACGTATTAGCTAATACGCATTTACAACACGTAAACTATCGCTCCTCTTCGCGTTGCCCCGTACACTGGCTCGTTCCCTGTCCCCAGTGATATGGGTAATCTGCTCCGTCCGTCTTTGTCGTTGGAAACTCCTATCCCCTTCTATAGAATCTTTCCTCCTTCCTCGAGATGGAGTAGTGGATTCAATAGCTGCTAATTATGAAACTAACAAAGAAACTAAGCTTCGATTCACCCGTAGAAAGGCTTAGCTTCAATGCTTCTAACTTGTTTAGCTTAGCTCCGATCCATTCACCCTTTGCCTTGCCCCGCAGCTCCTATGGCAAACTTCGCACCTTGATTGAGGCGTATTAGCGTTTACTAACAGTAAACGTTTACGCTAATACGTGTTGTTTTTGGCTATGCTAATACGTTAGTCAACGTGCTATGCGAGCTAATACGTGTTGTAAACGTTACGGTATTAGCCTCGTTTACGTTTACAACACGTAAACTATCGCTCCTAATCGTTTAAGCGTTTACCGATAGGTATTAGTGCGTTTACCGATAGGTATTAGTGCATTTACCGATAGGTATTAGTGCTAAAGAAAACCGAAAATGTTTACTTATGGTGCTAAAGAAAACCGTAAAGGTATTAGGGCTATGCTTAGCTCCAATAGGTTAAGCGAAAACGCTTAAGCAAGACCATAATGGTCTTCCCTCCGGCCCGCTAAGGGGCTTTTCCTAAGCTAAAGTTTCCTATTGGTGCTAAAGTTGAACGGGAAACGGAAACGGTTTCGGCTAAAGAAAACGCTTAAGCTATTACGCTGTAGCTTCACCAACATGGCTCTTTAGCTCCTTTACTTTACGTGTAGCGATTACCTTTAGGGGCGAAGCGGTCAACTCCCGTTAGGCTTAAGCGAAGACCATGTCCCGAAGGGTTAATATTACCATTCAGTCAAGAAGGCTTAAGCGATTACGCTTTAGCCAATAGCTATTAGCTTAACCTAAAGGTTTTGCTTAATAATACCATGAAGTAAAGGGCAAGGAGGGAAGACCATGTTGGTCTTGAGCGCAGCTAGCCATGTGCTAAAGAGACCATGTAGGTCTTGTCTTGCGCTAAAGAGACCATGTTGGTCTTGGAATCTACAGCGTATTAGCTACACCTAAAGTGAAGCGTTTCGCTTAAACGTTTAGGAGCGATAGTTTACCGATTCCCATACCGGTATTAGCTTAAGCCTAAAGGTCGGGGTGAAGCCATTAAGTCAAGAAGGGCTCCGCGTTAGGGAATCGTGCTAAAGAAACCCTAAAGTAAACGGTTAGGTTAGGCGTTTACCTATACGGTAGGCTAAAGAAAACTAACGCTTAAGCAAGACAAGACAAGACCAGAATGGTGTAGCTGTAGCAAGACCAACATGGTCAAAGCTCCGGGCCAACATCGTTCGCCCTTTACTTCATGGTAATAGCTTCGCCCCTTCTTGACTAAATGGCTCTTTAGCTCAAGACCATGTTGGTCTCGCTGTAGCCTTTACTTCATGGTAATAGCTTAAGCAAGACCAACATGGTGTAGCTGTAGCCTTAAAGTTAAGCTATTACGCTGTAGCCTATCGGCTTTAGCACGCTACGCGCTTTAGGGGCTTAAGCCTACATGGTGTAGCTTAAGATTCGTTGTAGCCAACATGGTCTCGCTGTAGCATGGTCTTCCCTCCGCTTTATGGTCTTCTTTAGTGCAAGACAAGACCATGTTGGTCTTCCCTTCTTGACTGAATGGTCTCTTTAGCGCCTACATGGTCTTCCCTCCAGGCCAACATGGTTTTGTCAACTCCCTAATACCTATACGGTAAACTCTAGCTCGTTTACAAAACCATAAGGTGCGGTTTACCGGATAGGGAAACATTTTCTTTAGCGTAAACCGTTTTCTTTACCTCGATAGGTAAACGTAGTTGCTGCGCACCTTCGGGCCTAAAGTAAACGGTTTCGGGTTAGTTTACCGTAAAGGAGCGAAGCTAATACCTACCGGTCCTAACAGTTTTCTTTAGCTCGCTACGCGCCTTATGGAGGTAAAGTTGATCGGGTAGGGAAACATTTTCTTTAGCTCTAATACCTTTACGGGTTTAGCACAAACCGTTTTCGAAACCAAAACAAACCGTTCCCGTTTCCATTTCCCTAACAACTTTAGAACCTTATGGAGCATAGCTAATACACATTTTCTTTAGCGGGAAACTTTAGCACCCAACTTTAGCACAAGCCAAGACCATTCAGGTCTTCCCTTTGGGTAATGGTCTTCCCTCCGAGACCATGTTGGTGTAGCTTAAGCAAGACCTACATGGTCTTCCCTCCGGGCCTTTTAGGTTTTCTTTAGCACCTATTGGAGCTAACGCTTCGCCCCATAAAGTAAACATTTTCTTTAGCACCTATTGGAGCTTAGCTTCGCCCCTTTAGGCGCTAAAGTTTCCTACCTATTGGTGCTAAAGTTTACCTTTAGGGAAACGGTTTCGGAAACATTTTCTTTAGCGGGAAACTTTAGCACGTTATGGAGTGTAGCTAATACCGTTATGGCATTTTTTTTAGCCCGTTTACCCGGTCAACTTTAGCCCCATAAGGCGCTAAAGAAAACACTTTAGCCAATAGGTATTAGTACGTTTAGGTTTTGTTTTCTTTACTTTCCCTATCGAGCTAAAGGAAACCTAACAATTTTCGCTTAAGCGCCTAACCGTTTACTTAAGGGTATTAGCTAAGCACGCTACGCGCCTTTAGGGTTTCTTTAGCACTAATACCTAAAGGTAAACGCTTAAGCATTCCCTACACGGTGTAGCTATAGCACAAGACCATGTTGGTCTTCCCTCCGTTTTATGGGATATTAGCTAAGCGTAAAACCAATAGGTGCTAAAGTGTTCGTTTCCCTTAAGGTGCTAAAGAAAACCTGGGAAACAGACACTTTAGTGACCATGTTGGTCTTCCCTCCTTGCCCTAAAGGGAAACGGCTAAAGCCGGGGTTTGGGCGATAGTTTTCGCTGTAGCGAAGACTAAAGAAAACCGTAAAGGGAATGAATGGTAAACGCTTACTTTTAGGTTTTTGGGTACCGTAAAGGCTAAAGCGTTTTCTAACCGATTCCCAATAGGTTTTCTTTAGCCCTAATACCTTTATGGGAAACGCTTCACCCTTCGGGCCTTTAGGGCTGGAGCTTAGCTAATACCCTAAAGGTAAACGTTTTCTAACCTATACCTTTATGAGAAACTTTAGCCCTAATACCTTTATGGTAATAGCAGCGCCCCATCAATGAATTTCTTTTGTCGTTTCTGCATGAATCTATTACAATAGTAACTCATTTAGATGGACTTCCAATTTATCATTTTGGATCTGAATGGGTTACTGACAAGTTTGAACTCATCCCCGTCACCATAGAATCGTTTCTCTTCTCTACAGTAACAATGGACAAACTCTGATGGGTGAATCGAAGCTAATACGTTCAGTTTTCGGTGAATCAAAGCTAATACGTTCAGTTTTTGTGTAGAAAACGTTAAGTTTTCGGAGTTAGCAGCGAGCCAGCCTCCGACTCGTGGTTAGATCATCATTAGTTTTAGGCGGACTTTATGTACGGTTAGGGCTAGGATTATTAATCTTAGCCTGGTTCCTAAAGAACCAATGCCTCTTAGGCTTTCGCGTGCTTGCTAGCTTCGCTCCTCGTGCTTTGCAGATGAGCAGAAACAAAACGCACTACACCAGATGAAGCGCGTTATGCCTAAGAGCGTAACTGACGTTGGTGGTGGGACTTGGTCTTTCTTTTTTCATTCCATGGTTAGCGGAGAAATCGCATGGCATGCCAGGAGTAATACATTATTCAAGCTAACTATATGTAGACCTCTTTTTTCTTTGTTTTTCAGTCCATGGGTTGAAGGTAATACATGAAGTAAACGTAGATAGAAAACGTTAAGTAAACGGTTAAGCTAATACGTTTAAGTTTTCGGTTTTTAGAAAACGTAGAAGCTAATACCGACGTTTACCGTTACTACGTTAGAAAACTGTTAGGACCATATGGAGCGAAGCTATTACGTTTACAACACGTATTAGCTCGAAACCGTTTACAACCCAGTATTAGTAAGCTCCTATCGGGCGTTTACCTTATGGGGCGAAGCTATTACCAAGCAGTCAACGTAGAAGCGGTTTTCTTTAGGGGCCATAAGTAAACGGTAAACTAACGCCCCCTAGAAGCGTTTACGTTTACTGTTAGGCGCTAAAGAAAATTGGGAAAGTGCTAAAGAAAACCTATACGGTAGACGTATTAGTATTGGGTGAGTTATTTATTCTTCACAAGGTTCTATATTTATGCTTTTTTAAAAATGGATCTCCTTGGAGTCTAAAGCATACATGGGGAGGAAAGATAGCCATTGCGAATAATCCCTTTTTTGTCAAACCTACCACCTTGAAGTTTTTTTTTTGCCATTATAAGGCTCTAGATAAGATCTCCTTTATATTGCTTTAAACATATCCAAAATGCTATTTGAATTTTTATCAACGAATTCATGCATGTCACTTGAATATGATTTTCACAAGTGCCCTTTTGCTAATATCCTTGTTAAACCACATTTTGCTAATGGAAGTAATAGCGCAATGTTTTTTTTTTACTCAAACTTTGTATATTTCATCTTGAGTATGAGTGAATATCCATTTTTATATCAACAGTTGTAATTAAAAACCTTTGTCATGCAGATTGATCATCATTATCATCACACTCGGTAGTCCAATAAAAAAAAATGAGAAACCCATCTTTGATCATTATACTCAATCTTCTTAGTTTGGTTTCAAATGCGGAAAATCCATTATCAAGTGCTTTTTGACATATTATCATCATAGTGTTTTCATTTAGTTTACTTGCAACTTCTCTTTGATAAGTTTTTCAATATAAATGCTTTCTTTTAGTCCGCTTGCAAATGTAAGTTTGGTCCAAGCGGGTTTTGCTCGTCCAATCTTTCTCTTAGTTCAAGGGTGCTCGGTTGGTCCAAGCTCTCTCTTAGGCCAGGCAAGCTCGACTGGTTCGTTTAGCCTACTGCCTCTGGGGTGGGGGTTCAAACCCCACGAGTGCTATTGTGGACACTTCCCTATCTAATGGGTAGGCTGAAATGAAAGCCTGAACTTCGGCCTTTGGGCACCATTCGTTGTGGTCTTCGAATTAGTCGGACTACTTTTGATCTTCGATCCCTTTTAAACTAAGGATCTGTGTTGGACCTTAGGGTCATCCCTTCCCAAGTTCAATCTTAATGAATCTTGAGAGTCTGATCTTTGTTGGGCAAAGAGTCTAACCCTTGCTTTGTGGGATATGAGGGGTCCCATGGATACTAACCTCACCTTCACTTGTTCTTTCAATTAATTTTAAACCAATACAAAGAAATTAAGCATCACGTCAAACTTAGTTTGTGTTGGATCTTAGGGCCCTGCCTTCCCAAGTTCAATCGTATTGAACTTTGAGACTCTCATCTTGGTTGCCCAAGAGTCTAACCCTTGCTTTATGGGATATGAGAGGTCCATGAATATGAATACTAAGCTCACGTTCACTTGTCTTTTCACTTAATTTTAAACTAATCTAGAAGGATTAAGCCTCAAGCCAAACTTACTTTAAATTGCAAAAAATCCAAGTAGCTTTGTGTAGTGATTTGAGAAGACAAAAATATTTTTCTTGTGAGTGGGCATGGTGGAGTAGTAAACACATTGAAGGGGTGCATGATGTAAAAGTAAACACATTGAACCTCTAGAGTCAAAGTTTCGACAGATCGACTTGATGTTAGCCCGGAAAATAGAAAATAGAGGAAGGCGAGTGTGTGATTTGTTTTTTTAAATGTGGAGCGTAATAGAGGTCCAAGATTATACTTAAAAAAAACAAGCATTTTCCGTCCTTTGACGAGGATTTTGACGAGATTTATTTTTCACGACCAGTCGGATCAAAAGTCGATGGGCCATTTATGAGCTAGATGTGTTTACGTAAGATTGAACAATCACGGCGATCATACTAAATTCCTGTTTGTCAGCTCGACCTTTGAGGAGGACGCAAAAGCGACGGAAAAGGGGGGAAGGATTTCTACTCAGCCTCTGTCCGCGAAGCACTTCCCTTCGAGCTCACATCTTGCAGGTGAGCTCCTTACAAAACGAATGTGTGCCCTCTTTTTTATAATCTGCAGATACGAGTCTCCTACATCACTCTCTCGAAGAACTACCTTTCCACGTCTCAGAATTACACAGAATTCACATCACCTTTCTCTTTTCATCTTAAAATGGTCTCACGAATTCCCGGAAAGCGCAGGGATTTTTTGGAACAAGCGCAGGGATTTTTTGGTTGTTCCATTCAGCACGTATGGTCTCTTACATTCAGCTCTGTATCACTCCTCGCATCTTCTTTAGACAGTAATTTTTTGAGATTGTGAACATGCATCAGAGGAAAATGAAATTCCTATTTTGAAATGAAGTCTGTGGATGGAAGCGGAATTGGTGCATTTCATCAGATACGAAAGCAAAGCTGTGAGCCATTCAGTCGCTGTCCATGACGCTTCCATGTGTGTTCACAAAAAGTACTCATGTTAACGTTTCTTTCATAATAGAAGAGCCAAATGACGGCCGTTCCTCAACTAAATGGTACCCTTCCTCATCTCCCAATAAGAACCCGGAAGGAATTGAAGTAGGTGCCCCTCATATCCACTGGGCAGGACGATTATTCTGAGTGTGCATTTTGCAAAATTGTTGCAACTGTGATAATGTTGTCCATTCGAGAATAGAGTTTCAAAGAAGTGAGCTGATTGTGTTTAACAAAGATTCAACAATTCCCAACAACCTATGCGGTCTATCTTTCCTTTTCCTTTCGCTCTATAGATAATGCTCATTCCAACATGAGAAGTTCCCATGGTTAGGTTATCTTTGGACATAGGTACCAAAAGTTTAGTGGACGAGAATGATTGCTGGTGCCTACTATATTTACTATGATCTAGAATATGTTTTACCGTTTTGGAGTTTGGGATAACCAAGTACCAACCTTGACTTTAGTTTGGCTCCTCAAGTGCTTAATGACTGGCTTAGAGAGACTTATGCCATATATCTTCAAGCCGATCGCTACCTCGGTGCAGGAATAGCATCCACTGCAGCTTTCTCACTGACTTTCTCAACATAATAGTAAGGTCGTGTGCCATACATTTGTACTCTCTAGACGTATTTCATCTATCAGTTGTTCATATCTATTGCTGTTTATTTGTAACGTCAAGGTCCATTCCTCTGGGTTGGAATATCGTGTTTGTGTACTTTGGAGGGACTTTCAGATCCTATCATCATTCATGTTTTGTGTTTGGGTGACAAGCCTAACCCTTCTAATGCGTGAAAACACACATACACAGACACACACACACACACACACACACACACACACACACACACACACACACACACACACACACACACAGAGACACACACACACACACACACACACACACACACACACACACACACACACACACACACACGCAGAGACACACACACACACACACACACACACACACACACACACACACACACACGCACACACACATACAAATTGAGTTGTTTGCAAGTCGCTTTGAGCTTTTTGGTGATGGGCGTGCAGTTTTCTTAGGCAGTAATGGCATTGCTGTTATTGCTTTTCCACTCCAGGTTTGGATTCAGAACTCATGGTTAAATTTGCATGATAAGACAATTCTACTGGCACGGAGAATCAGCAGTCTCTTAATAACCAACCGCTATGCATTGATAAGTATTGCAGAGTTTCCAGTATCTCAACTGGTCGAGTGGAGTCTTTGTTTACAGCTAATCTAGTACAATGCACTCAGAGATTCCAAATAATCAATGCCGAAAATCTTGACAGGTCTGCATAAGTATTTTGTCACCATTTTTGCTTGTCATGTTGTCTTTGCTTTTCTCTTTGTCATCTCATGGAACTGAACTCTAACCTTTGCAATGTACAAGGATTAAATCTTTTCCTGTGTGATTATGCATGCACCATAGTCAAGCCTCACTGAATTTGATTCGTTCATATAGTAGGGGTTTTATGACCTGAATATAAAGAATCAGTGTCAAGGAGTAGAAGCTTCATGGTTGATATTTGATTTGCTCAAAGAAATGCATGTTATATTTATTACTGAGAATGTGTGTACCGGATGTTTTTGAGCATCTGTAAACGTGTAGTACCATCATGATTTTGGTGAAGAAACGGTGCAGTCTGTTCTATTAATTTAACGTTCTTTGATGAGAACTGCATGTATCTTGTCTGGATGTTGATGATTTGATATGTACTGTTTCTCATATTTCAGGGGCTGAGAATGGCTGCAAATTTCTGGACTTCCTCTCATTAGTACGTCCCATTTCCTTTGTTTCACTCTGCAATTTATTTACTTCTCCATTTTTTTATCGTGTTCACCGATCACATTGAACACCATTATGTTCGGAACTGATTTCACAGCTTTCATGCAGTAAAATCACTACATTCCTTTTGAAGTCTCTAGGGCCTGAGTTGTTGAATGGCCAAAGAAACATCATAGTACAAAACTAAAGAATTACAGATACAGAAACTTAACTTTAAATATCAATCTGCTTGGTTTCGTATGCATGCTTTCATGTTTTATGTATATATGTATGTAGAGAAGGGCCACACCGCACTCTTATCCCTCTTCTTCTAATAAACCTCCAAAACCTCCAATTCAATTGTGTTTCCTTATTGATGAAGATGGATTTGCTCAAGTTATTTGTAATCACAAAAGGGGAAGAATCTTCATTTATGAAAATGGCTGCTACGAATTGAGCTTGGATGCTTGAATCTCACCTTAATGTAGAGGGTAATTGACAATTCACCTACATTTATGGAGGAAGAGAACATCCAAACTTCTAATGATGGTGTATGAAGATTGTTTCATGGAATGCACAAGGCTTGGGAACTTCCCGCAAATGAAATTGCTTTGGCCATGGTTCGTGAGAAATGATGTGGACACATGGTGTGTGCAAAAACATAAATTGCATCGCAGAAAAGGTTCCACAAAATTATGAAAGATGAATATGTTTGTGGTTAAAATAGATTTTGCTGAATTCTTCGATACAATGATCAAGAATTCATTTTAAAGGTCATGACACTTGGGTTTTGGCCATAAGATGGTTGAAGTCATGAATTTCCTTTGACAAGGTGTAGAGACCATTATCCTTTTCCATGGCTTGTTGAAAGATTCATTGTGGGATCTGTTGGGGTAAAGGTCATAAATGACCCCCTTATTTGTACACATTTGTATAGGCCTCTTATAAGGCTTAATGTACTCATTATTTATTCTTTTGGCCAAGTTCAATGTGAACTTGGCCAGGTCCTATAAAAGTGAACTCAAATAAACTTAGGGCTCACTTCTTTCTTTAGTGAAGCCCCCAAACAAGCTGCCTCTCTTCAAATTCGAATTTCTCTCTCTCGATCTCTGTGTATCTGCTGCGTGGGCTGCTCATTGCACCTCCAGCCCTTCTACTCAGCCAAAGGGGGTATTACCACAGCTGCTGTATCACCTGAGCACATCTCCTCAGCTCAACAACTGGTATCAGAGCCTATATTGGGCCTCAAATCTGCTGCGCAGGTTCTCTACAGCAGCATACACTCACCATTTGGCAAGATCATCAAGTTTCATCACGAACAAAGGGTCCAGAATCCGCTGTACCATCATTTTCAGTGATGTTCCAGCTTTTCGTCGTGAAGAAAGTGATTTTTCTCTGATTTTATCGTGAAGAACAGGTGTTTTTCAGCAAAATCTCAAAGTTTCGAGCAAGAATAGGTGTTTTTCAGCAAAATATCAGATTTTCCAGCAAATTTCTCAGTTTTTGCAGGTCTTCTAAGTTCTCACTCTCAACTTGCACTTGCTGAGCATACATAGTGGGAGATACATTTTGCTGTAATTTCTATAGTTTCAGCAAAATTGACTCATGTATGAGAAGTTGTGAAGTATTTTGCCATAATTTCTTGTAAAACAGTGGCAAAAATTGGGGCTTTTGCTCCTACATGCATCTAAAGGCTGAGTATTAGCCTTATGTACATTCTTTGAGGTTAAAAACAACAAAATTAGTTGTTTTTGAGCATAAATTGAGTTTCTGAAATTCTCTGCGCAGAAAATTCAGAGATCAGTTTTGTGCCCAAAATCACCCCATTTTTGTCCCAAATTGCTCCTGTGACCATTTGGAGCTGTAGTGCATCATCTTTGGAGGCTGCACTTTGATTTTGGTGCATTTGCCCAAAATTCCAGCAGGTTTTTTATTGTGCAACTATGGCGTCATCCTCTTCAGATGTGAAGAATCTATTTGAGATAATGCCCAGATTTTCACAAAATTTCTTAAATTCAGCACTTGTGAACTCACCACAATTGTCCGTACGCAAGCATTTCAGCTTTCTACCTGTTTGGGTGGTCACAAATGCATGAAAACGCTTAAACGCAGCAAATGCTTCATCCTTTGATTTAAGCAATCGAACCCAATTTTTTCTAGAGAAATCATCAACAAAGGAAATGAAATACAAAGCACCCCCCATAAATTTGGTGGGCATGCTACATACATCGGAATGAACAAGATCAAGTACACAAGACTTACGAGACACACCAGAGTAAAAGGAATGTTTCACTTGCTTTCCATATTGACATTCATTACAAAAATCAAGCTTTGTGCCTTTAGCATCAAGCTTCTTTAAGCTACAAAGCCTAGTGAGACCCTTTGGGCTCATATGGCAAAGTCTCTTATGCCACAACTCCATATGGGAGTGAACTTCAGCCAATGCAATAAACTTGCCTGATAAGGCCTTTCCATGCAAGCAATAGAGAGTTCTCTTCTTTGGGCCTTTCACAATCAGCCTTGAACCCTTAGTCATTTTCCATGATCCTTTCTCAAAGAGAATGCTATAACCATGCAAATCCATTTGACCCACAGAAAGCAAGCTCTTCTTGATCCCTGGTACATAACGCACATTATGCAAGACCAGCTCATTAGTGCCATTTGTAGCGAAATGCACTTTGCCAATATCCTCAATGGAACATGCATGATTGTTTCCAAGGTATACATGGCCATGGCTGCCTGCAATAAAAGTAGAAAAACACTCCTTGATAGGAGTCACATGGAATGAAGCACCAGAATCTACTATCCAAGTCTGGGCCAATGCATCATTGACGGTCAGCAAAGCATCTATGACATCACTCTTAGTGATTGACATGTCCTGTGCATGAACATTTAGAGAAGGATCAAATGCATGAGTGTCATCCACTAATAAAGTAGCGCATAAAATATCCTCTGCATCTGACAGCTCCTCTATGACTACACTAGAAGCCACATTGGCCTTCTCCTTGTCCTTTTGGCTGTCCTGTGCATCAGTCTTGTCTTCTTTCCTGTCCTTCTTCTTATCTCCGGAATTCTTCTTCCTTTCAAGCTATGCTTTGTAATAGCGGCAATCGGGTTTCTCGTGACCTTTCCCGCCACACTGATATCATGTCACATCATTGCTTTTGCCTTTGCTGCTATTCCCCTTTTCCCTGCTTTTACTCTTATTCCTCTGTGCATAATTACTCTTCTTATCTGTCCTGCCTCTAACCATGTTGGCCGAGCTTCCTCCTCCACCTGCTTTTCTCCTGATCTCTTCATTAAGAATAGAACCCCTAAACAGTCAAGTTGGGGTTATTGGACAATGAGACTACCAATGGGAGCTTACTGTTCCATACAGCCCCTCTTCTAATGGTGTGGCTGAACACTACAATAGGACACTTTGTGAGAGGGTAAGATGCATGCTGTCCACAGCTAATCTCCCTCATGGATTTTGGGGAGAGGCACTCAAAACTGCAGTACATGTGTGCAATAGATCCCCTCACATGTCTTTAAAAGATGACATCCCTGAAGAGGTTTGGTCTGGCAAACCTGCTTCATATGATCACTTACGTGTCTTTGGCTGCGAGGCGTTTGTGCATATAAGGCCTGAGCTGAGAAACAAACTTGATGCTAAGTCCATTAAAGGCCTCTTCATGGGATATGGTGAAGAAGGTGAAATGGGCTACAGGATTTGGATACCTCATCTCAAGAAGGTCGTACGCAGCCGGGATGTTGTTTTTAACGAGGCAAGGCTTCTTCAAAACAATTGTGCCTCAAAAGATGACCATAAAAGGGTAAGATTTCAGCATGACCAGCCACCTGTTAGGCCCAATTTTGACCCTCAGGATGCACCACAAAGGACTGAAAATGTTGACGATCCAGTGGTTTTTGAGCCTGAAGATGTTGGACAGCAAAATGAGGCTCCTGAAGGGCATATGCAGCCGAATAATAATGCTGAAAATGGTGCTGGAAACAATGGACAGCAGCATAATAATAATGATTTGATCATACCACCTGATGTAGACCCATTGCCTGACAATGTGGATCATTGGGTGAGAAGATCTACTCGTCTTAGAAGGAATGTGAGTATATTTGATCCTTCATTGCATTACATTTTGTTGACAGATGAAGGTGAGCCTCTCACATACAAAGCGGCAAAGGCATGTGAACACAGAAGCAAGTGGGAGCTTGCTATGCAGGAAGAGATTAAAGCTTTGCATGCTAATGATACTTGGGATTTGGTTGAATTACCCAAAGGAAGGAAAGCCATTCCTAACAAATGGGTGTATAAAATCAAAACAGTTGATGGAAAACCCAAGTACAAAGCAAGGCTGGTTGCAAAGGGATATGCCCAGACCAAAGGCATAGATTTCCAAGAAGTATTCTCTCCTGTGGTGAAGATGACCACTTTGCGAGTGTTATTTGCAATAGTAGCTGCTCTTGATTTGGAATTAGACCAAATGGATGTACATACAACTTTCTTGCATGGTGATGTTGATGAAGAGCTTTACATGAAACAGCCAGGGGGGTTTGTTATTCCTGGAAAGGAACATTTGGTATGTAAGCTCAATAGAAGCTTGTATGGGCTGAAACAAGCTTCTAGACAATGGTACAAGAAGTTTGATGCTTTCATGCTCAAACAAGGGTATAAAAGAAGCCATGCTGATCACTGTTTGTATACTAAAACTGATGTAGATGGCAGCCCTATTATTCTTGTCTTATATGTTGACGATATGCTGATTGCTCGTAAGAAAAGAGACACCATTGATCCTTTTAAACAGCAGCTGAAATCTGCTTTCTCAATGAAAGATCTTAGGGCAGCAGAGCATGTCCTTGGAGTGAGGATTAGAAGACAAAACGACCAGCACATATTGTATTTGTCGCAGGAAAAATACATTGAAAAGGTGCTGGACAGATTACCATGGCTGATGCAAAGCCTCTTGGAGTGCCATTGCAGCCATATGTTAAAGTTTCCAAGGAAGATTGTCCCAAAACACAAGAAGCAATCAATGACATGCAAAATGTGCCTTATGCTTCAGCTTGTGGCTCACTTATGTATGCTATGGTTGCAACTAGGCCTGACATTGCCCATTCAGTGGGAGTTGTGAGCCGGTTTATGGCTAATCCAGGCAAAGCTCATTGGAAAGCAGTAAAGTCCATTTTGAGGTACTTGAAGGGGACCAAAAATAAATGCATTTGCTATGGCAAAGATCCATTGGAGCTGAAAGGCTTTTGTGACTCTGACATGGCTGGTGATGTGGATACACGTAAATCCACAAGTGGATATATATTCACTCTTGCAGGAGGTGCTGTTTCATGGTGCTCAAGGCTGCAAAAGATTGTTGCTTTGTCCACTACAGAGGCTGAATACATTTCAGCCACTGAGGCTTCCAAGGAAGCCATATGGCTAGCACGATTATGCAGTGAGTTTGGCTTGTCAAACAAGGCACCTATGCTTGGCTGTGATAGCCAGAGTGTCATATGTTTGGCAAAGAATGCCATGTTTCATGCACGCACTAAGCATATTGATGTGCGATATCACTTCATTCGAGAAGTGCTTGAGGATGGCCTTATCACACTTGTTAAGGTTCATACATCACAGAATCCTGGAGATGTTCTCACCAAGTGCTTGTCTAAAGCAAAACATGAGCTATGTATACAGATGGTGAGAGTCACGTAGCTTAAAGGCGTCATTTATGCCTTTAAGTGGGAGGTTGTTGGGGTAAAGGTCATAAATGACCCCCTTATTTGTACACATTTGTATAGGCCTCTTATAAGGCTTAATGTACTCATTATTTATTCTTTTGGCCAAGTTCAATGTGAACTTGGCCAGGTCCTATAAAAGTGAACTCAAATAAACTTAGGGCTCACTTCTTTCTTTAGTGAAGACCCCAAACAAGCTGCCTCTCTCCAAATTCGAATTTCTCTCTCTCCATCTCTGTGTATCTGCTGCGTGGGCTGCTCCTTGCACCTCCAGCCCTTCTACTCAGCCAAAGGGGGTATTACCAGAGCTGCTACATCACCTGAGCACACCTCCTCAGCTCAACAGGATCCACTAGGGTGGTCTTCGTAGCGTGTTACTTTTTATGCTTGCTATTCATCTACATTTTTTTTTTTGGGAATATGAATTTGAGAAGGAGCCATTCATTCCATCTATATATGTGACACCATGGCTTCATCTTCTTCTTCTTTTCTTTGGATGATGACACCATGGCTTCATCATTCTCTTTCGTACCCTTTGCCGGTCTTCATCTTGAAGTAAAAGAAATGACATCTCTTCGAATGATATTTCTTTATCTCTTGTAGAGAGAGAAAGGGAAGTAACAAATGAACGATAGGTAGATGGAAGTGAATTTATGAGGGTATTCACCATCTCATCATCATGTATAGTAACTCCAACATTAAGTAATTGATCACGTAAGTCTTTGAGCTTTGAAATGTGTGACTGAATTGACTCACGAACTTTCATCCTTGTGTAGGCTAACTGTCTTTTGAGATGAGCTTTCTTAGCAAGGTTCTTGCTCTGATAGAGATTCTCTAATTCCAGTGAATCTTGATGAGAGGTTCTGCATGATCTTGTCTATGGAATGATATGCCTCTTGACTTCCATAGCAATAAATGAGAGTGCTTGTGCATCTCTTGAATCCCATTTGGATTGTTCTCTATAGGTCGAATCTGCATCTCTCCCTCTGTCTTAGGTTGAAGATGTAATCTCCTCTTCTTCCTCTTCAGTCTATTGAGCAAAAATTGGGGTAGCGACCCTCTTGGATGAAGAAGCCATATCTTCCTTTGCTTGTCTAGGTCTCGAGTACTTGCCATTGACAATATTACACAAGTCCTTGGAAAGTAGCAAATTCATCATCATAAAACTCCACATTGGATAGTTAGACATTCCATCTAGTTTGTCTTCTTGCTCAAGTAAATCTCTTTAGTCACTCATCTCGAGTTAAGGGTGTATGTCAACTATGCTTTGATACCGAATGTTGGAAGTGTAGTAGGCCCAAACAATAATCACATGTTTAATCCAAGATCTTTTCAACACTTGATCCTAGCACATTACACACCTTAACTTAATCAAGATGACAATATATAGAGAGGAGAAGACAATTGTAAAAGTGAAGCCGCTTAATGCCGCACACTAATAAATGCAAAATGTGAATATAAAATTTGTATGTAACAAAAATCTGAATATAGGCTGAATCTAAGGGTTCTAGTTCCAAAAAATAATGTGTGAGTGTATAAGAGGTATTATGTGAGTGAATATGTGCAAAAAGAAAGATATAAACTGTCCAAAACAGTTATTACAGCAAACCCTATCATGAAATTAGGTCTTCTTTAATGTAGAGCAGAAGCAATGGTCATTTCTCGTGATGAAGTGGTAGGTAAACACTTGATACAGCAGCACCACATGAAAAAACCCTAAAGTAGAAGCCACAACTCTCCAAAATCAGCATGCACACTAGGGAGTGTGAAGAAAAACGAAGGTAAATTACCAAAGTCTCCTCCAAATCTGCATATACACCTCCAAGAGTCCTCCTAGCTCTTAACCTTAAAGCTTATGCTCATATAGCTTGAAGAATTGATGTCTTATGAGGCTCTAATGCCCTCTTTATATAGGTTTTGGATTACCCACAAAAATCAGCATGAAAGAAATGAAAAGGTGCGAAAAATCCAACGAAAAGCAAGTTTTGCGTGAAAATCAACTTGAAAAGCAGAATTAGGGTTTTAAATTTGGAGGTCATGACTCATACTGATGCCATATGATTGCAGAATTAGGGTTTTAAATTTGGAGGTCATACTGATGCCATATGATTAAGTGTTACATATCATCAAAAAGCTCTCAATGAAATGGTGCAACAAACATTTTTGACCATCTTTCATCAAAGTTTGACTAAGTATCAGAATTAGGGTTGCTGGAATTTGCTTGAGCATTCTGACATTGTTTTCCAACAGATTTGATGTATTCAAATCTCATAAAGGATGATGATCTTGTGACCAACTCTCTAATTTCTTTGCCTCCGTTTTTTATGTCTTTCTTGATTACCTCCTATATCATTGACACAATGGTCACGTTCAAAAAGTTGCAAAATCTTTTGCTTCAGGAAGAAGAGTCTACACTTCATCTAGAATTGCAGGAGACTATGAGTGACCTAGCCCTAGCTACGAAAGAAAAAGGCAAAGGTAAAGGTAAGAATAATAAGAGTAGCTTTAAATCCAAGAGAGCTCTAGCTCTCATTCAACTTCCACTTCCAAATGAAGTAAAGATCATCCTAGTGATTTTGAAAAGAAGAAAAAGACTTTTAAGAAGGAAACTTGTTTCTACTATAAGAAATTTGGTCGTTACATAAATGAGTGAAGACTTTGGCTATATAAGTATAAACAAAAAAGAAAATCTTTTGATGAAGTAGATGACAAAAGATCTGATGAATAGGTTGAAACACAGAACACCATAGACTGTGTTGAGGAAGATTTTGTGTTTTCCACAGTTTCTGAGGACTTTGAAAAGTGAGTTCATTGGTTGTTTGATAGTGGTGCATCAACGCACATGACTTTTGATCTTAGCATGTTCCAATCCATTTTAAGTCAAATGTTTTGGTTTCTTGTGTTAAGAGCCAATTTCTTCTAGTGAAAGGCATAGGAACATTAGTTATCACTACTCATATTGAAAGCCAGTTCTATCTTGTTGAAGTTTTGTATGTGCTTGAGGTTATGAAGAACTTACTAGCAATATCTAAATTGATCAAAAGTTGTTTTGAGTGTTCTATTTAACATGAATGAGTGCATTGTGTATTATAATAAGATAGAGAAGTGATGTTTACTGGAATACAATAATGTATTTGTCCTTAGTATGCACCATAGTAAAAAAAATTTGCATAACATCTATGAGTGTTCAATTTTTTTTTGTCCAATACTTGTCATGAATGTACAAGTCTTGTGAGTGATTTTTCTTTTGTTCGTCATCTGGAGGTGACTAACATGGATCTTACAACTCATCTTGTTGAAGAGAGTTCTTATAGATTTGATAGTACCCTTGTTTCACATGATTCACTTGCTCTTGTTCGTTTTCTCAGTTCTCTGCTTGCACAAACGCGCACAAACTCGTAGTATTCTATTCAAACCTCTTCAAAGAATGAACAGAAACAATGTAAATCTTGTTTGTCACATATCTACTGATAATATTTGTTCGATTTTTTTGATAGAAAAGGCATATTATTTGAAGATGAAGGAGATGCAAAAGAAATTCATTCAATGATTTCTCGATAAAAACTCATGCACAGTTGTTTATCAAGTTTGTCATATGTGGAACGTATGTTAATATCTTCTTGCAACAGCCCTACAATCTATGGAACATGAGTTTAATACTTTGGCTCCATCTTTGGACTTTGGATTGTAGAACAAGTCTACTACTTCAAGTGACATTGAAGTATCTACTTGTTAAATGGTTTATTCCACATTAGAAGTTTGTCAGAAAGAGAAGACAAAACAAAACCCCAAATTAGAATTTAGGGGAGGAATTGTTGGAATTTTAGGTTTAGGACTTGTAAAATTCTAATTTGTATGATTTTAGGATTTTTATCATCAATCATGTATATATTTAGAAACTTTATATTTAGAATAGGTGATAGTCAAAAAGTCAAAACTTGGTCAAACCATTTCTTAGAAATGGTAAAATGGTCAGAAATAGTACTTGAGATAGCACATATTCATGAGGTATTGAAAGAGAGCGTTCCAACCATATGTGACACTTCCTAAGGTCCTCATATTAAAAACACTAATTTCAGCTTTTAAAAGAGCTTTTTAATTTGCCACATGTCATCACTAGATTTAAAGTAAGAAAAAGCATCAAAATTAATGGCTGCTATCTCATGTGCCTAATTTAGGTTGTGCGAAGTCAGCCAATATGCCAAATCATCAATAATAAAGCAAATAAAAGAGCTCCCGAAAAAATATGGGGTCAAAATTAGGATTTTCATAGTTTTTTTATTTAAAAAGCATGCCTAGGTAGAATATTATATAAAGACAAGTATTGTGCACACTTTACATCATCTCTTCTACACATGTAGCTAGTGTACAAGATTGTTGTGGAGCTATTGCAGATGGTTCTTGCAGTTTTGCTGCTGTTTTGCTGCTCACACACTCTTGAAGAAGAGCTGAAGCTCATCTACACACATAAGGTTGGTGGAGGTACTATTTCAGCTCATGGAGGTGCTTGAGGAGTGTATGCTCATACACTTGGAGATCTCTCTTCTCTTGTGAGAGGGGTTGTCTTTGAGATCTTACCTAAGTCTCTTCATGTTATCCCTTGCCCTTACTTGTTGTCTATGGTATTGATGGGTTGTGAATATTTCATGTTATCATGTTGACATGTATATATGTATTTGGAGCATATCATCATCTTGTACATGTATTATCATTAATTGGAGCATATGACTTTTTATCTACATCTTGTGTATTCTATTGAGTCTATGTGTTTATGTTTTCTCATTTGCGTTGCTATTATTCTATCTTGGGCTGTATATTTGTTAATAATTGATCTATTTTGACAACATATTGTTAGCACAAATAACCATGGAGATGTGGTGCATTCGTCACTGAAGCTAGTCATGCTACAATTAGATTGAGAAAACTTTTGATCAAATCAAGTGGGACTTTATCTTGGCTATAATGAAGAGATTGTGCTTCATGAAGAAATGACTCGTGTGATTAATTTGCTAGCAAATCATATTATCACACATGTTGATATTAATGGTA
>CM035425.1:88023400-88025900 GCA_020310875.1 Ceratopteris richardii | reverse complement strand
TTTCAAAGTGGAAAGTGCAAGCTTGAAATGATGAATCAAAAGGTTGACTGTGCATGACGAAGATCGCAACGGAGCATGGGAAAAGAACTTATTCCACGCATCAAGTTTCCAGCATCCCTTGAAGTTCACCTCCGCGTTTTCTACAAGCTTCCAAAAAATGGGAACCCATAATGGTTTATGAGATGAGGTGATGCGCATAAAGAATGCCACTCTTCTAGCCATCAGATGGGTATGTAAATTCAAGATTCCAAGCCCACCTCTATCTCTTGGTTGACATACATATTCCCACGACGAAAGCACCAATGCCCTTGTATGCTTTTTATTCCAAAGAAAATTCTTTACCAAACTATCAAAAACACGTAGATGATTCTTCTTCCAGTCCATCAGCAAAAGATAATACATAATGTAGGGCTGCATAAAAGTTTGCACAATCCTTATCCTTATATGCAATGGCCATTGCGAGGGAAACCACTTATCCATTTTTCTTTTAATTCTCTGGAGTACCCAGTCAGTTTTATGTTTAATAGGAACTCCAATGCCTAAGGGGTAACCCAAATGCCTAAAAATACTTCCTCTTTCAATCTTAGGACCCTCCCATTTAAGAGATTGGAAATGCGGCGCATAAATATTTATAATTGCCGATTTTTTCATATTTATATTCAGCGCAGAAGCTTCAGAAAAAGGAGCTAAAGAGTCCAATATATTTGTAATGTTCTGCTCTTCAGCCTTCGCAAAAATAATCGTGTCATGAGCAAAACCAACTTCAATTTGCTGAGTCCCATAGAGAGAAACACCATGAATGCATTGCAAATTCATCTTTGCTTCCAAAAGATAAAACATTGGAGATGACGCTAAAGCATAAAAAAGCGGACTTAAAGGACATCCTTGACGCACAGAGAGTTCAATAGAAAATGGTTCAGAGAGTCTTCCATTTATCTCCACCCGAGAAGCACTTCCTTGAGCTAAAATGTAAATCAATCTACAAAATCTAGCTCCAAACCCAAGCTTTTTGAGTACAGCAGCAATGAAATCCCATCTAATTAAATCAAAGGCTTTCTCAAAATCAATTTGCATCCCAATTGCTTCCTGATTAGTTGCTGCTACATGTTCGAATAATATTTGCGTAAGAAAAATATTATCATAGATAGATCTTTGATGTATAAACCCAACCTGCGCTGGATGCACCACCTTATTAATAATATATTTGAGCCTTAATGCAAAAACTTTGGCAAAGATTTTATACATAATACCCATCATTGTAATCGGTCTCCAATCTCCAATGCATTTAGGAATGTCCAGCTTCGGAATGAGTTTGATCTTTCCAAGCTTAAAAGAATAAGGCATTTTTTGATCTCTCCAAATTTCATTACATACGTGAAGAACAAGATTCTTGAGCAAAGGCCAGAAAGCCATAACAAATTCTTTAGTGATACCATCCAACCCTGGAGCTTTACCATTTTTTAAAGATTGCAGTGCATCAAACCAAGGCTCATCAGATTTATATGATGCTCCAAACAATTTCTTAAAATGCTCTGAGCACGTAGCCGCTATAGAGCTTCCATCATTGATAACCGATCCATCTAAGTGGAGTTGTGAGATCATATCCTTAGAGCGTTTAGCTCGTAAAAAATCAAAGAAGCATTTGGAATTCGCATGCAAATCATTGACCTCCGTACATCTAGCTTTCACTTTTGAAGACTGTATAGCTTGGGTTTCAATGAGTTCCAGACATTTGTATGCCTTACAAAGATGAATATACTCATTATCAGAAAGCATAATCCCAGTGTCAACCTTTTCTATCACATTGCAGATAAGCTGCTGAGCCTCACACTTGGCAGAATGAAGAACTTTAGAGAAAAATTTACCACAATCTCTAATCACATTCTGCAATTTTTCAATGAAATATTCCCATTTCATACATGCCGAAACCTTCAAGGAGAGCACATGGTGGATCAGATCTTGTACCTTAGACTTGAACAGATAAGTATGCATCCACAAGTGATTTACTCTCAATGGAATTCTAGATAAATTTCTTGGAATACAAGAATTCCAGTCTACTTCCTCAAGTGACACCAACAAAGGGTTATGATCAGAGAGAAGCACTGTAGCATCTATCCACATTTTAGATGTTGCCTTTAAAGCATGCACATGTGAATAATAACATCTATCTAATCTGCTCATAGCTTTTCTATGTGATCTTGAATGAAAAGTATACCGAAGAGTATGCCCGCCAATGTGCCCCCACAAATCTTTACAATTTAACATACTCAAAATCTCATTCCAAGATGCACTTTCTTGCGAAGATATGACTGAAGAAGTAGTTGTGCAGTCCACCTCTGATTCTACCATATTAAAATCCCCACATAGCAAAATACGCGCTTCTCCCCATATTTGGAGCTGCATACAATTCTCAATAGATAAAATCAATTCCTTCCAAGTCTTCAACCTCTCCGTGGGTGAATTAGGAGCGTAAACATTAATACATACAAATGATATGCCA
>CM035425.1:88018400-88020900 GCA_020310875.1 Ceratopteris richardii | reverse complement strand
TAGCTCATAGACGCATCATGAATCATGGTTCATGCACTCAAGTGACAAGTCTATGTAGTATGCACATGCCACCATCGATAATAGATGGATCATGCTCCTTTATTTAGTAGTGACTTAGTATCAATGTGAGAGTGGAATATCCATACATGAGGGGAAATAGAGGATGGGCTTGATGTGAATAGAGAGGTATGTAGGCATACAAACACATGACCAAGCAAGTATAAAGGGATGAAATCTATACGAAGGTGAACCTTGGCAAGGGCAGCCCCCTTTGGTTGGGGAAAGGCAGCTCTCTTTGGTTGCTAAGGGCAGCCCTCTTTGGTTGCTAAAGGAAGCAAGTTAGAAACAGTGTGGAAGAGGCAAAGGATTGGTGGTGAGCAAGTGGCAAACAATAGGTCGGAAGTGAGTCCCAACAAACCTAAAGCAAAAAAAATGTAGGCCGGAAACGGCGTTTCCAAATGGAAACGGAACGCGGAAACGGCCGGTCCGTTTCCGGTAACTATGAGGGCATGGCCTCTTTGAGGTGATTCTCAATGATAATGCTATCAAACTTCAATTTCTGGAGCAGCAAACAATATTCCTCTGCGGGTTGATGGCTCACGTCTTTCCTTGGAAGCCGGTAAAGGCGATGAAAGAACTTCTGTATAAGTGCCCTGAATGGGTGGAATTGATAGACCTTCCTTCCTTTTTATGGAATAATATTGGTCATGTGGCTAAGGTCTTGGGGAAATTATTGTATATTCCTTCTATCTCTGCGCCTAATAAGAACAGAATTTGTGCCATGTGGAACACTTCCAGGCCATTTCCAAAGACGCTTGCTATTAATGTACCTAATGTGGGGAGGATTGTTATTTATCTTAAATGGGGAAGCATGGTTGGATCTTGCTTTCATTGTGGTAATTTAGGACACTACTCGAAAAATTATCCCACTTTAAAAAGTGATGGAGTGAACCTCATTCCTGCCTGCCCGGGCAGTAAAATTCTTGTGCCAGAGGAACAAGTTTTTGGAAGGCCAAGGAATGTCCCTACTACTTTGAATTCCCGCAATAGTGAGACTGTTAGACCTCCACCTCCTCAAGGTGTTGGCAATAAAGGAAAAGAAATAGCAGTGGAAAAACACTTGCATCCTGTAGCCCTGACTACCCCAATAAAACTCAATGTATATAAAAGAAGAGAGGGAGAGGTTGCGGCAAAGGATCCTCCTAGGAAGAATGGAGAAGAAGTAGGAAAGAGGGCGGTTGACAATGATTGGTTTACCCTTGTCTCTTCTAAAAAGGCTTTGCTTCGGGGGAAGCGTAGTAAATTTCAATTTGGATATTCAGTCTCATCTTCGGACGAGGCTAATTTTGCACCTACTTCTGACGATCACATGGCAGAGTATTATGAGAATATGGATATTGTACTTCAGGATTTAGCTCCGGCACTGGCTCACTTGGATTCTTCCCAGAATGTCCTGTCAACGTAATGAAGTTAGCTACTTGGAATATTCAAGGCTTGGGCAAATACGGGAAATGGACAAGGCTTTGGAGATGGATTATTAGACACCAGTTTGATGTGGTGGGGATTCAAGAACATAAAAAGCATGATCATGCGGGAATGCTTTTGCATACTAGAGATTTTCACTTGTGTTATAATGGTCTTAAAGATGGTTATTCAGGATGTCTTTTCATTATCCAAAAAGATATCCCGTATCAAGTGTTATTTGATGATCCTCAGGGAAGATTTTTAATCATTCATATTCTGATGCATGAAATTCCTTACATCTGCATTAACGTGTATGCTCCGAATACTCCGGTGGAGAGAGCTAAAACTTGGGAAAACATTCTGCAAGTGGTTCGCTCTTCTGAGCAGCTTCAATTGTGGGAGAATGCTCGTATTGTAATGTCTGGTGACTTCAACATGGTTGAGACGGATACAGACTCTACAATTGCCCCTTCTTTGATCTCGTCGCGGGAAAAGGGGTTGTGGAATGAAATTTTGGACTCCTTAAAGTGTAAAGATTTATGGGGATATATAGGTGGCCATTCTATTCGATATACTTTTCATTCTAGATTGCATAAGAAGGCTATGAGTAGGTTGGACAGGTGCTACTATTCTCATATTTCTGTCCTCTCCCCTGCTTCCAAAATGTGGATTGATGCCACAATGTTACTTTCGGACCACAATCCTCTTCTGTTGCATCTTGTTGATTCAAACTGGATAGCCAGTATTCCAGACAGACTTCACAGGATTCCATTGAGAATTAACCATGTGGGGATTCAAACGTCGCTGTTTAAAACTAAGGTTGATGATCTTATTCAGCAAGTGCTCACCCTAAAGCTCTCTGCTCCTTTGAAATGGGAAGCCCTGGTTGTGGGTATGCAAGATGTCATTCGAGTTTGTGGGAAATACTTTTCCAGGGTTGTGAAAGCAGCCAAAGCTGAAGTAGAATATGTTATTATATCCTTAACTAAAAAGGTGGATATGGGGCATTTACTTTCTCAGAGGGATTATTCGCTCT
>CM035425.1:87985900-88013400 GCA_020310875.1 Ceratopteris richardii | reverse complement strand
CACAGTTGGAAGTTTTGTTTCATGCATTGTCATAGTAGTAGAGCAGATTCTTGCTAGCTTCTTGTGGCTTGGCAAACAAACTTGGAGATGGAGGATGTATCCCAGAATATTATAGGGTGTGTGGGCTCGGGGAATTCTAGGGATGATAGAAATTATTAAACCTTAAGAATTATTAACTTTTTAGATTGACGAACTGTAAACTTCTTCTTATGATTTTACAAAAATATTAGAATTGAAAGGGACAATGAATCTGAAAAGAACAAGTTTTAAGTTAGAAAGTCAGCTATGCATTCTATTTGTTGATTTCAAAAACGATGATTCATCATCTCAAAACTGTCGGAATACATCATAGAGTCAGCCTTTAAATGATAGATGAATTATCATTTGGCATACATATTACAAAAAGATGGACCATATCATCATCAACAGTAACACAACTTGGAACTGGTGACATTCAGAACAGAAGAACCAAAAGGACGTTTAACACTATGATTCATCCTAAAGTTATGTATGACTTCATCATGCATTAAACAGGGGGTAGCAATCAGTAAAACCCCCCCCCCCCCCCCCCCCCCCCCCCCCCCGGCTCCCCCCTGGCCCCCCTGCCCACCCCACCCCCCAAAACACACACATAGAAAGAAAGAAAGAAGAAAATAAGTGTTTTTACGTCTATTAGGAGGCCGAACTCGGCCTATGAGACACATTGATGTACACGGGTGTATCTTCTGTCAATTGAAAAAGATAAAAGTGCTGAAAAAACTGGTAAAGCTGATATAGATCTCCATAGTATGCATGTGGAGATACCCATGAAAGTGGGGGGTGTATGGAGTGCGATATCTATGATAGTCTGTATGCAAAAGGGTAGTACAACAAGCATAAGAATGCATCTGAACGACTAACTAGCTCCATCCTGTACTAGTGGGCGGTTGTAAGATGTGGTACATAGGTGGAGGTGGAGTCAAGGCCTGCCTGATGGCTGCAGCGGGATCAGCCATCATCTGGGATCGTCTCTCCTCCATTGCGCGATGGTCACGAGCCTGAATCTCCGGAATCTGGTGTCGGTGAAGTCGCGGGGCCCAATATCCTATAGCGTGGGGTCTTCTCCTAGCTTGGGAGGTCTAAGCCCGCTGAAGAGTCACCCCTCTCGGTGTGTGAGCTGAGGGAGGGAGGGCTGCTGCATGTCGTGGAACAAAGAAGTCAGTGAGCTGACTGTCTCCCTCCTGTCTCGGCTGCTGCAGCAGGCTGTAGTAGGAAATCTCTATGACTCTGTATCTCTAGTAAGAATCGCCCAGCTGTCGCTGGTCTCTAGAGTCCATGATCTCTCGGAGGGTGGGCTGCTTTGTAAACAGGTCTCTAATGTCATCATATGCACTACATTTGCATACAAAGTGCTCCTCATCCTCCATCTCTACTCTGCATACCCTGCATATCCGCTTCTCTCTGGGAATGTCCACGGCTCTTCCCGTCTCAGTCTCTAGTCAGTGTGATGAGTCTCTCAACTGGCCAATCGCTACACTCGAGCTATGAGGCATGTAAGTATCCATTTAGCGTGGTCGTTGGATGAAACTGTCAGCTAGTATGTCTAAGAACCGGTCTGGGCAGAGAGAGAGAGAGAGAGAGAGAGAGAGAGAGAGAGAGAGAGAGAGAGAGAGAGAGAGAGAGAGAGAGAGAGAGAGAGAGAGAGAGAGAGAGAGAGAGAGAGAGAGAGAGAGAGAGAGAGAGAGAGAGAGAGAGAGAGAGAAAAAGAAAGTGTTTTTACGTCTATTAGGAGGCCAAAACCGGCCTATGAGACAAAACGATGTACATGGGTGTATCTTCTATCTATCAGAGAAGATAAAAGTGCTGAAAAAGAAACTGGTAAAGCTGAAACATATCTCCGTGGTATGCATGTGGAGATACCCATGAAAGTGGGGGGGGGGGGTATGGAGTGCGATATCAACGATAGTCTCTATGCAAAATGGTAGTACAACAAGCATGAGAATGCATCTGAAAAAGACTAACTAGCTCCATCCTGTGCTAGTGGGCGGGTGTAAGATGTGATACATAGGTGGAGGTGGAGTCAGGGCCATCTTGATGGCTGCAGCGGGATCAGCCATCATCTGGAATCGTCTCTCCTCCATGGCGCGATGGTGACAAGCCTGGATCTCCGCAATCTGATGTCGGTGAAGTCTCGGGGCCCGATATCCTCTAGCACGGGGTCGTCTCCTAGCTCGAGAAGTCTGAGCCTGCTGAAGAGTCACCCCTCTCGGTGTGTGGGATGAGGGGGGAGGGCTGCAACACGTCGTGGAATAAAGAACTCAGTGAGCTGACTCTGTCTCTCTCTTGTATGGGCTGCTAGAGTAAGCTGGAGTAGGGAATATCTGTGGCTCTGTATCTCTAGTAGGAATCGCCCGAGCTGTCGCTGATCTCTAGAGTCCATGATCTCTCGGAGGGTGGGCTGCCCTGTAAATAGACTTTCGTATCTGCCTCTGATGCCATCATATGCGCTACATCTGCATACAAAGTGCTCCTCATCCTCCATCTCTACTCTGCAAACCCTGCATATCCGCTCCTCTCTGGGAATGTCTGCGGCTGTGCCCGCCTCAATCTCTAGTCTATGTGATGAGACTCTCAACTGGCCAATCGCTACCCTCAAGCTATGAGGCATGTAAATATCCATGTAACGTGGCCGCCAGATGAAACCGTCTGCCAATATGTCTAAGAATTGGTCTCGATAGTGCGATAGTCTCGATCCCATGTGTGGTGTGTGCCATGTCTGACTAATGTAGAGCTGCCAAAGATCTTGTCTGAGCACAACATTCCTCTCATGACGAGAGAGGTGGATGTGAGGTGAGTTTGGGTCATACTGAAAAGGCGGCAATCTGTCCATATCAAGCCCATGACTATCAAACCAGACTCTAACCTGAGTGTACCAAGCTCTCTCATATCCTGACTCTGATATCTGTATAGAGGCCTCAAAAGCTCTGTGTGTGAGTCTGTCTGTAGGGAGCTCCCTCATCCTCTGAATAAAGCAGATAGTCTGGAATAGTGCATCTACTACCATGGGTGGTGCAGCTAGCTCTGCCCCGATGATATCATGTGGTACCGACGGTTTCCCACGAAATAGTCGCGAGATCGTACGTACCTGGGGCCTCTCGATCGCACTCCACTGGGTGACTGTGAGGCCTGGGGCCCAAACTGTCGAAGCATACATCATAGCTGGTCTGACTAGTGTGTCAAATAGCCATCCCTTTGTGCGGGGCTCCTGGAAGTGTGCCTGGTGACGTCTCCGCTCTAACATGGCTAAAGCTGCATATCCTCGTGTGAGTCTATCGATGGCTGCCTGTCACATGCTGAAGGGGCCACGTAAGCTCGTGAATGTGACTCAGAGGTAGACATAGGAAGTGACACCTCAATCTGCCCACCGCTGGCTATGAATCCTGCTCCATTCCTCACCATGGGGGAGGTGTGGAAGATCATGACCTTGGTCTTGCCAAGGTTTACTGTCAAGCCCCTCTGTGTACAAAACTCATCTAGGGCATCCAGGTGGTGCTGCAATCCCTCGGGTGACTCTGAAATCAAGACAATGTCATCGGCATATAATAAAATGTGGATATGTGTACCTGCGAGGTCTGCACCCTCTCCTCCAGCTTGGAGAATATAGTCCTCAATCTCATCGATGTAGAGACCAAATAGAGTGGGAGAGAGCGGGCAGCCTTGCTTAACACCGATGGTGCTAGCAATGGCCTCGGACATACCTCCAGGACACTGTACTCTCCCAGTCACCTGTTCAGAGTGCGTAGATGGCCCAAATCATCCCTGATGGTACTCCAAGCTCTGAAGGCGTTGGAAGAGCTTCTCTCGTGGCACTGTATCAAAAGCTTTGCGAAAGTCCACAAAGCAGCAATATAGTCTCTTCTTCCGCACCCTTGCCCCGTCAATGAGGCAACGCAAAATGAAGATGTGGTCAATAGTAGAGAAAGCTCGCCGAAAACCTGCCTGGCCTCGTGCTCGTAGCCCCTCAGTCTCTTCATATGAGCTGAGCTCTACCTCAAGTATGGCACCGTATAGTTTGGCCATGGTGTGGCCAATCATGATGGTCCTGTAATTCCCTGGGTTCAGGGTGTCGCCAGATTTGTGGATAGGCACAATGGTGTGTCTAGTCCACTCCTCTGGGAAGCCCTCCCCTATAGCCCGGTTGAAGACATGTGCAATCAACGGGGCTATAGTGGAGGCTGCATATATGAGATGCTCGCTCTGCAATCCCGTATGGTCTGTCGAACGTCCATGTCGCAGTCGTCCTATGGCCCTCTCAACCATCTTTGCTGTGAAGAGAGAAGAACTAGTAGGGCGAGACTCAAGTGGCAGGGGAATGGGAGGCTGCCCAGGCACCTCATATAATCTCTCAGCATAATCATGCCATGTGTGTAGGTCCCCGATAGGTATGGTCGGGCGTGGCTCTCGTAGGGTACGCCATGCTGCAGCAGTGTCCATACTCATAAAGAGATGGTATAGCTCAAGCACATGTGCCTCCTCAAAGGCTCGCCTCTTCCGACGTGTGAGAGTCTTCATCCGTCCCTTGGCCTGTCTCTCTGTGATCTCTCCCAATGCTCGCTGAGCTCGTAGTCGGCGGTAAATATCTCTGCATTCCTCATCATACCAACGATGTTGTGGCATAGTCCGTGGAGGAGGTGGGTGACCAGAATGGATGGTGTGTGGGAAGGAGGTGATGGCTGATGTCTGAAGAACTTATGCTATCTGTGAGGTGAGTAGGGATAGTGGAGTGTCAGGGTGAAGCAAGAGAAGACCCTTCTCGACTTGTGCTGCATATATGTGAGCTAGCTCGTGTGTGAAGTGGATGGTGGTGTGTGTAGAGAGAGAGAGAGAGAGAGAGAGAGAGAGAGAGAGAGAGAGAGAGAGAGAGAGAGAGAGAGAGAGAGAGAGAGAGAGAGAGAGAGAGAGAGAGAGAGAGAGAGAGAGAGAGAGAGAGAGAGAGAGAGAGAGAGAGAGAGAGAGAGAGAGAGAGAGAGAGAGAGAGAGAGAGAGAGAGAGAGAGAGAGAGAGAGAGTCATATAAACATCTTCTGGAGGCCAAACTTGGCCTATGAGACAAAACCATGTACAAGTGTAGTAACCCTGTGGAGAAAATGAAATGAAATAAAAAGTACTCGCTACACAAAGCTATTTAGAACTGGAGAAGGCTGGGGAGACGTGGCTCTGACTCTGCAGATAATGGCCACCTAATACATGGGGGATCCATAATGTGAGTGAGTAAAATACCCTAGCTACTGGTGATGGGCTGGAGGTGGATGTAGTATGTGGTATATCGGTGGTGGTCTGAGTACCTCCTGAAGGAAGACAACCCAGGGGGTGGTGGTGCGCCTCTGCTCCATCATACGGTCGTAGGCTGTCCGGATGCGTGAGATATCCTCCTGATATAGTCGTGGTCGACAATATCCACCATGCGTGGTCGGCGTCGTGCTCTCTGTGCTGATGCCTGGTGGAGCATGAGCCCTATAGATGGACCTCTCTGATGTAACTCAGCTCGTTGAAGGAACTGAGTAATGGTCTGCTGGGTACTCACTCGTGTCTCATGTGTGGGCTGTAGTGACCGCTCTCGCCTCTTGTATGCTGCTGTGAGGAAGCGTCTCAAGCGCCGCTGATCTCCCATAATCATGTAGAGCTTGAGTGACTCCTCTATCTGAAACTGTGCTCGTAGGTCTAAGTATGCCGGGCATCTGATAACAAAATGCTCCTCACTCTCTACCTCTGTCTTGCATACTCGGCACCACCTCTCCCCACGGGGGACTCCCCTGGATCGGCCCCTCTCAATCTCGAGCTGATGTGATGAGACCCGGAGCTGACCAATGACAATGTGAAGGTGGTGGGGTAGGTATGTCTGCATGTATGGGCTGCTGCACGTCCTGGAATAAAGAAGTCAGTGAGCTGACTCTGTCTCCAACCTGTATGGGCCGCTACAGTAGGCTGGAGCAGGGAATCTCTGTGACTCTGTATCTCTAGTAAGAATCGCCCGAGCTGTCGCTGGTCTCTAGAGTCCATGATCTCTCGGAGGGTGGGCTGCCCTGTAAAGAGAGTCTCGTATGTGCCTCTAATGTCATCATATGCGCTACATGTGCATACAAAGTGCTCCTCATCCTCCGTCTCTACTCTGCATACCTCCATATCCACTGTTCTCTAGGAATGTTTGCGGCTCTGCCCATCTCAATGTCTAGTCTGTGTGATGAGACTCTGAAGTGGCCAATCGCTACCCTCGAGCTATGAGGCATGTAAGTATCCATGTAGCGTGGTCGTTGGATAAAAGCGTCCTCTAGTATGTCCAAGAATTGGTCTCGGTAGTGTGATAGTCTCGATCCCATGTGTGGTGTGTGCCATGTCTGACTAATGTAGAGCTGCCAGAGATCCTGTCTGAGCACCACATTCCTCTCACGAAGAGAGAGGTGGATGTGGGGTGAGTCTGGGTCATGCTGAAAAGGGGGCAATCTGTCCATGTCAAGTCCATGACTATCAAACCAAACTCTAACCTGAGTGTACCACGCTCTCTCATATCCTAACGCTGATATTTGTATAGATGCCTCAAAAGCTCTGTGTGTGAGTCTGTCTGTAGGGAGCTCCCTCATCCTTTGAATAAAGCAGAATAGTCTGGAATAGTGCATCTACTACCATGGGTGGTGCAGCTAGCTGTGCCCACAGAGAGAGAGAGAGAGAGAGAGAGAGAGAGAGAGAGAGAGAGAGAGAGAGAGAGAGAGAGAGAGAGAGAGAGAGAGAGAGAGAGAGAGAGAGAGAGAGAGAGAGACTTTTTAATGTCTATTAGAGGCCAAAATCGGCCTATGAGACAAAACATATACTTTAGAATGATCCATTCCACTGTGATCCCAAAAGGAAAATAAAGTATGAGTACAAAACAGAGTATAAAAGGAGTGGATAATAGCTCGGTGTGGGGTGCTATGGGTATGCACTCTATATGCTCAATAGGTGAGATACAAATATAATATGCATAGGGAGGGGAGGCTCGGTGGTGTCATAACCCTCTAAATGCCTGGAGTGGGTGTAGGATATAATGCATCAGTGGGTAAGGAATCTTGGCGATCCTCAAAATGCTCTGCACGTTGAGATCGGCAGGGGTGTGCTGCTGGAGTCTCCGTATCTCCATGTCATGACGTGCGTGAATCGCCTGGATCTCTCTCTGGTGGGGATGGGCTCTCCGGAGCGGGGGTCTCGGTCGTCGGGGCTGTCGTCTAAGCTCATCTTGTCTCCGTAATGTGACACCCCGCGTCGAGCTTGGTCGTCGGGCAGCTGTGGGTCTGAAAAAATCTGTAATATGAGTCTGGGGGGCCGGGCGTATCTCCTTCTACGGGAGAAGTGAGGCACGCCGGCGTTGGAGCTCTACTAGGAAACGACCTAGAGGGCGCTGGTCCTCCGTCTCCAATAAAGCCCTGATCTCTTTGGGCCCCCTGAAAAGCTATGGGTAGCGGTCTCTGATATCCTCATATGCGTGGCATCTACATGTGTAGTGCTCATCGTCCTCCACCTCCTCTCAGCATATCCTGCATAATCTCTCATCCTTGGGGGTATGTGTCGCTCGTCCAACCTCAATCTCGAGCCGGTGAGAGAGAGAGAGGGAGAGAAAGAAAGAAAGAAAGAAAGAAAGTGTTTTTACGTCTATTAGGTGGCCGAACTCTGCCTATGAGACAAATCGATGTACATGGGTGTATCTTCTGTCGATCAGAAAAGATAAAGGTAAAAGTGCTAAAAAAAACTGGTAAAGCTGATATAGATCTTCCGTAGTATGCATGTGGAGATACCTATGAAAGTAGGGGGGTGTATGGAGTGCGATATCTATGATAGTCTATATGCAAAAGGGTAGTACAACAAGCATGAGAATGCATCTGAAACAACTAACTAGCTCCATCCTGTGCTAGTGGGTGGGTGTAAGATGTGATACATAGGTGGAGGTGGAGTCAGGGCCACCCCGATGGCTGCAGCAGGATGAGCCATCATCTGGGATCATCTCTTCTCCATGGCGCGATGGTCACGAGCATGGATCTCTGAATCTAGTGTCGGTGAAGTCTCGGGACCCGATATCCTATAGCACGGGGTCGTCTCCTAGCTCGAGAAGTCTGAGCTTGCTGAAGAGTCACCCCTCTCGGTGTGTGGGCTGAGGGGGGGAGGGCTGCAGCACGTCGTGGAATAAAGAAGTCAATGAGCTGACTCTGTCTCCCTCGTGTATGGGTTGCTACAGAAGGCTGGAGTAGGGAATCTCTGTGGCTCTGTATCTCTAGTAAGAATCGCCCGAGCTGTCGTTGGTCTCTAGAGTCCATGATCTCTCGGAGGGTGGGCTGCCCTGTAAACAGAGTCTCGTATCTGCCTCTGATGCCATCATATGCACTACATCTGCATACAAAGTGTTCCTCATCCTCCATCTCTACTCTGCATACCCTGCATAGAGAGAGAGAGAGAGAGAGAGAGAGAGAGAGAGAGAGAGAGAGAGAGAGAGAGAGAGAGAGAGAGAGAGAGAGAGAGAGAGAAAGAAAGAAAGAAAGAAAGACTTTTTAACGTCTATTAGAGGCCAAAATCGGCCTATGAGACAAAACATATACATCAGTATGATCCAATCCACTGTGATCCAAAACGAAAATAAAGTGCGAGTACTGCAAACGGGTATAAAAGGAGGGATAGTAGCTGGTATCAAGGGTGTGGGGTGCTATGGGTATGCACTCTATATGCTCAATGGGTGAGATACAAATATGATATGCATAGGGAGGGGAGGCTCGATGGTATCACAACCCCCTAAATGCTTGGAGTGGGTGTAGGATATAATGCATCGGTGGGTAAGGCATCATGGCGATCCTCAAAATGCTCTGGGCGTCCAAATCGATAGGGGTGTGCTGGTGATGTCTCTGTATCTCCATGTCATGGCGTGCGTGAATCGCCTGAATCTCTCTCTGATGTGGACGAGCTCTCCGGACAAGGGGTCTCGGTCGTCGACGCTGTCGTCTAAGCTCCTCTGCTCTGTGTAATGCGACACCCCGCATCGAGCTGGGCCCTCGAGTGTATGTGGGTCTGAAAAAATCTGTAATATAAGTCTGAGGGGGGGGGTCAGGTGTATCTCCATCTGCTGCTGGAGGAGTGATGCGCGACGGTGCTGGAGCTCTACTAGGAAACGACCTAGAGGGCGCTGGTCCTCTGTCCCCAATAAAGCCCTGATCTCTCTAGGCCCCCTAAGAGCTGTTGGGTAGCGGTCTCTGATGTCCTCATATGCCTGGCATCTACATGTGTAGTGCTCCTCGTCCTCCACCTCCTCTCTACATATCCTGCATAATCGCTCATTCCTGGGTTGCCTCTTCGTGGGAAGAGGCTCCCGTGGTGCTATCCATGTCTCCCTGACGTGTATCTGTAGTAGGTCCTGACGGATGATCCTATTCCTCTCCGAACGAGAGAGGGTAATGTGGGGGGAAGAGAGGTCGTACTGAAAAGGGGGGAGATCCGTAATGCTCATGCCATGGTCTGCTAACCATCGGTAAGTCTGTGCATACCATACTCTCTCATGCCCTGTCTCTGCCAAATGTCTAGAGCTCTCAAATGCAAGCCTGGTGAGTCGGCTAGTGGGGAGCTCTCTGACTCTCAGAATAAAGGTCACCAACTGGAAGAGGGCCTCCACTAGCATCGGTGGTGTGCCAAGCTCAGCTCGTATAATGTCATGTGGAACGGAGGGCTTGCTGCGCAGCAAGCGTGATATCATGGTGATCTGGGGCCTCTCAATCTGCGTCCACATCGCCTCTGTGATCCCTGGTGCCCATACAGCTGCTGCGTACATCAATGCGGGTGTCACTAGAGTGTCAAAGAGCCACCCCTTAGTCCGGGGCTCCTGAAAATGTGTCTGAAAGCAGCGTCTCTCCAATCCTGCAAGTGCCGCATAACCTCGCATCAATCTATCTCTCGCAGCCTGTGCCATGGAGAATACCCCTGTGCTGCCCGAGAAGGTGATACCTAGGTAGACGTAGGAGTCCACTACCTCTATCTGTCCTCCAGCTGCTGTGAAAGAAGCGCGATGGCGTACTGTCCGAGAAGGTGATACCTAGGTAGACGTAGGAGTCCACTACCTCTATCTGTCCTCCAGCTGCTGTGAAAGAAGCGCGATGGCGTACTGTCCTGGAGGTATGGAAGATCATGACCTTGGTCTTGCCAAGGTTCACTGTGAGTCCTCTCTCCATGCAAAAGGTATCGAGCGCCTGTAAATGTGACTGCAACCCCTCCTGTGACTCTGAGAGCAGGACAATGTCATCAGCATATAATAGGATATGTACTTGCGTACCTCCGAGGTCTCCTCCTCGCCCTCCTGCTCGCTGTATATACTTCGTGATCTCGTCGATGTAGAGACCGAAGAGAGTGGGTGAGAGAGGGCAACCTTGTTTCATACCAATGGTGCTAACAAGGCTGTCTGATAGACCGCCGGGGCAGCGTACCCTGCCTGTGACTCGTGCATACAAAGCGTGGATGGCCCATAGCATGTCTGATGGAAGCTGTAACTCCTGGAGCCTCCGTAGTAGTCTCTCTCGAGGGACCATGTCGAAGGCTTTGCGGAAATCCACAAAGCAACAGTATAATCTCTTCTTCCTCGCCTTTGCGCTCTCAATCAAGCAACGAAGCACGAAGATGTGGTCGATGGTGGAGAAAGTGCGGCGGAAGCCTGCCTGGCCGGGCGCTCTGATCCCCGCTGCCTCAGCCTGTGTACTGAGCTCTTCCTCTAGTACTACCCCATAGATCTTGGCCAGGATATGGCCTATCATAATAGTCCTGTAGTTCCCTGGGTCCATCATATCGCCGGACTTATGGATAGGCGTAATGGTATGCATAGTCCATGAGTCGGGTAATCCCTCAACCAAAGCACGGTTGAAGAGATGGGCGATCAAGTGGGAAACTACATCTGCTGCGTATATAAAGTGCTCTCCCTGTAGCCCCGTGTGGTCTGCTGAACGGCCATGGTGTAACCTATGGATGGCCTGTCGTACCATGCCTTCTGTGAAGAGGGTGGATATCACCGGACGCGGTGTGGAAGGAATCGGTAATGGTGGCTGTCCTTGGACGTCATATAACCTCTGGGCGTAGGTGTGCCAAGTCGAAGGATCTGCTATGGGTGTAGGTTGACGTGGCTCACGTAGTGCCCTCCACGCGGTGGCACAATCCCTACTCATGAGAAGGTCGATCAACTCTTCCTCCTTTCGTTCCTCGAAAGCTCGCCGCTTCCGGCGTGTGAGGGCTCGCATCTGTCGTCATGCCTCCCTCTCTGTGATGGATCCCAAGATACTCTGTGCTTTGAGATGTCGGTATAGTCGCCTACACTCCTCATCGTACCATCTATTCTGGGGTGTATGCCCCAGCCGTGTCGGATGTGCAGTGCTGTGGGTGGTGTATGGGAAGCTGAGAGTAGCGGATGTATGGAGGATCGAGGAGAAGTGGGCGGTGAGGGTGTCCAAGGAGGCAGAGGGATCAAGGGAGTAGATGCGCTCTCGAACATGGGAGCTATAGATATGTGCTAGCTCATGTCTAAAGTGAATGGTGGTATGGGCTCGTGGCTGTATGGTGACGGTTTGGGGTATGCGTGGTGAGCCGCGAATGGATAGGGCAAGATATGCGTGATGAGCTCCAATCGGTAAGGGTGGGATGGTGAATGAGGTGATCAGATGTGTCGCCTCCGGAGGTCCGATAACATAGTCTACCACACTGCCCCCCCCCTGTGGTGTCGTGGGTGGAATGCAGGTGAGACCGCGCGAGGTGGGCCCGCTCTCCATCCCATTATATATAACGAGACAGTGTGCTTCTCCCATCTGGAGTAAGTGTCGGCCATATAAGGTGGGTGTGGCGGTGTCGGCTGAGGCTCTGAGTGTAGGCATGTCCTCTATGGTACGAAGCATCTCAGCATCATCAAAGTCGTAGATATCACACTGGTGGCTCTGAGTGCGGGCATTGAAGTCTCCTACAAGGAAGACTTCACCCATCCCGGTATACTCCATAATCGTGTCACTGAGGCAGTCATATGGGGATGTGGTGTCTGGTCCCTCCCCTCCTGATAGCTGCTGAGGGGAATGTGTGAAGCGTGAACCAATGGGTGCAATATAGCATACAGCGAAGTACGCTGCTCTCTCCTCTGATAGCTGCAAGCGTATCCACATGAAACGTGCCTCTGGGTCTCTGGCTACCACCTGTACCCTGTGCTGTAACGACTGTCTATAGAGCACGGCTACTCCTCCTGATCCCCGTGTGGTGTGCTGTCTCATCTGGCGGCGGTGAGTTGACTCCCACATATAGCCCTCAATCCTCGGTAGGCTCCTCCTCGGGCTCTCGTGTGTCTCTGTCAAGAAGATAATGTCTCTGCCCTCCATCACCTCCTCGAGGCGCCCTGGATGTGTCCATAAAGATCCATTGCAGTTCCAGACTGCAATGTGCACCTCCTGGTGTGCTGTCTCATAGGCCGCGAATCCCTTGTCAATGGGCCGTCCATCAATGATGATCCGACCGTCTCTGTAGAGGGCACGATATCCCTCTCGTCTTGCCTGGAGGACACGTGGCATGCATGCCCATCTGTGCTCTACCTGCATCCGTGTGAGGTCGTCATCCAAATAGATGGGGGTGCCCGGTGTAGTGCGTAGTACCTCCCGTCGTCTGAGAAAGTCTCTCCTCCTGGCCTCATCTGAGAACTGAAGGATAAGTGCTCTGCTCCGTGTGGTGTCCCGTCCTTCTCTCCATACTCTGGTGAAAGGGGGAGGCTCATCCGCACAGTATCCAAGTAATGTGCACAAGCGACGCCCGTCCTGCTCTGGTGATCCGTCTGTCTCTGTGAGGCCGGAGACGCGAACATTGAGCCTGCGGGCCTTTCGCATCCGCTCCTCCTCAATGGTGGTATGCACTATGTGGATCTCCTCATGGTGGTTGTTCTTCTTTGCCTCCTGTCGAAGGTTCTTTTTGACAACCTCGACCCATCCATCTTTCTTAGTCTCAAGCTCGTTCTGCACCACCTCCATACACTCCTTCTTGAGAGAGAGAGAGAGAGAGAGAGAGAGAGAGAGAGAGAGAGAGAGAGAGAGAGAGAGAGAGAGAGAGAGAGAGAGAGAGAGAGAGAGAGAGAGAGAGAGAGAGAGAGAGAGAGAGAGAGAGAGAGAGAGAGAGAGAGGGAGGGAGGGAGGGAGGGAGGGAGGGAGGGAGGGAGTGAAAGAAAGAAAGACTTTTTAACGTCTATTAGAGGCCAAAATTGGCCTATGAGACAAAGCATATACATCAGTATGATCCAATCCACTGTGATCCCAAAAGGAAAATAAAGTGTGAGTACTGCAAACGGGTAAAAAAGGAGTGGATAGTAACTCGCATCAAGGGTGTGGGGTGCTATTGGGGGGGAGAGAGAGAGAGAGAGAGAGAGAGAGAGAGAGAGAGAGAGAGAGAGAGAGAGAGAGAGAGAGAGAGAGAGAGAGAGAGAGAGAGAGAGAGAGAGAGAGAGAGAGAGAGAGAGAGAGAGAGAGAGAGAGAGAGAGAGAGAGAGAGAGAGAGAGAGAGAGAGAGAGAGAGAGAGAGAGAGAGAGAGAGTTATATTAACATCTTCTAAAGGCCAAAGCTTGCCTATGAGAGAAAATCATGTACATCAATGATAGTCGTGGCACTAGGAAAGTAAAATAATAATGAAGAAAGTAAAGTAAACTGGACTCTAAAAAAGTGTAGAAAATGTGGAATGTAGCATTGTGGTTCTATCTTTGCAAAAATGACCACACAATACAAGAAAGCATGGCTTTGACTATGTAGAAAATGACCACAGAATACAAGATGGATATGGAGTAAACCTTTAAACAATAGAGAGAAGAGAACCACTTCTAGAAGCACAGTATAAAGGGGGAGGGGTGGATGAAAGAGGTCGCCTCTTGGCACTCTATGTCTTTGTTTGTTGGAGAGTGATATATTGGAGGGTGATCTCGGCCATACTAGCTGGGGTGGTAGGTCATGATTCAGTCCTTTGGAAGAATTGGGTGACTTTTGCTCTATGCCTCCGCTCTTCGAAAATATGGGCTGTATGAACTATTCGTCTTTGGTATGCAGCAATGAGGAAATGTTCGAGTCGACTTTGAACCTCTCTCCTCATACATTGTTGTAGGGAACCCTCAGTGTGGAATTGTACCTTGAGGTCTTCATAAGCGGGACAATGGATAGCAAAGTGATCTTTGCTCTCCATCTTTGTCTGGCATATCGGACAGAAACGCTCTTCCCAAAGTACCCCTCTAGCATGGCCTCTCTCAATCTCGAGTTGGTGTGAAGACACCCTAAACTTCCCGATGACAACTCGAATGTGATATGGCATGTAGACTTGCATGTACCGAGGTATATCTATGAACCCCAGATCTGAAGTATGTAGAAAAAGATGACGGTAACAAAAGATGATGGTAGCAGAGCTTCTTCTCCCTTGGGGGAAACCCAAAGTCCATTGTATCTATGTTTGCCAAATCTCCTGTCATACGATCCTATTCCTCTCATGTTGAGAGTGAATAAGTGGAAGCTTGTGTATCGTACTCTATAGGTGGGAGACGGTCAATGTCAAATCCATGTCTATCCATCTAGTCCTGAGTTTGAACAAACGAGATGACGTATCCTTGCAAGGGTTAAATCCCGTGAGGCTTGGAAAGCCTTGTATGCGATGCATCCACTATCTATATCGTGAAGCCTATGCAGCATATATATTGTTTGGAACAATGCTTCGTCTAGCATTGGTGGTGTGGCAAGCTCCTCTCTAAATATATCATGTGGTATTGAGGGCTTACTATGGATGAGCCTTGAAATCATAAGTACTTGAAGCCTCTCGAGTCTCAACTAATGTCCATATTGATTCTACCAACTATGGTCCCCAAATCGATGATTCATACATCAATGAGGGTTTGACTAAAGTATCAAATAGCCATGCCTTCGTGCGGGGCTCCTAAAAGTGTGCCTCATGACAATGTCTCTCCATGCATGATAGTGCTACATAACTTTGTGCAACCTGATCATGGGCTGCCGGGGCCATAGAGGATGTTGATGATGTGGTTGTGAAAGTCACTCCAAGATAAACATATGAGTCTATGACCTCAATGGATCCCTTGACAATTGTAAAGGAACTCTGGGTGTGATGAGTGTGTCAAATAGCCACCCCTTCGTGCAGGGCTCTTGAAAGTGTACCTAGTGACATTGCCTCTCAATTATTGCTAATGCTGTGTATTCATGGGTGACCCGATCACGAGCAGCCTCGTCCATAGAGAATGGACTTGATATGGCTGAAATAGTTACCCCAAGCTAAACATATGAACCAATGATCTCGATGTGTCCACTATCCACCAACAACTATGAACATGCTCCGTCTCTATCTGAGCGGAAGTGCCAAAAATAAGTACCTTGGTTTTACCAAGGTTCAGTGAAAGAGCTCTTTGCGAACAGAAATCATCTAACACATGTAAATGGCTCTGTAGATTGTAACCCCTCAACCAACTCAGAATCCAAGACCACATCATCAGCATATAATAGGATGTGTATAGTGGTTCCCCCCAACTCCACCCTTATCTCGCCACGTTTCCGGATAAAGTCTACAAGCTCATCAATTTATCTCGCCACGTTTCCGGATAAAGTCTACGTTTCCGGATCGAAGAGCACACCGGGACATCTGACCCTCCAAATAGCTGTCTATAAAAGGGACTCATCCAAGTTACCTAGGTCATGAGATATATAGGAGAGATAAATCAGATATCCATCAGTTGAGAGACGTGTAGAGAGGTTCCATCCCTCTGATAGGTATCCTTTTTGTAGTTTGTAGAAGTGACAAACCTTTGTACCCTTCGCTTCGCTTCTGCACGTGCAAGGAAGTCCATGCTAGTTGGTGCTAGCTAGAGTGTACCTTTGAGAGGCATCTAGAGTAGTATATTGGTTGTATTCCTTCTATGGGGAAGTGAGCATCTCCAAGTGATTATTCGAGGGGAAGTGCATTTGCATTTCCTGAACCCACACACAAGTTCACCACCTTCATGTGAAAATTTGGCACACACGGTGGGACATGGCTTCTAGAGTCATAGTATTGAGTTGATACTATGCATAATGGAGTTGATTTGCTATATAGTCTTGTGGTTGACTACCATGAGCTTTATAGCTTCACTTTCATTTGAGGGTGAATTTAGTGTCTGCCTAAATTCATTTTGATACATATTTATAAGTGCTCTTTTCCTCATTATCCACTTTGTGTCAAGCTTCTAAGGGCAACTTGTGGTGCTCTTAGAAGTTGGGTTTACTTCCTTCATAATTAGGAGACCTCTCTCCTTGAGTGTTTTCCTCCTGAGTGTCCTCTTTAATCTCCTAGGCAGCTAGCTCTCCAAGCTCTCTTCTCTCGCTTGGTGACTTGTTCCTCTAACTATACTTCTCTCTCCCAGGTAACTAGCCCTTATCTCTCTACTAGGCGAGAAGGTCTTCTCTCTCTCTCTCTCTCTCTCTCTCTCTCTCTCTCTCCCTCCCCCCCCCTCCCTTAGGAGACTTCCTTTATTTCTCTCTTGGGTGACTAGTTTCTCTCTTGGGCGAGCAACTAGCGGCAACTAGCGGCAACCTGATCCCCTACTCCCAATGCTAGAGGAGACTAATTGCACAGTGGATGGAGCCTAGGCGACGCTCTCCAACTCCTTTCCATCAAAATTTAGACCTAGTTTTTGTCGTTTCCCTCCCACTTTAACCTCTCCAAGTGTATAACCATAGTGTTCCCCGACCATGGTCGATGACATATACTAGAACTTGGAAGGAGAGGCAACTGAGCCCTAAGAAAACACCTATTAAAAGTTATTATAGGAGAAGGCCACATCCCGATCGCACTCCAATCAGAGGTTCCTCTTTTGCCAATAGATCGGGGGTAACCTTTCACATAGAAGAGGAAATCAAGTCTCAGATCACTCTTGAGAAGGAACCGAGTGTGTTTTCCAAGGAGAAAGACACCAATCATGGCAATATGGAAGGGGAACTTTTGCCCTCTTGTCTCAAATCAACTTCTGATTTTCTTTCTTCCATGGTGGTGCTCATGAAGACCTAGAGGATCATGTGTGGAGATTCCTCTCAACTTATAAGATTCGAGGTCTTCAATAGACGCGAGATGTGTTCTTGACCTTGTTCCCCTCTACTCTTGGAGGAATAGCAGATAAGTGGTTCAGTCTATACGCCGAAGATCACTTCCAAACTTGGGAGGTCTTGAAAATAGAGTTCACAGAGGCATTTCAGTGCGGTAACTCTACTGAAAAAACACTTAACAAATTAGAGAATGTGGTTCTACATGCAGGAGAAACATTCTCGGAGCTTATGATGAAAGCGAGGTGTTGAAAATTATGGAACATGTGCAAGCTCCAATTGTGAGGCTTGGCACATAATCACCTCTTATTTATTACCTCTTCATCATTTATGCATTTGTTGTAAGCCTAAAATGAAGCTAGACCCTAACAATATAAAGGGTACACTCATAACCTTAAAGTTGAGTGTTGAATTAAAAAGGGCAAATATATTTATGGCTTGGATAAAAGCCAAAATATAACTAGAGAGATGGAATACTCAAAAAAGTCGTGGCCTTATCCATATGGAGTGATTTGGAGCACCAAAAGTCACCCAAGGCAATGGAAGGACAAAAGGCAAGAAGTGGAAAGTCAAGAGGTGAGAGAAGATGAAGGGTAGGTGAAAAGTCCCATGCCCATACCTCTATATATAGAGGTCATTTGAACGTGAAAATATGTGGAGATGACAAGGAGATGGTGTAGAAGCATATGCTGGTCATTCTCTCACCAATGGATATTATAAGGTACCTCATTTGGATGTCAGAAGAAACAAAGGTATTCCAGCCGCATCCCATTTCCGTACACAGCCACCTTGTGAAGGTCATATCTCTCTATGTACATATCCATTTAATGCATATCATATCTTGTTGGAAAGCTTATCTCTTCTACTCTCTGTATCTCAAATATCTCTGTCAGATGATTCTCCCGTAGTGACTGGGAGCATTTCTTGTGAACCTCAGTTTTCTGCATAATTTGAGATGACAGTTAGTCTATCTTTGAACGGTTAGTTGCCTGGTCATATAAACTCCAAATGGAGTGTTCTTTAGCTTGTTAGAAAGCTAATAGAGTCTTCAGAATCATTAGATTTCGGACTTGTGACTGAATCAAGTTTTAATAAGCACGTCTTACGGGGCAGATTTTAGAAGAGGTTGTCTAACTTCTGCTGCGTGTATTGGAGTGAAATTTCTCCACCATGAAGAATGAAGAAAAGATTATGAAGCAAGGGGGAGTTAGTTTGCAAGGATTGGAAGATCCAAACAAGTCCAAAGAAGAGAAAGAGGAGCCAAACAAATTTCAGATTTTGAAGACTCAAAGAAAGAGTAAGATCAGCCATCAAAGGGAAATCAAAGCACTAGGAGGAGCCACTTACATTGAAGGAGTGGTTAGAAGGCAAGGAGCAACCATGATGCACAAAGGAGTCATGAAGTTAGAAGAAAGCATGACAACCATGACGATATCAAAGGGAGATGCAAAGATTCCACCCAAAGTCAAAGTCAAAGGTGATCCAAAGACAAAGGAGGATCAAAGCAAAGCATGCAAGCTTAAAGGACATGAAGCCATGAAGTTGAAACAGAGGACAACAAAGAGGAAGAGAGTGAAGCAACAAGGATAAGTACAACCAAGGTGATCTCATTTCATTCTATGAGTTGTATGAGGCATGTCTTGATAGGGATTGAAGAAGAGCTCTTGCAAAGAGCCAAAGAAGCAAGGATGAAGCTGAAGAGAAGCCAAAGGAGCTTGGAAGCTTCAAGCAAAGAAGAAGATCACCAACCTATCGAAAGAAGAGATACAAGGGCAAAAGAAGCGAAAGGACGAAGAGGAGAAGAATTGGAGAGTAGCATGGACTCTCAATTGTAACTTGAGGGGGAGTGTTGAAAATTATGGAACATGTGCAAGCTCCAATTGTGAGGCTTGGCACATAATCACCTCCCATTTATTACCTCTTCATCATTTATGCATTTGTTGTAAGCCCAAAATGAAGCTAGACCCTAACAATATAAAGGGTACAATCATAACCTTAAAGTTGAGTGTTGAATTAAAAAGGGCAAATGTATTTATGGCTTGGATAAAAGCCAAAATATAAATAGAGCGATGGAATACTCAAAAAAGTCGTGGCCTTATCCATATGGAGTGATTTGGAGCACCAAAAGTCACCCAAGGCAATGGAAGGACAAAAGGCAAAGAGTGGAAAGTCAAGAGGTGAGAGAAGATTAAGGGTAGGTGAAAAGTCCCATGCCCATACCTCTATATATAGAGGTCATTTGAACGTGAAAATGTGTGGAGATGACAAGGAGATGGTGTAGAAGCATATGCTGGTCATTCTCTCACCAATGGATATCAGAAGGTACCTCATTTCTATGCTACAAGGAAGATAGGTATTCCAGCCGCATAACTTTTTTGTACGCAGCCACCTTGTGAAGGTGATATCTCTCTATGTACTTATCCATTTAATGCATATCATATCTTGTTGGAAAGCTTATCTCTCACACTCTTTGTATCATAAATATCTCTATCGGATGATTCTCCAGTAGTTATTGGGAACATTTCTTGTGAACCTCAGTTTTTTGCATAACCTGAGTTGACAGGTAGTCTAACTTTGTACAGTC
This sequence comes from Ceratopteris richardii, assembly GCA_020310875.1. Lineage (NCBI taxonomy): Eukaryota > Viridiplantae > Streptophyta > Polypodiopsida > Polypodiales > Pteridaceae > Ceratopteris > Ceratopteris richardii. The sequence goes on along the minus strand of CM035425.1, from coordinate 87,993,717 downwards.
GGTTGCGTAGACAAATGAACTCCAAATGGAGTGTTCTTTAGCTTGTTAGAAAGCTAAGAGAGTCTACTGTGTGTGGACAAAATTTCAAAGTCATTGGATCTCTGAGCTGTGACTGAATCAGGTTTTAGTAAGCATGTGTCTTACAGGGCAGATTCTAGAAGAGGTTCTCTAACTTCCCATGCGTGTATTGTGTGTATTGGAGTGCAATTTCTCAACACGAGGTCCCTGAAGGCACGGCTACCTAAGGCACTGAGAGACTTCATGATTGAAGAATGTGTGGAGAAGGCACTCCCTAGAACCACATGACAAATTCTTCAAGAACTTCTTGGACCAAATGCCACCCTTAGAGAATTTGAAGCTTCAGCCATAGAGTAGAAGAAGCATGGGCTCATTTTGGAACTCATCAAGGTAAAAGCCCTTCTTCAAACGATGACTGTGTAGCAGAACTTCGACGAGAGCTGAAAGCTCTAAAGATGCAAATGGGCTTAGGGGAGGAGAAAAGCAACCCCCACCAAGACTTAGACAACTTGGCAAAAATAAGGAAGAATTTGGAAGAACTGAAAAATTTGGAGGGGGTACGTTTGGTCTTTGGTATTCACTTCGTGGAAGTCACGTTCACAGGACACATGATTGGCCTAGGCGGGTAACATGACAATTTTGTGGAAAAGGGGGCCATAAGGCGAAGGACTTTTATTTCCTGAAGGGTTTGGGAGTCCAAAATTTGATGCAACAGAGACCTCTAAATTTTCCATGAATAGGAACAACACAATCTTCCCTCCTAGGGAAGAACTCCACTATGGGATCGCCCGTCTACCTTTTACACCAATCAAGGGAGACAAGGAGGTCCACCCCGACATAGTACAATGTAGAGATTTAAATCCTAAATTTAAATCAGAATTTAAAGTGTTTAAATCCTAGAGGCTTAAAAAAAAAGAGGTTTTTATTCATCAAAAGATATTTTTATTTTTATTTTTTATATTTAAGGTATGTACAATATCTATTCAACTCATACATACATTTTAATGCCAAAAACACAAAATATTTACTCTAAAACCTTGTACATGTTCCCCATTAAATCAATGAGCTGCAATCGTTGTGAGTCGTGATATGTGACACATGATATATCATAGAACTTTAACTTTCAACTTTCAAGTAACAAATATGAATTGTCTATAAACTAAATAATAGATCATGATCCAAATTGCAATTTATAATATAAATGAGATAGTGATCAATGAGATTTCATTATATGGAAAGTAAAAAATATACATGAATGTCACTACATACAAAAATCATATAATGAGTGTCATATAAAAAACCATAGAGTAATCATTATCATTAACAACTGTAAACACTATAATCTAAGATGACTCCTCAAAGACATCTATGGAGTCATCATCTACGGGATCCTTATCAAATGTACTAGCCCACAATGATGCACTATCTGACTCTGTATGTCTAAACTGAGCTTCAATCATTACAACTTCTGGGCCAAGATCCTCTTTACTAAAAGACGAGGCTGATAACTCCTCCCAATCATGTACATGCTTTGTAAAAGTCCTAGGGATACCAATATCATGAACACTAGATTTCCAAGCACGTTGTCCACATGCTATCGACGACCTTGTCTTCATCCAATTCTTCAATTTTGCAAGTTCTTCTCTTGTTGGAACACTTGGATCCTTAAACTCAGGCTTTTCTTCTTCTCCTTAATAAATGATATCAAATCTTTGCTCATGAGGTGTGCTTCCATCCTCATGGACCATGCTGGATAGTTCTCTCTATCTAGCTTGTCAATCTGCAAGCTTTCTCCCACTCTTGACTTCTGTGTATGCACTTACTAAGATTTATGGTGATACAATGTACCTTTGATATGAAGCTTTAATCCTTCTTGATCCTTTGAACTCGTGCTTTGTTCTTCTTCAGGTTTTCTTCCAAACTTTACTCTTTGCTCCTTCAATTCACAAGATCTTTGATATCTGCAAGAGTCGAGGTTCTCCTTGCTTCTTCTTCACCTTGATTTGATCTTTTAGCTTTGATACCACTGCTAGAGACCTCTAAATCTCCAAATGTCTGATCTATCTTGATTTAAGAACTCTTCTATATCAAGAATAAACCAAACTTTACACAAAATTCAGGTCGACGAGTAGATGGCCCACTTGGTTCATTATAGGAACTACATGGAGTCTTGATCTGTGCCTAGAAACAAAAGAAGGAGAAGACACGTAGCTCGCACAATTCAACGAATGCAAATAAGAACAAAGAAACTGAAGGCATGAAAGTGGTAAAATCCATTCCCGAGAAGAAACAAACTCTTCAAGAAGTCCGAGAAAAGGAACAACATGGCACTTTCTTAGAATTCTGAACATCCAATGGACAAAGCATATGCACAATCCAAGGATGCCAGAATGGCTACTAAAATCAGTACCCTCACCACAATTAAGGTTCTACAAAGTACATATCAACATGTATCATCATATAACTTACTTACTATGAATCCTAGCTTCTGAGTTTAGGTTATGGCTGCCATCAATGGTGTGAGCCCTAACTTCACTCTAAGTGGTGGATAAGTTCCTCTTTCTATTTCCTCTCACCTTCTCATGCCTTCCATATATAATTCAAAACCCATCTTCTCAATATCTGAGACTGATCAAAAGAGCTGTAGATTGATGGGCACTAAGCTCGTTGGGGGTAATTCTAGACAGAGGGTCAGGTGTCAACCTCATGCGAGACTACACAATGACACTGCTCAACCTACAGCCATCCAAATTTGCTGATTTCACGATCACCTTAGCATACCAAAGCAAAGTCAGTCCTCTAGGAATAGTGGAGAAAGTGCAAGTGATAGTGCATGATCTAGTCTTTGTATAGACTTTGTAATAATTGCCTTGCCAAGGGTTAAGGGTAGGAGACCATGGCTGAGACACAATAAGTCTGTACATGAGTGCGGAAGTGATACCATGTGGATAGCTTGCTCCAATGCATCCATGATGCAACTCTATCTGGAAGTGGGAACCGAAGAGGCTTTGGGAACATCACAAGTACTTAGGTGTGAAGAGAAGGATCCCGATGTCACCACTTCCACTAAAGGAATTGACTTTGGTAACCTCCAAGCCTCGAGGTTATATGCATAGTCTGGAGAAGAAAACATAGAAGATGCAAGGGAGGCAACTAGGATAACTTCCCAAAAGAACCCTATTGCAGAAAACTTTTGGATGACTACACCACTCCCTTGAAAACTACTGATGTATGGGCGACTAGTAACAAAGTGCCTACCTACACTCCTCCTTGGGCAATTGAGAATTTGGCACCCACTTGTGCTTTGTGTGAGCATGAAACATGGCATCTTTGGCAAACATATGGCACTCTGGCTATCACATCCAAGAACAAGTGCCTTTTCAGGCGTCCCAAACTCAGTGCACAAGCGGGCTAACCAAATGGCTTCTTTGGAAGCCTCTGTGGCTGAAATATATTCAGCCTCTGTAGTAGATAGTGCAACTACCTCTGAAGTCTAGAGCACCATGAAATAGCTCCACCGGCAAGGTTGTATACATAGCCACTTGTGGACTTGCATGTGTCCACATCACCTGCCATGTCTGAATTACAAAATCCATTTAACTCCAATGGACCTTTTCCATAACATAGGCATTTTACCTTTGGTCCCTTTCAAATATCTCAAGATAGATTTGTAGTGCCGACTAAGGGAATCCTTGTTTGCTGTTGTTCAGGCTTTGCCCCTAGATTGTCATTCAGCCTTTTTTGTTTTCTCCTTCATTTTTTAAGCGAATTTGCAGTTCTTGTACCATTTTCTTGAGTAGAAAGATAGCTCTCTATACATACTTAATGATAAAGAACCTAGTTTCCAAAAGAAATATGTATTCATGTACACACACATGTGGGTGTGCATGCACATGCATGATACACATACATACACATATGTATATAGATAGATAGATATACGTGTATACACATATGCACATGCATGATACACATACACGTAACACACACATGCATATAGATTGATAGATATAGACAGATAAATGGATAGTCATGTATAAATATCACATATGTGTCACATACATACATGCATATATACATTTTGGCATGCCTGCATGTATACATACATTTCATTATTTTTGAAAAATCTTTTTCTTATTTTAAATATGTACAAGTTAACATCATCCTAGAGGACTTGTATATTAGGATTTATCACATCCCTCAATGAATTATGCAAGTTAATGTAATAATGTGATCTCTAAAGTGAGATTTGTGATTTTTGAACTGAATGACTGGTATATCTCTCGTAAGCTTTTGAGGAGAAACTTTGGAAAATAAAGTTATCCTTTACAAAAATATACATGATACACATGCATGATACACATACACGTAACACACACATGCATATAGATTGATAGATATAGACAGATAAATGGATAGTCATGTATAAATATCACATATGTCTCACATACATACATGCATATATACATTTTGGCATGCCTGCATGTATACATACATTTCATTATTTTTGAAAAATCTTTTTCTTATTTTAAATATGTACAAGTTAACATCATCCTAGAGGACTTGTATATTAGGATTTATCACATCCCTCAATGAATTATACAAGTTAATGTAATAATGTGATCTCTAAAGTGAGATTTGTGATTTTGAACTGAATGACTGGTATATCTCTCGTAAGCTTTTGAGGAGAAACTTTGGAAACTAAAGTTATCCTTTCCAAAAATCAAGTCATTTTGAGATTACCATATGTATAAGAGTCCATATTCTTAGCTGGTCATGAGGCCATAACACACCCTCATCATGATGACTCTATGTTTGGAAAGTAATGGTAAACTTTGAAGTGCCAGTAACAGAAATACGAGATGAGAAAGAGCCCAGTTCTTTATGTTTATCTTCTTTTGCTCTCATTCATGTGAGAAAAATATGATAGCATTAGAAAGGATTTTTGTTGTTATTATTAATATGATTATTATCTCAAATGACACATCTTTTTCTGATTATAAATTTTATTTCAACTCCTTTGCACCTTTTTTGTTTGTACATGTGTATGCTTCAAATCTTTGGCCTTTCTATTTGAACTTACAGAGAGCTTTTTAGACCACTTGTCACTAGCTACGATTGTAAGCATTGTATTCACTCATTTCATCATGTCTTTCCATGAGTTAGCCATGCAAGCAGTTCTGATTGTTTGACTGTCTTTATATTCTTGCCTATTATTAATAGTGAATACTTCTTTTCAAAGAGTTAAGCATAGTTTTTCACATGTTTAGTGACATACCTTGTTTAAATCTCTTCCTTGACAGACATAAAATCTCTGGCACAGCAAGCTAAAGTGAGACACAGGTAGCATGATACGAAACTTGAAGGCAATGCTCTCTTTTGGACTGTAGCATGCTCTACTCATTTTGATGTATTATTGTCTATGCTTTTATGATATGCAAGAAGGTTAAAAGCTACTTAGTTTTGTATGCACTGTAGCTATGTCTGAACTCATTTTCCTGATTGTACCAAGTGGCAACGAGTATTGTAAGCAATTTATGTTTTAACAATACCCTTAGATAGATGGCTAAAATGAATCTTAGCTTGATATTCTAGGAGCACTAAAACGTGTTCTTCATTCCAAGCTCCAAATCACCTGTCGATGATTGTTACATATATGCTGTGCTCTCTTGCTTCTCCCATGAAGCACCTCATTAGTCCCTTATTCATGTGTACATCTTTAACCCCTTATGTATGGAAGGTTTGTGAATGCGACAATTTTGAATCGCTTTTAGTAGTGTTTCTGAAAAGTGCATTTTCAGGAATTGTACAATATATTGTGATTATATTGATGTAGCCTTGATCCTAAAAATTCTATTCTGTAAGATTCTTTTCACACACACATTCTTCGTTTGGGGAAAGGTCTTCCTTTTTTCATCATTGTATCATAAGCGAAGCCCTTTGAGCAACTTGCTTTCCAGGGTCCAATAGCTTATCTTCAGATTGATGTAAAAAACCTAGAAGGCAATGCACATGGAACCTTTCTTTGTCCTCAATGTGCTGGGCTGGACTAATATATGACTCAGCTGAATCCCTAGCGGATCAGAGGATATATTTTTTCCCCTCTAAGAAGAGCTGAATTTTAAGATTGCCAAATGAACTATTCAAGATAATTATCTAGGTTTCATCCTTGCATTAAAGTCTCTCAACTCTTCTAGAACTCTAGAAGAAAAATCTGTTCCCTTGGAGTTTAAACTTTTGACTTCACCATTTTGTATACAAAGTTAAACTCACGAAAGATAGATGTAAAGCTCTTTTGGCTGAAAAGTTTGCATTGCATTTTAATTATTTATGGTTCCCAGCTAAGGACAACTAGGTAGAGCTCCAATGTAGAAGTTTCCTCCCGATGGTCAGGAAGAGAGGTGATATCTGCAGCTCAGCCGAAAGATCAAGACCAAATGAAACCCAAGGTATCTAACTGCCCTGCCAGGAGGGATCCAATCAAACTGCCCACCAGGATACCATCTAGGAAGAGCATCCGAGTTAACCTAGAATCCACAAGACTTGTGCCAATGGATCTTGGCACTGGAAGCATCGCAGAATCTCTCCAAGGCATGCTGAAATCTGGCCATATTGGCCTCCTGGCCTTGCAAGTAAATGACTATGTCATCAACAAACTCAACATTCAAGAGCATCTCATCTCTAATCGGGAGCTGGATACCTTGGAACCTAGTATCCTGTGCAACTAAGAAAGCGCTCATGGCCTCAGCAAAGAAGAGAAACAGAGTAGGGGCTAAAGGGAAGCCCTGCCGAACAGATCATGAAATGCTGAATCTCTCCCCTTGACCCCCCCGCCACCCGAACTTGACTATGGGCCGAGCGATACAAGGAGGCAACACCCCTGGTCGAGCTATCAGGAAAGCCCATACCTAACAGTGTCCTCGAGAAAAGCCCGCTCATAGGCTTTCTCAAAATCGAGCAAAAACACATCAAGAGCTCATCACACATCTGGGCAAGGGAGACAACTTCCTAGAATGTGAAGATATTGTCAAGGATACTGCGACCGTTGACAAAGCGAGTCTGTGTAGGATGAATCAAGGTCTCAAGAAGTGACTGCAGTCTCAAACTCAGAGCCTTCGCAAGGATTTTGTAGGCCGAGTTTAGGAGCCTGATCTGATGCTAGGGCCGGTTATCATCCATCTGCCCCACTTAGGGATGAGGAAAATCAGACCCTCTATGAGCGACCGAGGAAGGTGTCCCCTCTCCATGACCTCCTGGAAGGCAAGACGAATCCCATCCCCAAGAATCCCCCAATATTTGATAAAAAAATTGGGGGAAAGTCCATCATTACAGTGACAACTGTCCCTAGCCAATCCACACAATGCATCAAAGAGCTCACTATCAGTAAAGGGGGAAAGAAGCATAGTCTGCATCTCATCCGTCACTGATCTGTCCACATGCTATAAGGCACATCGCGTGATCTCCTGCATGGTCTTAGAAGGCATCTCCTCACATAATAAAATGCGGTAAAACTAAGTGGCAATCTCTCTCGGCTCTCCATGCTCCATAACACAGGATCCATCCACCCGGCGGAGCTTCCTGATCCCACCCCACGATTGGCGAGATCGAACCACCAAAAAGAACTTTCCCGAAATACGATCACCGACTTGAGTCCGATACGCGGCTTGCCTTGATGGAAAAAGGCCGACCATCTATCCTCAACCTCCCTGAGTTCTTCTACTTGAGCAAGTACTTCGGCTTGAGCAAGTTGTGAGCTAGTCCACTCAGAGTCCGGTCGGTGCTCCAAGGTCGACACTCCA
>CM035425.1:87905900-87968400 GCA_020310875.1 Ceratopteris richardii | reverse complement strand
ACGCTGTAGACCCTCTGCTGACTCTGAAACAAGCACAATATCATCAGCTTATAAAAGAATGTGGATAGTGGTCCCTCATACTTCAATGCCCTCCCCTCCTTGCTACCATATGAAGTCCACTATCTCGTCAGTGTATAAACCAAAGAGTGTGGATGAGAGGGGGCACCCTTGCTTCACCGCGATGGTGCTATGAAGAGAAGTGCCGCTGCTTGGGAACTATGTCGAAGGCTTTGCAGAAGTCCACATAGAAGTAGTATAATCTCCTCTTCCTCATTCGTGCCTGGTCGATCAAGCATCTCAAAGTGAAGATGTGGTCAATGGTAGAGTAATCTCGTCTGAATTTTGCCTGTGTTGGGGTGGTGATACCCTTCCTCTCGGTGAGAGTGCTCAAGTATGTCTCTAGCACTGTCCCATATACCTTCGCTAGTATGGGGCCAATCATGATCATTCGGTATATGGCTGGAACCATAACATAGCCCGACTTATGAATGGGCACAATGGTGTGCTTAGTCCATGAGTCAGGAAACCCTTCAACCAATGCTTGATTGAAGAGGTGGGCATTGAGCGGTGCGAGAGTCGTGCATCCGTAGATGAGATGCTCTTCCTATAAACCAAATTGGTCATGGGCTTTGCCATACGGTAGATGGGCAATGGCACGGCTCACCATAGTCGATGTGTAGAAGTCAGAGGTAGTGGGGTGTGAGCTATGTGGCTTGAGAATGGGGGGTTGGCCCGAGATCTTGTATAGGCTTTGTGTATAGCTATGCCAAGTGCTCGGGTCTTGAATGGGTGTCTGCTATCTCCTCTCTCTCACGTGTTGCCACGCCACTACATTGTCTCGACTCATGAGGAAGTGATAGATATCCAAGTACTCTCTCTTCCCATTCCCGATGCTTGTGACGGGTAAGGCTCTGCATGCGTCGATGTGCCTGCCTGTGTGTAATATCCCCCCTGTGCTCTAAAATTTGTAGATGCTTCTTTAGCTCCTGACAATCTGTGTCATGCCAATGCTTTTGGGGCATGGATCCTGTGCGTGGAGGATGTGTATGTGTGTGGTGCGGAAAGGTGTGTAGAGCTGAGTCATGATGGTGGTGATATGATACGTGAGTGTGCCTAGTGGTGGTAGTGGATCGAGGGAGAGTAGGCGAGTATGTAAGTGCCAAGTGGAGTGCATAAACATGTGAGAGCTCTTGTGTGAAGTGTATCGTGGTGTGTTGCTCAATGAGTCTGGGAGGGTCTAATGGAATAAGAGATGGAAGTATGAATGTGATAAATGTATGATGAGCACGGAGTGGATGTCGACCAATAGGAAGTGAGGGAATAAGTGAAGCTCCAGAAATGGTACCCAGAATGTTGTCGATGCTGCTCTCTCCCCCCCCGGTGAGGGACGCAAGTAAGTCCACCCGAACTTGACCAATGGTGCATCCCGTTATATATAACAAGATGATGTTAGCTGCCTAGCTCAAGTAAATGTCTGTCGAACCCGGTTAACCCATATCCACTCATACTCTCTGGTCCTCCTCTCATCTGGATCTCTGCCCCTCATGATCCGTTGATTGTCCATAGCATATGACTTGCACTGATGTGACGGGGTATGGCCATTGAAGGCCCCCATAAAGAAGACTTCACGTAGGGTGCTATAATGTAGTATCTCATCCAAAAGTGCGGTGTATGGTGAATCTCTGTCCTGAGTCGATCTCCTATGGTCATGTCCTGCATATCTAGATTTGCCTGGTGGGAAGTAGCATATGGCAATGTAGACCCAGCTCTCCAGTGCTATCTCCATGCAAACCCACATGTATCGTGCCTCCTCGTCTCTACCCATGATGTGGATTTGGCTCTGTATCTCTTGTCTAAATATGATGGAGACACCCCTCGACCCTCGTGCTGAACTTTGTCTCATCGTGGCCTTGAATGCAAATTCCTAATGAAAACCTTCTTTTTGGGCTCTCACGAGTGTCTTGGATCCAAGCAAAGTCATGTGTATCTAGGATCTCCTCCAGTCAGTCTGGTCATGTCCAAAGTGCTCCATTTCAGTTCCACATTGCTCCCTTGAGTGGTGACTCTCGGTGTCATGTTGCTTCATAGGCCCCGTAGCCCTATTTGATAGGAAGTCCGTTTATAAGTCTTACCATCATGGTAAAAATCCTTCCTTCCTCGTCTCTTGGCCTGTAAGATCTGAGGCATACATGCCCTTCTGTGCCCTATCTGCGTTTTTGTGAGGTCTTCGTCCATGAATAAACATTCACACGGAATTCTTCTTAGTATGGATCAATTTCTGAAGAAAACGATCCTCTCCTCTGTTGATCTCATGTGTAATATAAGAGCTCGAGGTTTTGTGTGATCTTTTCCAGCTCTTCACGCACGGGTGAATGGCATGTCATTATATCCTAGCTGACAGCATATCTGTGATTCATCAGCTTCAACAAATGTTTCTTCGGAGAGGCCTGTGATCCTTAAATGTAGTCTACGGACCTGTTTGAGTCTCTCCTCTTCAAGTGTGTCTTGCACCCTGATGTATTCATCTCTTATTGCCTCTTCTTTTACCTCTTTTTTAATGTTTTTGCATACAACTTCAACCCAACTGTTTGGGTTGATTCCATCTCTGATCTGACTTGCTCTTGGATGTTTGTCCTCCATTTGTTCTTTATTTCTTCTTTCAGATCATCTATTTTGGTAATTTCTCACTCTTCCTTGGAGATCTTCATGTGAATGATTTCTTCTTGAAGACGGTGTGTTTTAGCTTTCCATTCATCCTTGTCTTCTTTGAGTTATTTGATTTGATCCTAAAGACCTTTTATTCTTTCTGTTGTTTTCCCCATGTCTTGATTGAGAGCGTTATTTGCCTCTTTTTTGCTTCTCTTATGGCCTTAATTATCATCTCCTCCACGTCCTTCTTCTCGAGTCTTGCCATGTCCTCCCACAAATTGTTGCGGGACCGAAAGAGATGATCGACTTTAGGGTTTCGCAGTTGCCATCGGTTCGAAATTTATGAAAGACAGAGGCATGTTGGGGCAGGTTAGGGTTCCAGGCAATTAGAGTTTTAGGCAGTTAGGGTTTCAGATGACCGAATTCGTGCAGAGAATGGGTGATGTGGAAATTAGACCTGAAAAACCTAAAAGACAGAGTGGCAAAACCCTAAAAACAGCTTGAAACCTTAAGAAAACCCTAAAAACAGACCTGCGAATTCCTAAAAAATAGAATGGATGATCGTGATATCCTGAAAAATAGAATGGATGATGGTGAAACCCTAAAAAATAGAGAAGATGATGGCAAATCCCTAAAAACAGACTTGCAAAACCCTAAAAAACAAAGGGGATGATGGCAAAACCCTAAAAAACCCCTAAAAACAGAACTACAAAACCCGAAAAACAAACCTGCAAAACCCTAAAAACATAGAGAGAAAGAAAGAAAGAAAGAAAGAAAGAAAGAAAGTCATATTAATGTCTTCTGCAGGCCAAACTTGGCCTATGAGACAAAAACCATATACAAGTGTGGTAACCCTCTGTAGAAGATGAAATGAAATAAAAAGTATATCGCTACACAAAGCTATATAGGGCTGGAAGAGGCTGGGGAGGCGTGGCTCTGACTCTGCAGATAGTGGCCACCTAATACATGGGGGATCCATAATGTGAGTAAAAACACCCTAGCTACTGGTGATGGGTGGCGGTGGGTGTAGTATGTGGTACATCGGTGGTGGTCTGAGTGCCTCCTAAAGGAAGACAACCTAGGGGGTGGTGGTACGCCGATGTTCCATCATGTGGTCGTAGGATGTCCTGATGCGTGAGATATCCTCCTCATATACTCGTGGTCGACGATATCCGCCCATGCGTGGTCGGCGTTGGCTCTTTGTGCTGCTGCTTGGTGGAGCGTGAGCCCTATAGATGGACCTCTTTGATGTAGCTCAGCTCGCTGAAAGAATTGGGTAATGGTCTGCTGGGTACTCACCCGTGGATGATGTGTGGGCTGTAGTGACCGCTCTCGCCTCTCGTATGTTGCTGTGAGAAAACGTCCCAAGCGTCGCTGGTCTCCCATAGTCATGCACAACTGGAGTGACTCCTCTATCCGGAAGTGTGCTCGTAGGTCTAAGTATAAAGGGCATCTGATAACAAAATGCTCCTCACTCTCTACCTCTGTCTCGTATACTGGGCACCACCTCTCCTCACGGGGGACTCCCCTGGACCGACTCCTCTCAATCTCGAGCTGATATGATGAAACCCGGAGCTGCCCAATGACGACTCGAAGGTGGAGGGGTAGGTATGTCTGCATGTATCTCGGAATCTCCATGAAGCCCTCGTCCGAAATATGTAGAAAATGCTCACGGTAATAGAGCATTTTCGGTGGCAATGTATCCCTAGGGCTCACCCATGTCCTCTGTATGTATGTATGCCATATCTCCTGACGAATGACCCAATTCCTCTCTTGATGAGAGAGCGAGTAGGTGGGTACATGTGAGTCGTACTGTAGTGGTGGTAGCCTGTCTATGTCAAAGCCATGGTGGGCCAGCCAGTCTCGTGTCTGTGCATACCATGAGGAGGTGTCGCTTGTTAATGCCATATCACGTGATGATTGGAAAGATCAATAGGCAATATGCTTTGTATCCATGCTTTGGGTGGGAGGGGGGGAGGGGGGAGGGAGGGAGGGAGGGAGGGGGGGGGGGGGTGGGTGGGGGGGGGGGGGGGGGGGAGGGAGGGAGGGAGGGAGGGAGGGGGGGGGGGGGAAGGGAGGGGGGGAGGGAGGGAGGGAGGGGGAGGGAGAGAGAGAGAGAGAGAGAGAGAGAGAGAGAGAGAGAGAGAGAGAGAGAGAGAGAGAGAGAGAGAGAGAGAGAGAGAGAGAGAGAGAGAGAGAGAGAGAGAGAGAGAGAGAGAGAGAGAGAGAGAGAGAGAGAGAGAGAGAGAGAGAGAGAGAGAGAGAGAGAGAGAGAGAGAGAGAGAGAGAGAGAGAGAGAGAGAGAGAGAGAGAGAGAGAGAGAGAGAGAGAAAGTCATATTAACGTCTTCTGGAGGCCAAACTTCGCCTATGAGACAAAAGCCATGTACAAGTGTAGTAACCATGTGTAGAAAATGAAATGAAATAAACACAAAGCTATCAAGGGTTGGTAAAAGGCTAGGGAGAAGTGCCTCTGACTCAGCAGATAGTGGCCACCTAATACAGGGGGATCCATAATATGAGTGAGCAAAACACCCTAGCTACTGGTGATGGGGGGAGGTGGGTGTAGTATGTGGTACATCGGAGGTGGTCTGAGTGCCTCCTGAAGGAAGACAACCCAGGGGGTGGTGGAACGCCTATGCTCCATCATGTGGTCGTAGGCTGGAGAGAGAGAGAGAGAGAGAGAGAGAGAGAGAGAGAGAGAGAGAGAGAGAGAGAGAGAGAGAGAGAGAGAGAGAGAGAGAGAGAGAGAGAGAGAGAGAGAGAGAGAGAGAGAGAGAGAGAGAGAGAGAGAGAGAGAGAGAGAGAGAGAGAGAGAGAGAGAGAGAGAGAGAGAGAGAGAGAGAGAGAGAGAGAGAGAGAGAGAGAGAGAGAGAGAGAGAGAGAGAGAGAGAGAGAGAGAGAGAGAGAGAGAGAGAGAGAAAGTCATATTAACGTCTTCTGGAGGCCAAACTTGGCCTATGAGACAAAAGCCATGTACAAGTGTAGTAACCATGTGTAGAAAATGAAATGAAATAAACACAAAGCTATCAAGGGTTGGTAAAAGGTTGGGGAGAAGTGGCTCTGACTCAGCAGATAGTGGCCACCTAATACAGGGGGATCCATAATATGAGTGAGCAAAACACCCTAGCTACTGGTGATGGGGGGAGGTGGGTGTAGTATGTGGTACATCGGAGGTGGTCTGAGTGCCTCCTGAAGGAAGACAACCCAGGGGGTGGTGGAACGCCTATGCTCCATCATGTGGTCGTAGGCTGTCCTGAGAGAGAGAGAGAGAGAGAGAGAGAGAGAGAGAGAGAGAGAGAGAGAGAGAGAGAGAGAGAGAGAGAGAGAGAGAGAGAGAGAGAGAGAGAGAGAGAGAGAGAGAGAGAGAGAGAGAGAGAGAGAGAGAGAGAGAGAGAGAGAGAGAGAGAGAGAGAGAGAGAGAGAGAGAGAGAGAGAGAGAGAGAGAGAGAGAGAGAGAGAGAGAGAGAGAGAGAGAGAGAGAGAGAAAGAAAGAAAGTGTTTTTACGTCTATTAGGAGGCCGAACTCGGCCTATGAGACAAATCGATGTACATGGGTGTATCTTCTGTCAATCAGAAAAGATAAAAGTGCTGAAAAGAAACTGGTTAAGCTGATATAGGTCTCCGTAGTATGCATGTGGGGATACCCATGAAAGTGGTGGTGGGGGGGGGTGTATGGAGTGCGATATCTATGATAGTCTATATGCAAAAGGGTAGTACAACAACCATGAGAATGCATCTAAAACGACTAAAACGACTAACTAGCTCCATCCTGTGCTAGTGGGTGGGATGTAATATGTGATACATAGGTGGAGGTGGAGTCAGGGCCACCCTGATGGCTGCAACGGGAGAGAGAGAGAGAGAGAGAGAGAGAGAGAGAGAGAGAGAGAGAGAGAGAGAGAGAGAGAGAGAGAGAGAGAGAGAGAGAGAGAGAGAGAGAGAGAGAGAGAGAGAGAGAGAGAGAGAGAGAGAGAGAGAGAGAGAGAGAGAGAGAGAGAGAGAGAGAGAGGAGAGAGAGAGAGAGAGAGAGAGAGAGAGAGAGAGAGAGAGAGAGAAAGAAAGAAAGACTTTTTAACGTCTATTAGAGGCCAAAATCGGCCTATGAGACAAAACATATACATCAGTATGATCCAAACCACTGTGATCCAAAACGAAAATAAAGTGTGAGTACTGCAAACGGGTATAAAAGGAGGGATAGTAGCTTGCATCAAGGGTGTGGGGTGCTATGGGTATGCACTCTATATGCTCAATGGGTGAGATACAAATATGATATGCATAGGGAGGGGAGGCTCGATGGTATCACAACCCCCTAAATGCCTGGAGTGGGTGTAGGATATAATGCATCGGTGGGTAAGGCATCATGGCGATCCTCAAAATGCTCTGGGCGTCCAAATCGATAGGGGTGTGCTGCTGACGTCTCTGTATCTCCATGTCATGGCGTGCATGAATCGCCTGAATCTCTCTCTGATGTGAACGAGCTCTCCGGACAAGGGGTCTCGGTCGTCGACGCTGTCGTCTAAGCTCCTCTGCTCTGTGTAATGTGACACCCCGCATCGAGCTGGGCCCTCGAGTGTATGTGGTCTGAAAAAATCTGTAATATAAGTCTGAGGGGGGGGGGGCCAGATGTATCTCCATCTCCTGCTGGAGGAGTGATGCGCGGTGGTGCTGGAGCTCTACTAGGAAACAACCTAGAGGGCGTTGGTCCTCTGTCCCCAATAAACCCCTGATCTCTCTAGGCCCCCTGAAGAGCTGTGGGTAGCGGTCTCTGATTGCCTCATATGCCTGGCATCTACATGTGTAGTGCTCCTCGTCCTCCACCTCCTCTCTACATATCCTGCATAATCGCTCATCCTTGGGGGTATGTGTGGCTTGCCCAATCTCAATCACGAGCTGGTGTGATGATACTCTGAGCTGCCCAATGGCCACTCTCTCAGCTGGTGCCATATATGTATCCATGTATCGTGGTCTCTGAATGAAACCGTCCGCTGTCACAGTCAGGAAGTGCTCTCTGTAGTGTTGCCTCTTTGTGGGAAGAGGCTCCCGTGGTGCTATCCACGTCTCCCTGACGTGTATCTGTAGTAGGTCCTGACGGATGATCCTATTCCTCTCCGAACGAGAGAGGGTAATGTGGGGGGAAGAGAGGTCATACTGAAAAGGGGGGAGATCCGTAATGCTCATGCCATGGTATGCTAACCATCGGTAAGTCTGTGCATACCATACTCTCCCATGCCCTCTCTCTGCCAAATGTCTAGAGCTCTCAAATGCAAGCCTGGTGAGTCGGCTAGTGGGGAGCTCTCTGACTCTCAGAATAAAGGTCACCAACTGGAAGAGGGCCTCCACTAGCATCGGTGGTGTGCCAAGCTCAGCTCGTATAATGTCATGTGGAACGGAGGGCTTGCTGCGCAGCAAGCGTGATATCATGGTGATCTCGGGCCTCTCAATCTGCGTCCACATCGCCTCTGTGATCCCTGGTGCCCATACTGCTGCTGCGTACATCAATGCGGGTGTCACTAGAGTGTCAAAGAGCCACCCCTTAGTCCGGGGCTCCTGAAAATGTGTCTCAAAGCAGCGTCTCTCCAATCCTGCAAGTGCCGCATAACCTCGCTTCAATCTATCTCTCGCAGCCTGTGCCATGGAGAATACCCCTGTGCTGCCCGAGAAGGTGATACCTAGGTAGACGTAGGAGTCCACTACCTCTATCTGTCCTCCAGCTGCTCTGAAAGAGGCGCGATGGCGTACTGTCCTGGAGGTATGGAAGATCATGACCTTGGTCTTGCCAAGGTTCACTGTGAGTCCTCTCTCCATGCAAAAGGTATCGAGCGCCTGTAAATGTGACTGCAACCCCTCCTGTGACTCTGAGAGCAGGACAATGTCATCAGCATATAATAGGATATGTACTGGCGTACCTCCGAGGTCTACTCCTCGCCCTCCTTCTCGCTGTATATACTCCGTGATCTCGTCGATGTAGAGACCGAAGAGAGTGGGTGAGAGAGGGCAACCTTGTTTCACACCAATGGTGCTAACAAGGCTGTCATATAGACGGCCGGGGCAGCGTACCCTGCCTGTGACTCGTGCATACAAAGCGTGGATGGCCCATAGCATGTCTGATGGAAGCTGTAACTCCTGGAGCCTCCGTAGTAGTCTCTCTCGAGGGACCATGTCGAAGGCTTTGCGGAAATCCACAAAGCAACAGTATAGTCTCTGCTTCCTCGCCTTCGCGCTCTCAATCAAGCAACGAAGCACGAAGATGTGGTCGATGGTGGAGAAAGTGCGGCGGAAGCCTGCCTGGCCGGGTGCTCTGATCCCCGCTGCCTCAGCGTGTGTACTGAGCTCTGCCTCTAGTACTGCCCCATAGATCTTGGCGAGGATATGGCCTATCATAATAGTCCTGTAGTTCCCTGGGTCCATCATATCGCCGGACTTATGGATAGGCGTAATGGTATGCATAGTCCATGAGTCGGGTAATCCCTCAACCAAAGCACGATTGAAGATATGGGCGATCAAGTGGGAAACTACATCTGCTGCGTATATAAAGTGCTCTCGCTGTAGCCCCGTGTGGTGTGCTGAATGGCCATGTTGTAGCCTATGGATGGCCTGTCGTACCATGCCTCTTGTGAAGAGGGTGGATATCACCGGACGCGGTGTGGAAGGAATCGGTAATGGTGGCTGTCCTCGGACGTCATATAACCTCTGGGCGTAGGTGTGCCAAGTCGAAGGATCTGCTATGGGTGTAGGTGGACGTGGCCCACGTAGTGCCCTCCACGCGGTGGCACAATCCCTACTC
Organism: Ceratopteris richardii; assembly: GCA_020310875.1. Classification (NCBI taxonomy): domain Eukaryota; kingdom Viridiplantae; phylum Streptophyta; class Polypodiopsida; order Polypodiales; family Pteridaceae; genus Ceratopteris; species Ceratopteris richardii. The sequence goes on along the minus strand of CM035425.1, from coordinate 87,958,968 downwards.
ATGAGAAGGTCGATCAACTCTGCCTCCTGTCGCTCCTCGAAAGCTCGCCGCTTCCGGCGTGTGAGGGCTCGCATCTGTCGTCGTGCCTCCCTCTCTGTGATGGATCCCAAGAGACTCTGTGCTCTGAGATGTCGGTATAGTCGCCTACACTCCTCATCGTACCATCTATTCTGGGGTGTATGCGCTAGCCGTGTCGGATGTGCAGTGCTGTGGGTGGTGTATGGGAAGCTGAGAGTAGTAGATGTATGGAGGATCGAGGAGAAGTGGGCGGTGAGGGTGTCCAAGGAGGCAGAGGGATCAATAGAGTAGATGCGCTCTCGAACACAGGAGCTATAGATATGTGCTAGCTCATGTCTAAAGTGAATGGTGGTACGGGCTCGTGGGTGTGTGGTGATGGGGTGGGGTATGCATGGTGAGCCGCGAATGGATAGGGCAAGATATGCGTGATCAGCTCCAATCGGTAAGGGTGGGATAGTGAATGAGGTGATCAGATGTGTCGCCTCTGGGGGTCCGATAACATAGTCTACCACACTGCCCCCCTGTGGTGTCGTGGGTGGAATGCAGGTGAGACCGCGGGAGGTGGGCCAGCTCCCCATCCCATTATATATAAGGAGACGGTGTGCTTCTCCCATCTGGAGTAAGTGTCGGCCATATAAGGTGGGTGTGGCGGTGTCGGCTGAGGCTCTGAGTGTAGGCATGTCCTCTATGGTACGAAGCATCTCAGGGTCGGCAAAGTCGTAGATATCACACTGGTGGCTCTGAGTGCGGGCATTGAAGTCTCCTACAAGGAAGACTTCACCCATCCCGGTATACTCCATAATCGTGTCACTGAGGCAGTCATATGGCGATGTGGTGTCTGGTCCCTCCCCTCCTAGGGGAATGTGTGAAGCGTGAACTAATGGGTGCAATATAGCATACGACAAAGTATGCTGCTCTCTCCTCTGATAGCTGCAAGCGTATCCACATGAAACGTGCCTCTGGGTCTCTGGCTACCACCTGTACCCTGTGCTGTAACGACTGTCTATAGAGCACGGCTACTCCTCCTGATCCTCGTGTGGTGTGCTGTCTCATCTGGCGGCGGTGAGCTGACTCCCACATATAGCCCTCAATCCTCGGTAGGCTCCTCCCTGGGCTCTCGTGTGTCTCTGTCAAGAAGATAATGTCTCTGCCCTCCATCACCTCTTCGAGGCTCCCTGGATGTGTCCATAAAGATCCATTGCAGTTCCAGACTACAATGTGCACCTCCTGCTGTGCTGTCTCATAGGCCGCGAATCCCTAGTCAATGGGCCGTCCATCAATGATGATCCGACCGTCTCTGTAGAGGGCACGATGTCCCTCTACTCTTGCCTGGAGGACACGTGGCATGCATGCCCGTCTCTGCTCTACCTGCATCCGTGTGAGGTCGTCATCCAAATAGATCGGGGTGCTCGGTGTAGTGCGTAGTACCGCCCGTCGTCTGAGAAAGTCTCTCCTCCTGGCCTCATCTGAGAACTGAAGGATAAATGCTCTGCTCCGTGTGGTGTCCCGTCCTGCTCTCCATACTCTGGTGAAAGGGAGAGGCTCATCCGCGCGGTATCCAAGTAATGTCACAAGCGACTCCCGTCCTCCTCTGGTGATCCGTCTGTCTCTGTGAGGCCGGAGACGCGAACATTGAGCCTGCGGGCCTGTCGCATCCGCTCCTCCTCAATGGTGGTATGCACTATGTGGATCTCCTCATGGTGGTTGTTCTTCTTTGCCTCCTCTCGAAGGTTCTTTTTGACAACCTCGACCCATCCATCTCAAGCTCGTTCTGCACCACCTCCATACACTCCTTCTTGATAGTCACCCGAATGTCCTCTAGATGTGGAGTGATCTCCCCCTCCTCGTTCATGGTGTCCAGTTTCGTTTTCATATCAGTAAGCGCAGTGTGCAACTCCTCCAGGTCCCGTGAGTGCTTCTTGCGGGTAGCGAGAAACTCTTCCCGAAGGGATTCGTTTTCCTTCTCCAAGGTTGCCACCTTGGCTTCGAGGGCGACAACTCTACGGGTAACCCCGTTCAGTGCAGAATCTCCTTCTTTCTTGTGTTTTCCTATCAACTCTCGGAGGGCATGCTCTAAGGTGGCCAACTGTTCGTCCAGCTTGGGAGCCGAGAGAGAGAGAGAGAGAGAGAGAGAGAGAGAGAGAGAGAGAGAGAGAGAGAGAGAGAGAGAGAGAGAGAGAGAGAGAGAGAGAGAGAGAGAGAGAGAGAGAGAGAGAGAGAGAGAGAGAGAGAGAGAGAGAGAGAGAGAGAGAGAGAAAGAAAGAAAGAAAGAAAGAAAGTCATATTAACGTCTTCTGGAGGCCAAACTTGGCCTATGAGACAAAAACCATGTACAAGTGTAGTAACCCTGTGTGGAAGATAAAATGAAATAAAAGGTATATCGCTACACAAAGCTATATAGGGCTGGAAAAGGCTTGGGAGATGTGGCTCTGACTCTGCAGATAGTGGCCACCTAATACATGGGGGGATCCAAAATTTGAGTAAAACGCCCTAGCGACAAGTGGTGGGTGGAGGTGGGTGTAGTATGTGGTACATCGGTGGTGGTCTGAGTGCCTCCTGAAGGAAGACCACCCAGGGGGTGGTGGTACGCCTATGCTCCATCATGTGGTCGTAGGCAATCCTGATGCGTGAGACATCCTCCTGATATAGTCGTGGTCGACGATATCCGCCCATGCGTGGTCGGCGCCGTGCTCTCTGTGCTTCTGCCTGGTGGAGCGTGAGCCCTATAGATGAACCTCTCTGATGTAGCTCAACTCGCTGAAAGAACTGGGTAATGGTCTGCTGGGTACTCACCCGTGGCTGATGTATGTACTGTAGTGACCGCTCTCGCCTCTCGTATGCTGCTGTGAGAAAGCATCCCAAGTGTCTCTGGTCTCCCATAGTCATGCACAGCTGGAATGACTCCTCGATCTGGAACTGTGCTCGTAGGTCTAAGTATGCTGGACATCTGATAACAAAATGCTCCTCACTCTCTACCTCTGTCTGGCATACTGGGCACCACCTCTCCTCACGGGGGACTCCCCTGGACCGACCCCTCTCAATCTCGAGCTGATGTGATGAAACCCGGAGCTGCCCAATGACGACTCGTAGGTGGTGGGGAAGGTAGGTCTGCATGTATCTCGGAATCTCGATGAAGCCCGTGCCTGATATATGTAGAAAATGCTCGCGGTAGTAGAGCATTTTCGGTGGCAATGTACCCCTAGGGCTCACCCATGTCCTCTGTATGTATGTATGCCATATCTCCTGACGAATGATCCTATTCCTCTCTTGATGAGAGAGCGAGTAGGTGGGTGCATGAGAGTCATACTGTAGTGGTGGTAGCCTGTCTATGTCAAAGCCATGGTGGGCAAGCCAGTCTCGTGTCTGTGCATACCATGAGGAGGTGTCGCCTGTTAATGCCATATCACGTGATGCCTCGAAAGCACGATAAGCAATACGCTCTGTATCCATGCTCCGAAGTCTGTGTAATAGGCATATTGTCTGGAATAGTGCCTCAACTAGCATCGGTGGTGCAGCGAGCTCTGCTCTAATGATGTCATGTGGTACTGAAGGCTTACTGCGGATAAGTCTGGCAATCATGAGGATCTGTGGCCTCTCTAATGCTGTCCATACTGATGTAGCTAATCCTGGTCCCCATATGGCTGCCCCATACATGAGCGCTGGCGTAACCAAAGTGTCAAAGAGCCACCCCTTTGTGCGGGGCTCCTGAAAATATGCCTGGTGGCACTGTCTCTCCATCAAAGCTAGTGCTGCGTACCCACGTGTGATGCTGTCACGGGCTGCCTGAGCCATAGAGAAGACTCCTGATGCTGCTGTAAATGTCACCACCAAGTAAACATATGATCCGACCACCTCGATCGGTCCACCTGCAGCTGTGAACAAACTATGTCTGCGTACCTGTGCTGATGTATGAAAGATCAAGACCTTGGTTTTACCAAGGTTCACAGATAACCCTCTGTGTCTGCAAAAGTCATCTAGGCCGTGTAGATGATGCTGTAGGCCTTCTGCAGACTCTGAAACCAATACAATATCATCAGCGTATAAAAGAATATGAACAGTGGACCCGTGTACCTCAATGCCATCTCCCCCCTGCTGCTGTATGAAGTCCACTATCTCATCAATGTAGAGACCAAAGAGGGTGGGCGAGAGAGGGCATCCTTGCTTCACCCCGATAGTGCTAGCAAGTGGATCAGATAAGCCCCCTGGACATCTGACTCTACCAGATACTCTCTCGTATAAGGCGTAGATCCCCCATATCATCTCCTCCGGAGCTCCGATGTCAAGTAGTCGTCTGAAGAGTCGATCCTTAGGAACAGTGTCAAATGCTTTGCGGAAGTCCACAAAGCAACAATATAATCTCCTCTTCCTCACCCTGGCCTTGTCGATCAGGCATCTAAGAGTGAAGATGTGGTCAATGGTAGAGTAATCTCGTCTGAACCCTCCCTGTGCTAGAGCCCTGATGCCCTTCCTCTCGGCGAGAGTACTCAACTCTGTCTCTAGTACGGCCCCATATAACTTGGCCAATATAGGGCCAATCATGATCGTCCGGTATGTAGCTGGATCCATAGTGTCACCTGACTTATGAATGGGCACTATGGTGTGCTCAATCCATGAGTCTGGGAACCCTTCAACCAATGCACGGTTGAAGAGATGGGCAATGAGCGGTGCAAGAGTCGTGCCTCCATAAATGAGGTGCTCTGCCTGTAAACCGAAATGATCATGGGCCCTGCCATGCTGCAGCCGGGCAATAGCGCGTCCCACCATAGTGGGTGTGAAGAAGTGAGAGGTAGTAGGACGTGAGCTCTGCGGTCTGGGAATGGGAGGCTGGTCTGGGATCTCGTATAGGCTCCGTGCATAGCTATGCCAAGTGCTCGGGTCTCGGATAGGTGTCTGCTTGCTCCTCTCTCTCAAATGTCGCCATGCCACTACACTGTCTCGACTCATGAGCAAATGGTAAATATCCCAATACTTTCTCTCCTCCCAATCCCGCCGTTTGCGGCGAGTAAGGCTCTGCATGCGACGCTGTGCCTGTGTGTGTGTAATATCTCCTCTATGCTCTAAAATCCGTAGGTGCTTCCGCAGCTCGCGACACTCTGCATCATACCAACGGTTCTGGGGCATGGATCCTGTGCGTGGAGGGTGCATATGTGTGTGGTGTGGGAAGCTGCGGAGAGCTGAGTCCTGTAGGATGGTGGTGATATGTGATGTGAGTGTGTCCAAAGGTGAGCATGGATCGAGGGAGAGTAAGCGGGTGTGTAAATGGTGTGCATAAACGTGTGAGAGCTCGTGTGTGAAGTGTATCGTGGTATGTATCTCAGTGGGTGAGGGAGGGTCTAAGGGAATCGGAGATGAGAGTGTGAATGTGATAAATGTGTGGTCTGCACCGAGTGGGCGTCGTCCAATACTAAGTGAAGGGATGAGTGAAGCTCCAGAGGTAGTACCCAAAATGTAGTCGACTGTGCTCTCACCTCCCCCGTGAGAGAGAGAGAGAGAGAGAGAGAGAGAGAGAGAGAGAGAGAGAGAGAGAGAGAGAGAGAGAGAGAGAGAGAGAGAGAGAGAGAGAGAGAGAGAGAGAGAGAGAGAGAGAGAGAGAGAGAGAGAGAGAGAGAGAGAGAGAGAGAGAGAGAGAGAGAGAGAGAGAGAGAGAGAGAGAGAGAGAGAGAGAGAGAGAAAGAAAGAAAGAAAGACTTTTTAACGTCTATTAGAGGCCAAAATCCGCCTATGAGACAAAACATATACATCAGTATGATCCAATCCACTGTGATCCAAAACGAAAATAAAGTGTGAGTACTGCAAACGGGTATAAAAGGAAGGATAGTAGCTGGCATCAATAGGGAGGGGAGGCTCGATGGTATCACAACCCACTAAATGCCTGGAGTGGGTGTAGGATATAATGCATCGGTGGGTAAGGCATCATGGCGATCCTCAAAATGCTCTGGGTGTCCAAATCGATAGGGGTGTGCTGCTGACGTCTCTGTATCTCCATGTCATGGCGTGCGTGAATCGCCTGAATCTCTCTCTGATGTGGACGAGCTCTCCGGACAAGGGGTCTCGGTCGTCGACGCTGTCGTCTAAGCTCCTCTGCTCTGTGTAATGTGACACCCCGCATCGAGCTGGGCCCTCGAGCGTATGTGGGTCTGGAAAAATCTGTAATATAAGTCTGAGGGGGGGGGGGGGGCAGGTGTATCTGCATCTTCTGCTGGAGGAGTGATGCGCGGCGGTGCTGGAGCTCTACTAGGAAACGACCTAGAGGCCGCTGGTCCTCTGTCCCCAATGAAGCCCTGATCTCTCTGGGCCCCTTGAAGAGCTGTGGGTAGCGGTCTCTGATGTCCTCATATGCCTGGCATCTACATGTGTAGTGCTCCTCGTCCTCCACCTCCTCTCTACATATCCTGCATAATCGCTCATCCCTGGGGGTATGTGTGGCTCTCCCAATCTCAATCTCGAGCTGGTGTGATGGTACTCTGAGCTGCCCAATGGCCACTCTCTCAGCTGGTGCCATATATGTATCCATGTATCGTGGTCTCTGAATGAAACCATCCACTGTCACAGTCAAGAAGTGCTCTCTGTAGTGTTGCCTCTTTGTGGGAAGAGGCTCCCGTGGTGCTATCCATGTCTCCCTGACGTGTATCTGTAGTAGGTCCTGACGGATGATCCTATTCCTCTCCGAACGAGAGAGGGTAATGTGGGGGGAAGAGAGGTCATACTGAAAAGGGGGGAGATCCGTAATGCTCATGCCATGGTCTGCTAACCATCGGTAAGTCTGTGCATACCATACTCTCTCATGCCCTGTCTCTGCCAAATGTCTAGAGCTCTCAAATGCAAGCCTGGTGAGTCGGCTAGTGGGGAGCTCTCTGACTCTCAGAATAAAGGTCACCCTGGAAGAGGGCCTCCACTAGCATCGGTGGTGTGCCAAGCTCAGCTCGTATAATGTCATGTGGAACGGAGGGCTTGCTGCGCAGCAAGCGTGATATCATGGTGATCTGGGGCCTCTCAATCCGCGTCCACATCGCCTCTGTGATCCCTGGTGCCCATACTGCTGCTGCGTACATCAATGCGGGTGTCACTAGAGTGTCAAAGAGCCACCCCTTAGTCCGGGGCTCCTGAAAATGTGTCTCAAGGCAGCGTCTCTCCAATCCTGCAAGTGCCGCATAACCTCGCGTCAATCTATCTCTCGCAGCCTGTGCCATGGAGAATACCCCTGTGCTGCCCGAGAAGGTGATACCTAGGTAGACGTAGGAGTCCACTACCTCTATCTGTCCTCCAACTGCTGTGAAAGAGGCACGATGGCGTACTGTCCTGGAGGTATGGAAGATCATGACCTTGGTCTTGCCAAGGTTCATTGTGAGTCCTCTCTCCATGCAAAAGGTATCGAGCGCCTGTAAATGTGACTGCAACCCCTCCTGTGACTCTGAGAGCAGGACAATGTCATCAGCATATAATAGGATATGTACTGGCGTACCTCCGAGGTCTCCTCCTCGCCCTCCTTCTCGCTGTATATACTCCGTGATCTCGTCGATGTAGAGACCGAAGAGAGTGGGTGAGAGAGGGCAACCTTGTTTCACACCAATGGTGCTAATAAGGCTGTCATATAGACCGCCGGGGCAGCGTACCCTGCCTGTGACTCGTGCATACAAAGCGTGGATGGCCCATAGCATGTCTGATGGAAGCTGTAACTCCTGGAGCCTCCGTAGTAGTCTCTCTCGAGAGACCATGTCGAAGGCTTTGCGGAAATCCACAAAGCAACAGTATAGTCTCTGCTTCCTCGCCTTCGCGCTCTCAATCAAGCAACGAAGCACGAAGATGTGGTCGATGGTGGAGAAAGTGCGGTGGAAGCCTGCCTGGCCAGGTGGTCTGATCCCCGCTGCCTCTGCGTGTGTACTGAGCTCTGCCTCTAGTACTGCCCCATAGATCTTGGCTAGGATATGGCCTATCATAATAGTCCTGTAGTTCCCTGGGTCCATCATATCGCCGGACTTATGGATATGCGTAATGGTATGCATAGTCCATGAGTCCGGTAATCCCTCAACCAAAGCACGGTTGAAGAGATGGGCGATCAAGTGGGAAACTACATCTGCTGCGTATATAAAGTGCTCTCCCTATAGCCCCGTGTGGTCTGCTGAACGGCCATGCTGTAGCCTATGGATGGCCTGTGGTACCATGCCTGCTGTGAAGAGGGTGGATATCATCGGACGCGGTGTGGAAGGAATCGGTAATGGTGGCTGTCCTCGGACGTCATATAACCTCTGGGCGTAGGTGTGCCAAGTCGAAGGATCCGCTATGGGTGTAGGTGGACGTGGCTCACGTAGTGCCCTCCACGCGGTGGCACAATCCCTACTCATGAGAAGGTCGATCAACTCTGCCTTCTGTCGCTCCTCGAAAGCTCGCCGCTTCCGGCGTGTGAGGGCTCGCATCTGTCGTCGTGCCTCCCTCTCTGTGATGGATCCCAAGATACTCTGTGCTCTGAGATGTCGGTATAGTCGCCTACACTCCTCATCGTACCATCTATTCTGGGGTGTATGCGCTAGCCGTGTCGGATGTGCAGTGCTGTGGGTGGTGTATGGGAACTGAGAGTAGCGGATGTATGGAGGATCGAGGAGAAGTGGGCGGTGAGGGTGTCCAAGGAGGCAGAGGGATCAAGTGAGTAGATGCGCTCTCGAACATGGGAGCTATAGATATGTGCTAGCTCATGTCTAAAGTGAATGGTGGTAAGGGCTCGTGGCTGTGTGGTGACGGGGTGGGGTATGCATGGTGAGCCGCGAATGGATAGGGCAAGATATGCGTGATCAGCTCCAATCGGTAAGGGTGGGATAGTGAATGAGGTGATTAGATGTGTCGCCTCCGGGGGTTCGATAACATAGTCTACCACACTGCACCCCTGTGGTGTCGTGGGTGGAATGCAAGTGAGACCGCGTGAGATGGGCCAGCTCCCCATCCCATTATATATAAGGAGACGGTTTGCTGCTCCCATCTTGAGTAAGTGTCGGCCATATAAGGTGGGTGTGGCGGTGTCGACTGAGGCTCTGAGTGTAGGCATGTCCTCTATTGTACGAAGCATCTCAAGGTCGTCAAAGTCGTAGATATCACACTGGTGGCTCTGAGTGCGGGCATTGAAGTCTCCTACAAGGAAGACTTCACCCATCCCGGTATACTCCATAATCGTGTCACTGAGGCAGTCATATGGCGATGTGGTGTCTGGTCCCTCCCCTCCTCATAGCTGCTAAGGGGAATGTGTGAAGCGTGAACCAATGGGTGCAATATAGCATACGGCGAAGTACGCTGCTCTCTCCTCTGATAGCTGCAAGCGTATCCACATGAAACGTGCCTCTGGGTCTCTGGCTACCACTTGTACCCTGTGCTGTAACGACTGTCTATAGAGCACGGCTACTCCTCCTGATCCTCGTGTGGTGTGCTGTCTCATCTGGCGGCGGTGAGCTCACTCCCACATATAGCTCTCAATGCTCGGTAGGCTCCTCCCCGGGCTCTCGTGTGTCTCTGTCAAGAAGATAATGTCTCTGCTCTCCATCACCTCTCGAGGCACCCTGGATGTGTCCATAAAGATCCATTGCAGTTCCAGACTGCAATGTGCACCTCCTGCTGTGCTGTCTCATAGGCCGCGAATCCCTAGTCAATGGGCCGTCCATCAATGATGATCCGACCCTCTCTGTAGAGGGCACGATGTCCCTCTCGTCTGGCCTGGAGGACACGTGGCATGCATGCCCGTCTGTGCTCTACCTGCATCCGTGTGAGGTCGTCATCCAAATAGATGGGGGTGCCCGGTGTAGTGCGTAGTAGCGCCCGTCGTCTGAGAAAGTCTCTCCTCCTTGCCTCATCTGAGAACTGAAGGATAAGTGCTCTGCTCCGTGTGGTGTCCCGTCCCGCTCTCCATACTGTGGTGAAAGGGAGAGGCTCATCCGCGCAGTATCCAAGTAATGTGCACAAGCGACGCCCGTCCTCCTCTGGTGATCCGTCTGTCTCTGTGAGGCCGGAGACGCGAACATTGAGCCTGCGGGCCTGTCGCATCCGCTCCTCCTCAATGGTGGTATGCACTATGTGGATCTCCTCATGGTGGTTGTTCTTCTTTGCGTCCTGTCGAAGGTTCTTTTTAACAACCTCGACCCATCCATCTTTCTTAGTCTCAAGCTCGTTCTTCACCACCTCCATACACTCCTTCTTGATAGTCACCCGAACGTCCTATAGATGTGGAGCGATCTCCCCCTCCTTGTGCATGCTTTCCAGTTTCGTTTTCATATCAGTAAGCGCAGTGTGCAACTCCTCCAGGTCCCGTGAGTGCTGCTTGCGGATAGCGAGAAGCTCTTCCCGAAGGGATTCGTTTTCCTTCTCCAAGGTTGCCACCTTGGCTTCGAGGGCGACAACTCTACGGGTAACCCCGTTCAGTGTAGAATCTCCTTCTTTCTTGTGTTTTCCTATCAACTCTCGGAGGGCATGCTCTAAGGTGGCCAACTGTTCCTCCAGCTTGGGAGCCATGAGAGAGAGAGAGAGAGAGAGAGAGAGAGAGAGAGAGAGAGAGAGAGAGAGAGAGAGAGAGAGAGAGAGAGAGAGAGAGAGAGAGAGAGAGAGAGGAGAGAGAGAGAGAGAGAGAGAGAGAGAGAGAGAGAGAGAGAGAGAGAGAGAGAGAGAGAGAGAGAGAGAGAGAGAGAGAGAGAGAGAGAGAGAGAGAGAGAGAGAGAGAGAGAGAGAGAGAGAGAGAGAGAGAGAGAGAGAGAGAGAGAGAGAGGGGGGGGAGGGGGGGAGAGAGAGAGAGAGAGAGAGAGAGAGAGAGAGAGAGAGAGAGAGAGAGAGAGAGAGAGAGAGAGAGAGAGAGAGAGAGAGAGAGAGAGAGAGAGAGAGAGAGAGAGAGAGAGAGAGAGAGAGAGAGAGAGAGAGAGAGAGAGAGAGAGAGACTTTTCAACGTCTATTAGAGGCCAAAATCGGCCTATGAGACAAAACATATACATCAGTATGATCCAATCCACTCTGATCCCAAAAGGAAAATAGAGAGAGAGAGAGAGAGAGAGAGAGAGAGAGAGAGAGAGAGAGAGAGAGAGAGAGAGAGAGAGAGAGAGAGAGAGAGAGAGAGAGAGAGAGAGAGAGAGAGAGAGAGAGAGAGAGAGAGACTGAGAGAGAGAGAGAGAGAGAGAGAGAGAGAGAGAGAGAGAGAGAGAGAGAGAGAGAGAGAGAGAGAGAGAAAGTCATATTGACGTCTTCTAGAGGCCAAACTTGGCCTATGAGACAAAACCATGTACAAGTGTAGTAACCCTGTGTAGAAAATGAAATGAAATAAAAAGAAATCGCTACCCAAAGCTATATAGGGGGGGAGGGGGGGGGGCGGTGGGGGGGGGGGGGGGAGGGGAGGGAGGGAGGGGGAGGGGAGGGAGGGAGGGAGGGAGGGGGGGGGGGAGAGAGAGAGAGAGAGAAAGAAAGAAAGAAAGAAAGAAAGTGTTTTTACGTCTATTAGGAGGCCGAACTCGGCCTATGAGACAAATCGATGTACATGGGTGTATCTTCTGTCAATCAGAAAAGATAAAAGTGCTGAAAAGAAACTGGTTAAGCTGATATAGATCTCCGTAGTGTGCATGTGGGGATACCCATGAAAGTGGTGGGGGGTGTATGGAGTGCGATATCTATGATAGTCTATATGCAAAAGGGTAGTACAACAACCATGAGAATGCATCTAAAACGACTAACTAGCTCCATCCTATGCTAGTGGGTGGGATGTAATATGTGATACATAGGTGGAGGTGGAGTCAGGGCCACCCTGATGGATGCAACGGGATCGGCCATCATCTGGGATCGTCTCTCCTCCATGGCGCGATGGTCACAATCCTGGATCTCCGCAATCTGGTGTCGGTGAAGTCTCGGGGCCCGATATCCTATATCACGGGGTCGTCTCCTAGCTCGAGATATCTGAGCCTGCTGAAGAGTCACCCCGCTCGGTATGTGGGCTGAGGGGGGGAGGGCTGCAGCACGTCGTGGAATAAAGAAGTCAGTGAGCTGACTCTGTCTCCCTCCTGTATGGAGTGCTACAGTAGGCTGGAGTAGGGAATCTCTGTGACTCTGTATCTCTAGTAAGAATCGCCCGAGCTGTCGCTGGTCTCTAGAGTCCATGATCTCTCGGAGGGTGGGCTGCCCTGCAAACAGAGTCTCGTATCTGGCTCTGATGCCATCATATGCGCTACATCTGCATACAAAGTGCTCCTCATCCTCCATCTCTACTCTGCATACTCTGCATATCCGCTCCTCTCTGGGAATGTCTGCGGCTCTGCCCGTCTCAATCTCGAGTCGGTGTGATGAGACTCTCAGCTGGCCAATCGCTACCCTCAAGCTATGAGGCATGTGAGTATCCATGTAGCGTGGTCGCTGGATGAAACCGTCAGCTAGTATGTCTATGAACTGGTCTCGATAGTGCGATAGTCTCGATCCCATGTGTGGTGTGTGCCATGTCTGACTAATGTAGAGCTGCCAGAGATCCTGTCTGAGCACAACATTCCTCTCACGACGAGAGAGGTGGATGTGAGGTGAGTCTGGGTCATACTGAAAAGGCGGCAATCTGTCCATATCAAGTCCATGACTATCAAACCAGACTCTAACCTGAGTGTACCAAGCTCTCTCATATCCTAACTCTGATATCTGTATAGATGCCTCAAGAGCTCTGTGTGTGAGTCTATCTGTAGGGAGGTCCCTAATCCTCTGAATAAAGCAGATAGTCTGGAATAGTGCCTCTACTGCCATGGGTGGTGCAGCTAGCTCTGCCCTGATGATGTCATGTGGCACCGACTGTTTCCCACGAAATAATCGCGAGATCATACGTACCTGTGGCCTCTCGATCGCACTCCACTGGGTGACTGTGAGACCTGGGGCCCAAACCGTCGCAGCATACATCATAGCTGGTCTGACCAGTGTGTCAAATAGCCAGCCCTTCGTGCGGGGCTCCTGGAAGTGTGCTTGGTGACATCTCCGCTCTAACATGGCTAAAGCTGCATATCCGCGTGTGAGTCTATCGGTGGCTGCCTGTCTCATGCTGAAGGGGCCAGGCAAGCTCGTGAATGTGACTCCGAGATAGACGTAGGAAGTGACCACCTCAATCTGTCCACCACTAGCTCTGAATCCTGCTCCATTCCTCACCATGGGGGAGGTGTGGAAGATCATGACCTTGGTCTTGCCAAGGTTTACTGTCAAGCCCCTCTGTGTACAAAACTCATCCAGGGCCTCAAGGTGGCGCTGTAATCCCTCGGGTGACTCTGAAATCAAGACAATGTCATCGGCATATAATAAAATGTGGACATGTGTACCTGCGAGGTCTGCACCCTCTCCTCGAGCTCGGAGAATGTAGTCCTCAATCTCGTCAATGTAGAGACCAAATAGAGTGGGAGAGAGTGGGCAGCCTTGCTTAACACCGATGGTGCTAGCAATGGCCTCAGACATACCTCCTGGACACCGTACCCTCCCAGTCACCTGCTCATAGAGTGCATAGATGGCCCAAATCATCCCTGATGGTACTCCCAAGCTCTGGAGGCGTTGGAAGAGCCTCTCTCGCGGCACTGTATCAAAAGCTTTGCGGAAGTCCACAAAGCAGCAATATAGCCTCTTCTTCCGCACCCTTGCCCCATCAATGAGGCAGCGCAGAATGAAGATGTGATCAATAGTAGAGAAAGCTCGTCGAAAACCTGCTTGGCCTCGTGCTCGTAGCCCCTCAGTCTCTGCATATGAACTGAGCTCTGCCTCAAGTATGGCACCGTATAGTTTGGCCATGGTGTGGCCAATCATGATGGTCCTGTAGTTCCCTGGATCCAGGGTGTCGCCAGATTTGTGGATAGGCACAATGGTGTGCCTAGTCCACTCCTCTGGGAAGCCCTCTCCTATAGCCCGGTTGAAGACATGTGCAATCAACGGGGCTATAGTGGAGGCTGCATATATGAGATGCTCGCTCTGTAATCCTGCGTGGTCTGTCGAACGTCCATGTCGAAGTCGTCGTATGGCCCTCTCAACCATCTTTGCTGTGAAGAGAGAAGAACTAGTAGGGCGAGGCTCAAGTGGCTGGGGAATGGGAGGTTGCCTAGGTACCTCATATAACCTCTGAGCATAATCATGCCATGTGTGTGGGTCTCCAATAGGTGTGGTCGGGCGTGGCTCTCGTAGGCTGCGCCATGCTGCAGCACTGTCCATACTCATAAAGAGATGGTATAGCTCAAGCTCCTGTGCCTCCTCAAAGGCTCGCCTCTTTTGACGTGTGAGAGTCTTCATCTGTCCCTTGGCCTCTCTCTCTGTGATCTCTCCCAATGCTCGCTGGGCTCGTAGTCGGCGGTAAAGATCTCTGCAATCCTCATCATACCAACGATGTTGTGGCATAGTCCCGGGAGGAGGTGTGTGACGAGAATGGATGGTGTGTGGGAAGGAGCTGATGGCTGATGTCTGAAGAACTGATGCTATCTGAGAGGTGAGTAGGGATAGTGGAGTGTCAGGATGAAGTAAGAGAAGACCCTGCTCGACTCGAGCCGCATATATGTGAGCTAGCTCGTGTGTGAAGTGGATGGTGGTGTGTGGGATGCGTGCTGCGGGTATGCGTGTAGGGGTGTCTCCCTTCAGGGAGAGTGCGAGGTATGTGTGATCGGCCCCAATGGGTATGGGTGGGATGGTGAATGAGGTAAGTAGGTGGATGGCCTCTCTGGACCCCATGACGTAATCTACTGTACTTCCCCTGCCATCTGTGACTGAGTGTGGTATGCATGTCAATCCTCCTGAGGTAGGCCACTGAGTCATCCCGTTATAGATAACGAGATTATGTCGAGAGCCTAGTCTGAGTAGGTGAGTGCCATAGTGAGTGTGTGTAGCGTCAGCTGAAGCTCGAGCTGTAGACTCATCCTCTATGGTATGTAGTATCTCCGGGTCTTCTGGGTCAAATATCTCACACTGATCATTGCCTGTCCTTGCATTGAAGTCTCCCATGAGGAAGACTTCCCCTAATGCAGAGTACTCTGTAATCTCTTCTGACAAGCAAGTGTATGGTGAGTCCTCCTCTCGATCTATGATAGCGAAACGCGAGCTAGAAGGAGCAAAGTAGCATAATGCTATGAAGATGATCCGCTCCTGCGAGAGCTGGAGTCGAATCCAAAGATATCTGGCCTGTGAATCACGTGCGACTATCTGTATCCTGCTCTGAAGTCCATCTCTAAAGAGTATGGCTACTCCTCCTGATCCTCGGGTGGTGTGCTGACGTGTACACTCTCTGTATGTGGACTCCCATTGAAAACCGTGGACACGAGGTAGGCCCCGGTCCGGGCTCTCATGTGTCTCTGTGAGCATAATGATGTCTTTGCCTTTGCGCACCTCTTCCAATCTCTCTGGGTGTGTCCATAGATCTCCATTGCAGTTCCAAACTGCAAGGTGTATCTCCTCGAGTGTCTCACAGGCCGCGAATCCCTATGGGATGGCCTTGCCATCAATGATGACACGACCATCTCTGTATGAAGCCTTCTTTCCTTCTTTGCGAGCTTGATGTACTCTCGGCATGCATGCACGACGGTGTGCTACCTGCATGGGTGTGAGATCATCGTCAAGGTAGATGGGGGGGCCATCAAGTGCTCTCAAAATCACCCTCTTGCGTAGGAAAGTAGATCTTATATCTTCGGAAGGGAAGTGTAGAATGAGAGCTCTCTTCTTCGTGGGGTCTCGTCCCGTTCTCCAAGACTTGATGAATGGGGGGGACTCCTCTTTGTAGCCGAGTATCTTGCATAGTGTCTTCCCATCGGACTCGGGGGTAGAGCCTTCTTTTTCTTCAATGCCCGTGATGCGTACATTGAGACGGCGGGCATGTCTCATCTTTTCTTCCTCAATAGTGGTGTGCACGATGAGGGCTTCTTCCTTTTGTGCTTTCTCTTTGGCTTCTTTTTTGATGTTCTTCTTCACTATGTCGATCCATCCTTCTTTGGTAGCTTCTAATTTGTTTTCCATGCTCTCGGTCAAGGATTTGGTGAGTTCTTCTTTGAGAGCTTCTGTCTTGTTCATATTAATCTCTCCTTCTTCGGGTGTAAGAGAGACCATTGAAGCTTTGAGGAGCTCCAATTCCTCTTTCATGTTTGCCCTCTCCTTAGCCCATTCTTCTTTCTCTTTCTGCCATGCTTCCCTCTCCTTATGATATGTTTCTACTTCCTTCTCGAGCTTTGAGAGGCGGCTGATGATGGCCGTGATAGTGGAGTCCATCATCTTCTTGTTTTCTTTGATAGCTATGGTCAGTTTGTCCTCCATTTTTGTCAAATCGTCCTTCTTAGCTGTAGCGCTCATTGCATTCGAAGATGAAAAAATGCTCAGAGTACTGAGCCTAAAGACTTGCGATGAAGACGGGAGCGCGCCCGATGCGCGATGGAGCAAGGGTGGGAGTGGCTAATAACTGTAGGCAACAGTTATTAGTACTGAAAATATGAACTTCAAAACTTCAATACTTCAATAGAGTCTCGAAACCCTAAAAAGAGGGATGGCGGAGGCGACGGCGCACGAAATGAGAGGCGGCTCGCGAGGACGAGGGGCAGAGAGAGCGATCGAGGGTGCCGCAGATGACGCCTTAGGGTAGAGCGCCGTCGCGTACAGATCGATGTGCAGACGGGGCAGACAACGAAGGCGACGGTACAGAGAGAGACGCTAGGGTTTCGAGCAGACGGGCAGAGGGAGCAGACGGGGCAGACAACGAAGGCGACGGTACAGAGAGAGAGAGAGAGAGAGAGAGAGAGAGAGAGAGAGAGAGAGAGAGAGAGAGAGAGAGAGAGAGAGAGAGAGAGAGAGAGAGAGAGAGAGAGAGAGAGAGAAAGTCATATTAACGTCTTCTGGAGGCCAAACTTGGCCTATAAGACAAAACCATGTACAAGTGTAGTAACCCTGTGTAGAAAACGAAATGAAATAAAAAGTACTCGCTACACAAAGCTATATAGAACTGGAGAAGGATGGGGAGACGTGGCTCTGACTCTGCAGATAATGGCCACCTAATACATGGGGGATCCATAATGTGAGAGAGAGGGGGAGAGAGAGAGAGAGAGAGAGAGAGAGAGAGAGAGAGAGAGAGAGAGAGAGAGAGAGAGAGAGAGAGAGAGAGAGAGAGAGAGAGAGAGAGAGAGAGAGAGAGAGAGAGAGAGAGAGAGAGAGAGAGAGAGAGAGAGAGAGAGAGAGAGAGAAGGAAAGAAAGAAAGTGTTTTTACGTCTATTAGGAGGCCGACCTCGGCCTATGAGACAAATCGATTTACATGGGTGTATCTTCTATCTATCAGAGAAGATAAAAGTGCTGAAAAAGAAACTGGTACAGCTGATACATATCTCCGTGAAATGCGTGTGGAGATACCCATGAAAGGGGGGGGTGTATGGAGTGCGATATCTATGGCAGTCTATATGCAAAGGGGTAGTACAACAAGCATGGGAATGCATCTGAAACGACTAACTAGCTCCATCCTGTGCTAGTGGGCGGGTGTAAGATGTGATACATAGGTGGAGGTGGAGTCAGGGCCATAGTGATAGCTGCAGCGGGATCAGCCATCATCTGGAATCGTCTCTCCTCCATCGCGCGATGGTGACGAGCTTCGATCTCTGCAATCTGATGTCGGTGATGTCTCGGGGCCCGATATCCTCTAGCACGGGGTCGTCTCCTAGCTCGAGCAGTCTGAGCCTGCTGAAGAGTCACCCCTCAGTGTGTGGGCTGAGGGGGGGAGGGCTGAAGCACGTCGTGGAATAAAGAACTCTGTGAGCTGACTCTGTCTCCCTCTTGTATGGGCTGCTACAGTAGGCTCGAGTAGGGAATCTCTGTGACTTTGTATCTCTAGTAGGAATCGCCCGAGCTGTCGCTGGTCTCTAGAGTCCATGATCTCTGGGAGGGTGGGCTGCCCTGTAAATAGAGTCCCGTATCTACCTCTGATGCCATCATATGCGCTACATCTGCATACAAAGTGCTCCTCATCCTCTATCTCTACTTTGCAAACCCTGCATATCCGCTCCTCTCTGGGAATGTTTGCGGCTCTGCCCGTCTCAATCTCTAGTCTATGTGATGAGACTCTCAACTGGCCAATCGCTACCCTCGAGCTATGAGGTATGTAAGTATCCATGTAACATGGCCGCCGGATGAAACCGTCTGCTAGGATGTCTAAGAACTGGTCTCCATAGTGCAATAGTCTCGATCCCATGTGTGGTGTGTGCCATGTCTGACTAATGTAGCGCTGCCAAAGATCCTGTCTCAACACAACATTCCTCTCATGACGAGAGAGGTGGATGTGAGGTGAGTCTGGGTCGTACTGAAAAGGAGGCAATTTGTCCATATCAAGCCCATGACTATCAAACCATACTCTAACCTGAGTGTACCAAGCTCTCTCATATCCTGACTTTGATATTTGTATAGATGCCGCAAAAGCTCTGCGTGTGAGTCTGTCTCTAGGGAGCTCCCTCATCCTCTGAATAAAGCAGATAGTCTGGAATAGTGCATCTACTACCATGGGTGGTGCATCTAGCTCTGCCCTGATGATGTCATGTGGTACCGACTGTTTCCCGCGAAATAGTCGCGAGATCATACGTACATGGGGCCTTTCGATCGCACTCCACTGGGTGGCTGTGAGGCCTGGGGCCCAAACTGTCGCAGCATACATCATAGCTGGTGGGACTAGTGTGTCAAATAGCCACCCTTTCGTGCGGGGCTCCTGGAAGTGTGCCTGGTGACATGTCCGCTCTAACATGGCTAAAGCTGCATATCCTCGTGTGAGTCTATCGGTGGGTGCCTGTCTCATGCTGAAGGGGCCAGGTAAGCTCGTGAATATGACTCCGAGGTAGACATAGGAAGTGACCACCTCAATCTCTCCACCACCGGCTGTGAATCCTGCTCCATTCCTCACCAAGGGGGAGGTGTGGAAGATCATGACCTTGGTCTTGCCAAGGTTTACTGTCAAGCCCTTCTGTGTACAAAACTCATCGAGGGCATCCAAGTGGCACTGTAATCCACCGGGTGACTCTGAAATCAAGACAATGTCATCGGCATATAATAAAATGTGGACAGGTGTACCTGCGCAGTCTGCACCCTCTCCTCCAGCTCAGAGAATGTAGCCTCAATCTCATCGATGTAGAGACCAAATAGAGTGGGAGAGAGCGGGCAGCCTTGCTTAACACCGATGGTGCTAGCAATGACCTCAGACATACCTCCTGGACACTGTACTCTCCCGGTCACCTGCTCATAGAGTGCATAGATGGCCCAAATCATCCCTGATGGTATTCCCAAGCTCTGAAGGCGTTGGAAGAGCCTCTCTCGTGGCACTGTATCGAAAGCTTTGCGGAAGTCCACAAAGCAGCAATATAGTCTCTTCGTCCACACCCTTGCCCCATCAATGAGGCAACGCAAAATGAAGATGTGATCAATAGTAGAGAAAGCTCGCCGAAAACCTGCCTGGCCTCGTGCTCGTAGCCCCTCAGTCTATGCATATGAGCTGAGCTCTACCTCAAGTATGGCACCGTATAGTTTGGCCATGGTGTGGCCAATCATGATGGTCCTGTAATTCCCTGGATCCAGGGTGTCTCCAGATTTGTGGATAGGCACAATGGTGTGCCTAGTCCACTCCTATGGGAAGCCCTCCCCTATAGCCCGATTGAAGGCATGTGCAATCAATGGGGCTATAGTCGAGGATGCATATATGAGGTGCTCTCGCTCTGCAATCCTGTATGGTTTGTCGAACGTCCATGTCGCAGTCGTCCTATGGCCCTCTCAACCATCTTTGCTGTGAAAAGAGAAGAACTTGTAGTGCGAGGCTCAAGTGGCTGGGGAATGGGAGGCTGCCCAGGCACCTCATATAATCTCTGAGCATAATCATGCCATGTGTGTAGGTCCCCAATAGGTGTGGTCGGGCGTGGCTCTCGTAGGGTACACCATGCTGAAGCACTGTCCTTACTCACTCATAAAGAGATGATATAGCTCAAGCACCTATGCCTCCTCAAAGGCTCGTCTCTTCCGACGTGTGAGTCTTCATCTGTCCCGTGGCCTGTCTCTCTGTGATCTCTCCCAATGCGCGCTGAGCTCGTAGTCGGCGGTAGGTATCTCTGCATTCCTCATCATACCAACGATGTTGTGGCGTAGTCCCGGGAGGAGGTGTGTGACCAGAATGGATGGTGTGTGGGAAGGAGCTGATGGCGGATGTCTGAAGAACTGATGCTATCTGTGAGGTGAGTAGGGATAGTGGAGTGTCAGGGTGAAGCAAGAGAAGACCCTTCTCGACTTGGGCCGCATATATGTGAGCTAGCTCGTGTGTGAAGTGGATGGTGGTGTGTGGGATGCGTGCTGCGGGTGTGCGTGTAGGGGTGTCTCCCTTGAGGGAGAGAGCGAGGTATGCGTGATCGGCCCCAATGGGTATAGGTGGGATGGTGAATGAGGTAAGTAGGTGAATGGCCTCTCCAGATCCCATGACGTAATCTACTGAACTTCTCCTTCCATCTGTGACTGAGTGTGGCATGCATGTCAATCCTCCTGAGGTAGGCCACTGAGCCATCCCGTTATAGATAACGAGATTATGTCGAGAGCCTAGTCTGAGTAAGTGAGTGCCATAATGAGTGTGTGTAGAGTCAGCTGAAGCTCGAGCTGTAGACTCATTCTCTATGGTACGTAGTATCTGTGGGTCTTTTGGGTCAAATATCTCACACTGATCATTGCCTGTCCTGGCATTGAAGTCTCCCATAAGGAAGACTTCCCCTAGTGCAGAGTACTCTGTAATCTCTTCTGACAAGCAAGTGTATGGTGAGTCCTCCTCTCGATCTATGATAGCGAATCGCGAGCTAGAGGGAGCAAAGTAGCATAAAGCTATGAAGATGATCCGCTCCTGTGAGAGCTTGAGTCGAATCCAAAGATATCTGGCCTGTGAGTCACGTGTGACTATCTGTATCCTGCTCTGAAGTCCATCTCTGAAGTCCATCTCTGAAGTCCATCTCTGAAGAGTATGGCTACTCCTCCTGATCCTCTGGTGGTATTCTGACGTGTACACTCTCTGTATGTGGACTCCCACTGGAAACCGTGGACTCGAGGTAGGCCCCGGTCCGGGCTCTCATGTGTGTCTGTGGGGGCATAATGATGTCTTTGCCTTTGCGCACCTCTTCCAACCTCTCTGGGTGTGTCCATAGGTCTCCATTGCAGTTCCAAACTGCAAGGTGTATCTCCTCGAGTGTCTCACAGGCCGCGAATCCCTATGGGATGGCCTTGCCATCAATCATGACACGACCATCTCTGTATGAAGCCTTCTTTCCTTCTTTGCGAGCTTGGTGTACTCTCGGCATGCATGCACGGCGGTGTGCTACTTGCATGGGTGTGAGATCATCATCAAGGTAGATGGGGGGGCCATCAAGTGCTCTCAGAATCACCCTCTCGTAGGAAAGTAGATCTTACATCTTCTGAAGGGAAGTGTAGAATGAGAGCTCTCTTCTTTGTGGGGTCTCGTCGCGTTCTCCAAGACTTGATAAATGGAGGGGAGTCCTCTTTGTAGCCGAGCATCCTGCATAGTGTCTTCCCGTCGGACTCGGGTGTAGAGCCTTCTTTTTCTACAATACCCGTGATGCGTACATTGAGACGACGGGCATGTCTCATCTTTTCTTCTTCAATGGTGGTGTGCACGATGAGTGCTTCTTCCTTTTGTGCTTCCTCTTTGGCTTCTTTTTTGATGTTCTTTCTCACTATGTCGATCCATCCTTCTTTGGTGGCTTATAATTTGTTTTCCATGCTCGCGGTCAAAGCTTTGGTGAGTTCTTCTTTTAAAGCTTCTGTCGTGTTCATATGAATCTCTCCCTCTTCAGGTGTGAGAGAGACCATTGAAGCTTTGATGAGCTCCAATTCTTCTTTCATGTTTGCCCTTTCCTTAGCCCATTCTTCTTTCTCTTTCTGCCATGCTTCCCTCTCTTTGTGATATGTTTCTACTTTTTTCTCGAGCTTTGAGAGGCGGTTGATGATGGCCGTGATAGTGGAGACCACCATCTTCTTGTTTTCTTTGATAGCTATGGTCGGATTGTCCTCCATTTTCATCAAATCGTCCTTCTTAGCCGTAGCGCTCATTGCATTCGAAGATGAGAAAAAAATGCTCAGTGTGCTGAGCCCAAAGACTTGCGATGAAGACGGGAGCGCGCCCGATGCGCGATGGAGCAAGGGTGCCCGATGGTCGAGGGTTCAGAGGTGGTCGAGGGTGGAGCAGCGACGGGCTGAGGGGCGGCGAGCTGACGCAGCGGACGGGGGCGCCGGGCTGACGAAGAAGAGGCGATGGGGTGATGGTTCAGGGCCGACAGGCTGACGCAGCAGACGGGGGCGCAGGTGCTGTTAGGGTTTTTTTAGGGTTTCTGCAGGGCGGGAAGCAGGTCGCGGTAGAGGGCGGGAGGGGCGACGGGCTGCGTAGAGGGCGGGAGGGGCGACGGATGGAGAGCAGAGGCGGGAGGGGGCGAGGGGTGAATGGGTGGAGGTGGGTGTAGTATGTGGTACATCGGGGGTGGTCTAAAAGAGAGAGAGAGAGAGAGAGAGAGAGAGAGAGAGAGAGAGAGAGAGAGAGAGAGAGAGAGAGAGAGAGAGAGAGAGAGAGAGAGAGAGAGAGAGAGAGAGAGAGAGAGAGAGAGAGAGAGAGAGAGAGAGAGAGAGAGAGAGAGAGAGAGAGAGAGAGAGAGAGAGAGAGAGAGAGAGAGAGAGAGAGAGAGAGAGAGAGAGAGAGAGAGAGAGAGAGAGAGAGAGAGAGAGAGAGAGAGTGTGTTTATGTCTATTAGGAGGCGGAACTCGGCCTATGAGACAAATCGATGTACATGGGTGTATCTTCTGTCAATCGGAAAAGAAAAAAGTGCTGAAAGAACTCGTAAAGCTGATATAGATCTCCGTAGTGTGCATGTGGAGATACCCATGGGAGTGGAGGGTGTATGGACTGCGAGATCTATGATAATCTATATGCAAAAGGGTAGTACAACAAGCATGGAAATGCATCTGAAATGACTAACTAGCTCCATCCTGTGCTAGTGGGCGGGTGTAAGATGTGATACATAGGTGGAGGTGGAGTCAAGGCCACCGTCATGGCTAGAAAGGGGTCAGCCATCATCCGAGATCGTCTCTCCTCCATGGCGCGATGGTCACGAGCTTGGATCTCTGCAATCTGGTGTCGATGAAGTCTGGGGGCCCAATATCCTACAGCACGGGGTCGTCTCCTAGCTCGAGAGGTCTGAGCCTGTTGAAGGGTCACCCCTCTGGGTGTGTGCTGAGGGAGCGAGGGCTGCTGCACGTTGTATATATATATATATATATATATATATATATATATATATATATATATATATATATATATATATATATATATATATATATAGATAGATAGATAGATAGATAGATAGATAGATAGATAGATAGATAGAGAGAGAGAGAGAGAGAGAGAGAGAGAGAGAGAGAGAGAGAGAGAGAGAGAGAGAGAGAGAGAGAGAGAGAGAGAGAGAGAGAGAGAGAGAGAGAGAGAGAGAGAGAGAGAGAGAGAGAGAGAGAGAGAGAGAGAGAGAGAGAGAGAGAGAGAGAGAGAGAGAGAGAAAGAAAGAAAGTGTTTTTACGTCTATTAGGAGGCCGAACTCGGCCTATGAGACAAATCGATGTACATGGGTGTATCTTCTGTCAATCAGAAAAGATAAAAGTGCTGAAAAGAAACTGGTTAAGCTGATATAGATCTCCGTAGTATGCATGTGGGGATACCCATGAAAGTGGTGGGGGGTGTATGGAGTGCGATATCTATGATAGTCTATATGCAAAAGGGTACTACAACAACCATGAGAATGCATCTAAAACGACTAAAACGACTAACTAGCTCCATCCTGTGCTAGTGGGTGGGATGTAATATGTGATACATAGGTGGAGGTGGAGTCAGGGCCACCCTGATGGCTGCAACGGGATCGGCCATCATCTGGGATCGTCTCTCCTCCATGGCGCGATGGTCACAAGCCTGGATCTCCGCAATCTGGTGTCGGTGAAGTCTCGGGGCCCGATATCCTATAGCACGGGGTCGTCTCCTAGCTCGAGATATCTGAGCCTGTTGAAGAGTCACCCCGCTCGGTGTGTGGGCTGAGGGGGGGAGGGCTGCAGCACGTCGTGGAATAAAGAAGTCAGTGAGCTGACTCTGTCTCCCTCCTGTATGGAGTGCTACAGTAGGCTGGAGTAGGGAATCTCTGTGACTCTGTATCTCTAGTAAGAATCGCCCGAGCTGTCGCTGGTCTCTAGAGTCCATGATCTCTCGGAGGGTGGGCTGCCCTGCAAACAGAGTCTCGTATCTGCCTCTGATGCCATCATATGCGCTACATCTGCATACGAAGTGCTCCTCATCCTCCATCTCTACTCTGCATACTCTGCATATCCGCTCCTCTCTGGGAATGTCTGCGGCTCTGCCCGTCTCAATCTCGAGAGAGAGAGAGAGAGAGAGAGAGAGAGAGAGAGAGAGAGAGAGAGAGAGAGAGAGAGAGAGAGAGAGAGAGAGAGAGAGAGAGAGAGAGAGAGAGAGAGAGAGAGAGAGAGAGAGAGAGAGAGAGAGAGAGAGAGAGAGAGAGAGAGAGAGAGAGAGAGAGAGAGAGAGAGAGAGAGAGAGAGAGAGAGAGAGAGAGAGAGAGAGAGAGAGAGAGAGAGCGAGCATAATCTTTGATTGGACTTGTCACTTTACTATGTACACATCTTAAGGTAGAGAGAGAACTTTGGAGGAGAAAGTAAAAGAGAGAGAGTCCTTAACGATGATCCATCTACAGACAAGGTTCAATCCTCGGACGTTAAACACACCTATCAAACCCTAAACGAACTTTATGCACTTTATCTTGCGTGTAAGGTTCAATCCTTGCATCTTAAATGTATCGAATCAAACACACATGACCATGTTGACAACCATTACCATTGAGGATAGAGAGTGTCATCAACACACTTTCAAGAGCCCCACATGAAGGGTTGGGTATTTGACACACTAGTGACACCCTTAGTGGTGTATGGATAATCCATTTGGGGGCCATGACTTATGGATCATATATGGACATTGGTGAAGAGACCCTAGATACTCATGATTTCTAAGTTTATACGTAGGAAACCATGAGTACCACATGACATCATTAGAGCAAAGCTTCCCACACCCCTCATGCTAGTCGAGGCTTTCTTCCATGCAGTATGTTTGCTCCATAGACTTCAGGATATGGATAGTGGGCACATCGCATATAGGGCTTTTTACGCATCAAGAGATCTTGCCCTTGCAAGAGATACTTCATGCCTGTATGCAGAAGCTAGAGATTGGTTGGCCAAATATGGATTTGACATGGACGGACTACGACCCCTATAGTATGATACACATGCTCCCACCTATTCAATCTCTTTGCAAGACGGAAATAGGATCATAGACAGGAGTTATGGCACATATATATAAAGAGAATGTGGTTCGTACCTAGGGAGACACTACTAGGGAAAAAGCTCCACTATTGTGAGCTTTTTCTACAGATTTCAAATCAAGGCTTTATTTAGATGCCTCAATACATGCAGATCTATATGCCACATCACATATGAGTTGCTATTGGGCAGCTTAGAGTATCATCACACCAATTAGAGATTGAGAGAGGTTTGGCTAGAAGGATACCCTGGGAGGATCCCATATGCCCGATCTACGAGACAGAGGTGGAGAGCGAGGAGCATCTCGTTATACGATGCCTTGCATATGTTGAGCTTAGGGTAGAGTTCCAGATAGAGGGATCACTACAACTGTGTACGAGGAGATGATCAGTATCGTTTTGGAGGGTTCTTTTATTTTTGATTTTCCAGTCACCTGGATTATTGTCGATGTATATGGTTTGGTCTCATAGGCCACCTTTGGCCTTAAGCAGATGTTAATATGACTATCTTTCTTTCTTTCTTTCTTTCTTCTCACTCTTGTCCACATGACTGCACGCTTACCTGCATGCATGCGCGCGCACGCGTGTGCGCGCGCGCACACACATTCACATTGATACCTTTATTGCATATTTTTCTGTCTAACTTACCTAGACTGTAAGAACTTATTCATATTTCTGAACTTGACAGTGCTTAATAAAATTTTGTGTTGTTTTCTGTTAGAATTTTTCTTCGGTCTATGTGTATGTGTGCAATCTTCAGGTTTGAATGTTTTAGATATTGGATTTTTTCTTTGATCAGCCTGCTAACATGACTGTTATATGCTAATTGTAGAGTTGTTGCCACTGCAATCACTTATTTTCGGCGGGTATATACCAGGCAAGCCACATCCCTATATCCTTATGTCTCTTCTGTTTTTTGCACCCTTTCATGACATCAAACATGAACATTATGGCATCCTGATCTTTGTATTTACTGGATGTTGTGGTCTGCATTATGGCCATTACATTCGACCCATGCTCATTGCTATGTATAAGTAAATCAGTGAACAGAATGAATATTTGTACTGCTATGATGGAATGCAAATTTAAAATGATGGTTGATGTAGCTCTCTTCTTTGACATTTTGTTGTCATTAAAAGAAATTTGACATTCACTGCACAGTTGCTGTAGCAACATTGTCAGATGTACTGTACACCAACGGTATGAAGGGTGGTTCTTTGCTAGGTGAAAAACTTTCGGCACAGTAGCCTCTTTGATGTTGAAAATCTTAGAACAAGAAAAAAGTGAAGAGTGGGAAATGCTAGAAATTACGACTAAAAACCGTGTTTTATTTTTTAAATCAATAAATAAAAAGAAAAGCAACAAAAAAAGAAAATGCTTTGGCCTAACTTCGATGAGTGACTCGTCTCGTGAAAAAGTGAACTTTTCTTTTCCTTCACTTATTCGTGTGAGCAAGGGTTCTAGAGAGTGTCAAGTGGTTTGTTGGAGTTGTATGTCAAGGGAATTGATAAGAGGCCATGGGAATTTATGCAATATTAAAGCTTATTTGGAGGTGTCTTATCCAAGTTGTGTCCTATGCTTAACATGCTTAGTGAAAGAACTTAATTGATCAAGATAAAGATGAGTGGATCGGGTGAGAAAAACTTGGAGTGAACGAGGAGTGGATGATGAGATAGACTGGTTGGGAAGTTTACCAAAGCATGAAAAAATTGGCCAGATTGGGAAAAGGTTGGCTTGCGCCTTATCCAAGCAAAAGAAAATTTAAAAAGAAGAAAAAAAGAAACAATAAGTTTTTAGGGTTAAGTCGGACAAGGATCTTGTCCAAGCTAGGAGACAATTTTTTTTCTTACAATTAGTTTTTGTAATCTTTCAATTCTCCAAAGACAAAGGTCCACTTTTTTTTGAATCTCAATATGATAAGAGCTAGGCAAGAGCAAGCGAATGATTCCTTGGGTCAGCATGATCTTGCCACAAGACATTACGTCAACTTAGAGTAGGTAAAGATAGTTCCATGACTTGCTCTATGGACCCAAGGGGAGAAAACCAAAGACAAGCTACCATGAAATCAGGCATAAAGAATTTGATGTAAGCTGCATTGGCTTCAAGGAGTGTTGAGAGAGAGCTTACAACAATGAAAGAAGACGAAGAGGAGTGAGAGAGGCAAAAAGGACTCAATATAGATCAACAAAGTGCAAGGGGAGAGATGTCAAAAGGGGAATACTAGGAAGTTTTAGACATGGGAGTGATTAGAGAAAGAGGGAGACAAGGAAGGAATGATTTTACTCTACAAGAATACAATGAGGACTTGACTACTAGTAACAATTTGCATAGGAGTGGCTTCACACTCTACAAGCCTTGAATCTAGAGACATTCATCAGGGATATAAATTCTTCTTGTAAGTTCATAAGCTACACTATTTTCGGTGGAAGCTACGCTACTCTACATGTTCTAGACAAGATGGGTAATATCTTGGATGTAGCATGATGTACCTAGAACATAATTACTAATGAACCTTTAAAAGATATTTTGGGGCTTGAGCTGATTGTCATGGGCCTTCTTTTAGAACTCTTCCATAGGCCTTTGTATCTCCGTAGCACTTTTCCTTGACTCTTGAAATTTAGCAAGGTGATATGTGTGGTTCAATAAAATCTCCTTTATGGGAACACTTTTCCATCGTCCTTGACTCAATTATGAATTCAAACAATGCCATAGCTTCCAATTCATACGTTACCATTCAAAAGGGATTGTGCCAATTATCAATGGCCTTTTGCCTAGAGGCTCTATATGCCCTTAGAGCTTTGATCATTGCATGAGACATGAAATTGGATATTGGAAGCAAGTCTTTTATAGTAGGGAAATCAACACTTTATTAGTACTTCTTTCTTGTCCATTGGCACAAGGGGTGAAAAAACATGATTTTAATTGAAAAGCTTTGTGCTTGTCAAATAAATGTTATAGAGCATGGTTCGGCATTCAAACCTAGAGAAGATGCATTTTTATAGAAGCTTGTTGAGAGTTTCCATAGTATAGTTTGTGGATGCTTTCTCTTTTGCCCATTCGGTAGAGTAGTAGGTGGCCACTAAGATCTATCGTTTGTTACAAAGCTGTCCACTTGGCTTGATTGGACCTATGAAGCTTGCTCCTCATTTTGCAAATAGTTTCCACCTTGTCGAGACTTGTAATGGATCATAGTCAAGCTTACTTGTCATTATCTCCATATTGTAGAGTCTATCCTGTGTTTCATTTTAGAAAATATATTTCTAGGGAGGATAATCTACGTGCCATCCAATAGTATCTAATAACGTGGGGAGGATTACCACTTACAGATTAGAACCTTTGGTTTGCAAGTACCTTCCCTCATTGATCATTAAGGATAATGATCTTTAGGAGGAGAGTGTTAGACATCGGTCTACAAAGACTATCATTGTGTGTGTATGGGACAAGGGCTAGTAGCCAAGGTCCCTAGCTTTGGGGGGGCATCCTAAGGTTTTGACTTAGGTGTAAGAAGTATTGTGCATGATGGCCACATGTCACACTAGAAAGCTCTAGAGGACATCTATTTTGAGAACAAGGGGATAAAAGGTTGGGTGGACACTGGAGAGACATGTACACAATCTTTCAATTGGTTCTTTGAGTAAGTTCAGAGAGAGAGAGAGAGAGAGTCCTACACTAACCAATGATGACCTCGAGGAAAGCTAGCTACATCCCTGAAATAAATGCAGTCTCATGTATGGGCTTTCCCTAAAATTGGCACATAGATTTGTAAGGACATTCTTCTGGTGTGTGACCAATTATAGGGAGTGCACCAATGTTTCCTTTTCATAACTTGACAAGAGTAGAGCTCTTCCTACACTCTTCAAAATTGCATCAAAGCATTTTGTTATTGTCTCGTGAAGTAGGAGGTACAAAATTCCTAAATAGAGCAAGTATCAAGACGAAGATACAATCCAATTCACATAATTTTGCTATCTGAGGAATCAAATGCTGTTATCATTAGAAGTGACTCAATAGCACACTTTTTAGTGACAAGATCTATGTAATCTATAGCAATAGTGTGTCACTGGCCTAATAAGATGAGGACTAAACCATTTGTTGTTGATCAGATTGCTTTATATCAATGATCTGAGTTACATTACCTTTCAGGTCTCATTTTATTTCATTTATCTGAAACCTTTTTTACATCCTGTTACATGTGGAGAGACTGACCTCGTTGTGACATCATCTTCAAGAAAGCTGCCATTTGAGCAAAAGCTACACAAGCCTTCTCTCTGAGAAATCATCCGCCAACCAGCCTGACCTTCTAATCCATATGATGATCCCTTTGTGTGCTCTTCACATGACTGATCTTTTCTACCCATGTCGAATGCATTTTTCTCAAAATTTCAACTTCCATATAAACTAATATTGTTGTTATTAAGGATGTCTTTACATTATGGTTCATTTCTGTTTTCTGGTTTGACTCTGTGGATTCTGAAAAGGTATTTGTTTATATGTATACAAACATATAATATACATATAGATATGTATGTGTATATGCATGTAACTGAAGAACAATATGGAACAGTGAAAGGTATTCTTGCCCATAGAATTCATATTTTTGTGCTCATTGCATCTTTCTGTTTCAGGAAAAGCTTTTCTGAATTTGACCCATGTTTAGTGGCTCCCACATGCTTGTATTTAGCATCAAAAGCTGAAGAAAGTACAGTGCCAGCAAAGCATCTCATCTATTACATGAAGAAAACATGTACGATCTACTTTCCTTCTATTATGTATATCAATATTTTTCTAAGAACCAGTGAGATGACAGTATTTAAATGGAACGTCTATGTTTATATATTACCATTTTTCATATTTATGCCATTTAGTGCTGCTTCTACTTTGATGTTGGCTATCTGATTTTGTAGACAGACTACTTTTGCTCATTTAAGTGGAAGGATGTGAATGAAGTTAGTCCTAGGCCTTCTATTATCTATATGCTAAATTCATAAGATGAATCCCCCCCCCAAACCAAAAAAAGAAAAAAGAAAAAGAAACCACCAACACACACAACAATTTTGGTGAACTTAAAAATTGAAAAAATCTGTATTTATTTCCTCCCTTACATATTACTCCTTGTGCTAATGCATTATTGCTCTCGTTACTTCCATTTGGGTCCTAAATATGGTCTTTGAGAGGGAAAGTTGCAATGATCATGGGTCATTTTTTGCTTCTTTGAAGAAAGAAAATGGTATCTATGCCAAATCAAGAATGGATGACCTAAAAGCGCTGCAAAGGACATTTTTGAACTTGAAGTAACATATTGAATAATCCACTGCCATGGCCCATGCGAACATTACATATATATGTATGATTTGCATGTCATCCAACAAATGGAATTGCTTGCTCAAAAAAATGAAGCACTTGGACATTGGCTTCACATGCAAATAATGTTTCACTACAGTCACAAGGAAATATGCAGGGAAATCTATGCAAGCATATATTTGTGGGCAATGCATTATTGACACTTAGGACTTGTTAGAGATGTGTCTTGATCAGTTTAATCACGTGATGGGGAGGAATATTTTGAAGAAAATAAGCAAGATTTCAATGAGCTCTTTCTTTTGTGCAGCCTTGTGAGAAATAACGTAAGCTACTGAATATATATATATATATATATATATATATATATATATATATATATATATATATATATATATATATATATATATATATATATATATATATATATATATATATATATATATATATATATATATATATATAAAACTATTCATCATAGGTAAAACTATTACATGCACTGTACATACAGGTAAAGAAAAACTCATGGTATGATGGTGTTTCTAAGGAGTCTGTGGTTATGTTTTGGGAGTATTTCACAGGATTTGAAAGCTACAAATGAAGTAAGGAAAAATAGTTTCATGCTGCGTAACATCAACGGGAACCAGATTATTCATTCCTAAGAATACTACTTACTTCCTCAATTCTTCGAAGCCGATTACAGTTATCAGTACTTAATATAAAACCCACAGAATGTGATTACCTCTTTCTTCATATGTTCATAATAGACATGTGGGGTTTCCTGAATACCTGTCAATCTATCACGACATATCAATAGTTTTAATGACTAGTGAATACAGAAAAGATGGGCTGTGGAAAATTATATAAAATCCTAACAATTTCTAAGAGTAAGGAGTTACTTTGTCTATCTTAGTGAAGGAAGATTCACTAATTCAATACATATCCAAACGGAAATATAACATGATTGCTAGCTTAGTCCATTGTTTTTTCTTTTGGTCACATCTCCCTTTTTGCATTTTTAAAGAATTAATCAGTTGCAATTCCAAATGTTTACATGTAAGAGGGAATAGCACCTCACAATTGGGTTTTGTGGATCATGCTATTTTTCCTTACGGATCTTCAAAATAGATTAGATGCACGTATGCAAAACATTCACAGACTTTTTCCCTCGCATTTGAATTGCTAATCAACATGTTTAGATTGAAATTGACTCGAGATCAATCATACTTATTTCAATACCCTACCTTAGGATCAAGTCCATGCACAAACTGGAGAATTTTTTAGGCACATTGGATATTTACTTGTAGTGCATTACAACAAGCGGATTCAGTTCTTGAGTGGATGCTATCAACAGCTAGTGAATTGAAAAATGTCATTTTCAATCTAAAATACGAATCACCCAAATATTAAAACATTCCTTTTGTATTAAATGCTGCAATTTTCTAAAGAATTGTCTTATTTTTCCATTTGTTGGTATATTAAAAAAAATCTTATAGAGGTAATAAAATGTAAATTTCCTCTAATGCATGCCCATAGGTTTTTGTCCCCCAGCTTAGGCACTTTTAGGGAATAGGAATTCATAGACCTCTTTCTATGCACTACCTGGGGAAGGCGCACAATATTGAGAAAATCATTATTGGTTATGCCATTTGGTATCCCTTCATTTGGACTATTGGGGATAGTTGTTGATCGAAGTTTGAAGGGAGAATAGATATTGATGATTGAAACTAAGCGTTTTCTCATGCCCCATGTAGAACACTTTCCAATTTAAAGAACCTCTTACAGTTTACTCGATGCATGGAGAAAGTAGTGCCACATCTGAAATCAACAAAAGGATGGAAGAGATGGGAAATTTAATATGTAATTAAGTCCCGTAGTAGAAGGTTTTCTCAATTCTCGTACTACCCAATGCACATATTTTTGAATCAAATGTGAGGTACTTGCAGAGAAAGGGGGTAACTTTCTTGTTAATTGCCATTATGCTTAAGGCAATGGCACTGATTTGCTTAATTGACACTACCAGTTTGGCAGCAGTTCATAGGATATATTGGTTACAACTTACCACTAAAAGATTGCTTTCAACATATCAACTTTCTTTGAATGTTGATGTTTAATGAAGGCATAAAGATCGGCAGTGGGGCAGCTGACTGCAACCAGGTATTGAATGGCAGATAGCTCATCCAAGAAAAGGATGCCTCAATCACTTTCAAGGAAGTCTTTTTGTGGGGAGTGGCAGTTGGAACTCTTGGAAATGGGAAGCTTTATGCAAAGGCACTATAGAACCCACTTGAAATTCAAAAGTTCTGGATGCAGTGGAAGGAGCTTAAGCAGAATGTTTCCCTCCTATCTAATTTGATACCTCAAACAATTGCCGACAAGTTCACCTTTGGTTGATGCATCATTATGAATTATAGAACAGCATTATGGTGATCCAGAAGCACTCTTATTTTTGAGGGACACAAAATGTTCTCAGAAGTGTTTTCTAAAGGATTGGGGAGATATGTAGTATAGATTCTAGTCACCATCTTATCACTAACCTTGGAGAACATGTTCTTCAGCTAACAAACATGCTTCCTTAGAGCTTTGTTATAAATTGTTTTTGTTCTCTTTGAAGTTTTATTCTACTCTTCATAGTAGAAATAAGAGTCGGAAGTCCTTTCTGAAAAGGAAGCTGAGGTTGACTCAACACTGTATAAGGCTGAAAATAACATGAGGGCTGATGGCATGAAGTGTATGGGCTAAACAAGAAAAACAATTGCAGGGTTCTTAAATTAAAACACTTAACGAAATGATCTAATGATATTTTAAATCTGTGATCAAAGCTGAAATGACGAGGAGAAGCTGATCTATGCTAGGTGGCCTGATCTGATCACACATGAAAAGAGGTGGAGAATGAAGCATAATGTGAGCTGAGCTGCTGAGTAAAGCATATGTGATTCAAAATGAAAGAACCGACTGAAATCTAGATAAAGAAAATTTATGTATTTTTCCAAAAAGAGAAGATGAAGTTCTATTGGTCTACCACAGATCTTTATCGCATTAGGCTTTTAATCTGCATGGCTAAACTACTTTGAGAGATTTCACTACAAATTGAGACCTTGAGCCAACATCACTGGGATGTGCGATCTCCAAAGAAGTGTAATCTTGATAATTTCTTATGCTTACCATGGGATGTATGGAAGAGCACGACTACAGCCCTCCTTGTACCATCACATGTACATATTCTCACATCTGGCACCGGCACATGCTCTCCATTAAATGCCAAGTCACCTTCATATTGTCTAGGCTATCAGATATAAATTTGCACTTTCACTCTGTAGTAATATCCATGATTTTTCTTTCTTTTGTCTCTCCCAGACATTATATCATATTTATCATTACGTGATATTCTGGTCTCATAGATCATTGTCCTTCTGAATGCGTCAATATATTATCTCATTTGTGCATGCAAGTGTGTATGTGTGTGTGCACGTGTTTGTGGGTGTAGTGTTAATTCTAATCACTCTCCATGACCTGTGACTACGTGCTGTTTAAGTATGCAGTATATTTTCATGCTGAAGAGGTCTGTATGAGCCATTTACTCAACACGTTGCTAGTGATATTACTTGTACTACAGTTCCACAAAACAGAGATTCTGAATATGGTTCTTTTACTCCAGTTTAAACTTTTTTTTGCGGGTAATTTAATAAATTCATGCTGAATGAAATGTTGGTTAATCACATCGTCTTCCTGTAGCATGTAAATTCACTAATTCATGATCTGCTTACCATGGACAACATAGCAGACCAAGATGATAAAGGCTCTTTTGAAGTCAAAGACGTCCTGGAAATGGAAATGAAGCTGCTTGAAGCTCTGGATTATTATCTGGTAGTCTATCATCCTTATAGGCCACTTGTGCGGTAGGTGTGCAGTGTTTGCAATAACAATTGCATGTGTTTGTTTGATAAGTACAAACTTCTATATCCTGGTTGAATGCAGATTTTTGCAAGATGCTGGACTCAATGAGCTGATTCAAGATGCATGGTATGGCAAGGATTTTAGAAAGAATCACAAGTTTAAGAAGATCCTAGTTTCAGCTTCCATAGAAAACTAAAGTTTCAGCATCTTTGTTTATAACTGTGAGCTAGCAATCGTGTGTGATTGAGATGATGGGCAGGAGGAGGTCTAAGGGGGAGGGGGCATCCAAATTGTGTTTGCGTGGTTCGTCTGATCGCTGTATATGGTTCACATCTGCATGTTTAGTTCTTCTCACGCTCTTACTGTGATAAACATAATATGCATATCCTCTGCTTCCTTGTTGCCTCTTAGCTCTTGCCTTTCAATTTCAGGATAATGTGATTAAACTCTGGGCTGTGGTTGCTATTCTGAGTGTGTTTTGAAGTTATACATCTAGGCATCCAAGGTGCTCATGAAATCCAACTCTGATAATGTACATAAATTAATGTCTGTAGTGTTGCACCTTTCTGATGGGGGGAGGGGAGATGGTTGTGTGGAGCTGATCAATCTCTCTCTAATGATAACTAGCTCATCTCCTGTATAATCATTCTGTTCTACTCATCATGTCAGTGATCTCTGGTTTTTACCTCTGAAATTGAAAAATGATGTGGATGACAATGATCAACCCATGCTCAAAAGAGGGATATCAGATTGTGATGATACCATGAGCCTGAATGCATCTCTTGAACCGGAAAAGGCTTTGTATGCCTCAAATGTTCTACAAGATTGTGTTTGGATACATATGCCTGCAAAGTAGAGCTGTGTTAAAGAATGCTACTAGTAGCATGTGGCATAACAAACTTATCTCTGATGATATCATGGTGAAATTAACTTCTTACTCTGAATCGTCATGCATAGCATAAAAAATCAGGCACCTCTTCCACTTTGTTGAGATCTCTGTTCATAGACCTGGTGCCCATAATGTTTCAGCACACACGTGACCATGTATTAAAAAGACATTCCTCAGTGTGGAGCAACTGGAATGTGCTTGGAGAAATTATCTAACAGACAAAAGAGAAGCATACCCTTTTGTCAATACATCTCCGCTGCTTATGAAACCATAGTTCATGGATCTATCAGTCAGTACAGTAGATGTAACTCCCAAATAGATATTTCTGCACACAAGTAAACTACTTTTACTCTAACCAACACGAGAACACATTGTCCTTGGACCTCTATTGATGTATCATGTATGGTAGATAAGGACCTTACTCTTGCCAAGGTTCATCACTGTTCAGAGTTGGTATGGTGGATGGAAGCAAGTGAGAGAGGTATCTTGTATGCAACGGGAGTGACCTGCTGATAACGTTGTGAGGAGAAGAGAGAAGATGGACAGCGAGTACATTGAGAGGATGTAATAATGTACTATAAATATACACGGTACACCGATACAAGTATATGGGGAGTAGATCACATGGGCCCTCACCACTCCAACATACTCCCATGTAAGGGTTCAAGTGCCCTTAAAGTGGCAAAATATATAAAGAATGATGTATGATTGTACAAATCGAGAAAGGAAGAGAGTACGTGTCTCTAATCCGCAACATATCATTTTATACCACATGCCTCTAACAAACTGTGTGCATACATCTTGAGCTGATATAGACTCAAGATGACATGAATTAAGTTTGTATGTCATTGATGCAAGAACTCGTGATGCTCGTGCAAAGTTTCTGCTTGCTCTAAGCGCATGTCAAACATGGAACAATTGACAAATTCAATTGCAAATGTTCCAATCAAAGCTTCAATTGATCTCAATCATAACAATTTGTACATAAGGCACTTGCATGGTAATCAAACATGTGATATCCCAACTAAGTAGATCGTGTTCGCCATGTCTACAACCAAGGCTCCAAAAGGTCATCATTAAGACTAGTCTTATCTTCGCATATCTTAATCAATATTTAATGAGAGTGAATTCAAGAAGGATTGCATAAGTGTGAAATCATCAACATCCAAATCAACCATGTCTTCAAAACATGATGCATCTATCGAATTATGCATTTTAAGAGCCTTGGTATTCTAACTTACTGAAAGTGCCATCATGCTTCACAATGAAGTGGAAATGAGTACCATCATAATGTTCTACTTGAGCATGTATAGGAAGCTTTTCCTAACGATCTATCAACCTCTTTAAAGTGAGACAAGAAGAAACATGATGAGAATTATGCCATGCATAGAAGAAAAATCTCATAGATGAGAGTGTCCCTTACATAGAGTACCTACATTTGATTTATGTTTAAACTTGGAACCTTTGATAAGCATAAACTATCCCAATTTCATCTTAAAATATTGTTCATCTAGCTCAAAGGAATGTGTTACGTAGCATACATGTTAGGGTTGAGATGTGGTGCTGAGGGGTAGAGAACGCGCGTAAGTGCCTCAAAGATGGAGGCGCTGGGCAGAAATGAAGGCGAAGCTAAGAGGGAGAGAGAGAGAGTCGACCAGCTTTGGAGGTGGCTGCTCTAAAAGTGAGAGAGCCAAAAGTGTTATTAAGTTATGTTTTATAGAACCCTTTTAGGGTTGGTCAAGTTCACATTGAACTTGGGCCAAAAAATAAAGAATAAGTGACTTAGCCTTTATAAATAGGCCTATACACATGTATACACTATAAAGGGGTCATTTAGGGCTTTACCGCCAACAACCTCCCACTTAATGGCATAAATGACGCCTTTAAGCTAAGTGACTCCCATCATCTGTATACATAACTCATGTTGTGCTTTGGGTAAGCACTTAGTGAGAACATCTGCAGGGTTCTGTGATGTATGGACCTTAACCAATGTGATAAGACCATCTTCAAGCACCTCTCAAATGAAGTGATATCGCACATCAATATGTTTTGTGCATGCATGGAACATGGCATTCTTTGCTAAACATATGGAACTCTGGCAATCACAACCAAGCATAGGTGCTCTGTCAGGCAAACCAAACTCACTGCAAAGATGTGCTAACCATATTGCTTCTTTGGAAGCCGCAGTGGCTGAAATATATTCAGCCTCAGTAGTAGATAAAGCAACGATCTTTTGTAGTCTGCTGCACCATGATACAACACCACCTGCAAGAGTGAAAATATAGCCACTTGTGGATTTCCGTGTACCCACATCACCTTCCATGTCGGAATCACAGAATCCCTTCAGCTCTAATGGGCCCTTTCCATAACTTAGGCATTTGTTTTTAGTTCCTTTCAAATATCTCAAGATAGATTTGACTGCCTCCCAATGAGCTCTACCAGGATTAGCCATGAATCTGCTCACAACTCCCACTGCATGAGCAATGTCTGGCCGAGTATCAACCATAGCATACATCAGTGAACCACGAGCCTGCATATGGAACACACTTCATGTAATTGGCTGCATCATCATCTTTGGGATAATCATCCTTGGAAAGCTTCATAAGATAGATTTCTTCATGTAATTGGCTGCATCATCATCTTTGGGACAGTCATCCTTGGAAAGCTTAACATGTGGCTGCAATGGCACTCCAAGAGGCTTAGCATCAGCCACATTAAATCTGTCCAGCACTTTTTCAATGTACTTTTCTTGGGATACCTGCAAAGTATGCTGCTGCCTATCCCTTTTTATTCGCATACCAAGAATATGCTCAGCTTCCCCAGGGTCTTTCATTGAGAATGCAGAGTTCAGCTGCTGTTTTAGAGCATTCAATGTGCTCTTTTTCTTCCCAGCGAGCAGCATATCATCTACATACAGTACACGAATAATTGGGTTGCCATCTTCATCCTTTTTGGTGTAGAAACAGTGATCTGCATGGCTTCTTTTAAAGCCATGTTTGAGCATAAATGCATCAAACTTCTTATACCATTGCCTGGGGGCCTGTTTCAGCCCGTATAAGCTTCTTTTCAGCTTGCGTACCAGATGCTCTTTTCCAGGAATGGCATATCCTTCTGGCTGTTTCATGTACAGCTCTTCATCTAAATCACCATGCAAAAAGGCTGTCTTAACATCCATTTGGAATAGTTCCAAATCCAAGGCAGCTGTGAGAGCAAATAACACACGTAATGTGGTCATTTTAACCACTGGAGAGAACACTTCTTGGAAATCAATGCCCTCTTTTTGGGCATATCCCTTAGCAACTAGCCTTGCCTTATACTTGGGTTTGCCATCAACAGTTTTAATTTTGTACACCCACTTGTTAGGAATGGCCTTCCTTCCTTTGGGTAACTCAACCAAATCCCAAGTATCATTTGCATGCAAGGCCTTTATCTGTTCCTGCATGGCTAACTCCCACTTCTTCTTGTGCTCACATAGCTTTGCCTCTTTATAAGTAACAGGCTCACCCTAATCTGATAACATAATATAATGTATAGAGGGATCATATCTATTTACTGGCCTCCTAGGACGTGTAGATCTTACCCAATGATCCACATTACCAGGCAATGGATCTACATCAGGAGGTATATTAACTTCTTCATTGTTAATGGGCTGCTGTACATCATTTCCAGCCCTGTTTTCAGCATGAATAGGTGGCTGCATATACCCTTCAGGAGCCTCTTCTTGTTGTCCAACATCATCTGGCTAAAAAATCACTGGATGATCTATATTTTCAGCCATATGTGATGATGCATCCTGAGGGTCTGAAATGGGCCTAACATGTGGCTGGTCTTGCTGAAATGTGACCTTTTTATGGTCATGTTTCGAGGCAACGTTGTTTTGTAGCAGCCTTGCCTCATTAAAAACAACATCCCGGCTGCGTATGACCTTCTTGAGCTGAGGTAACCATATCCTAAAACCCATTTCACCTTCTTCACCATAACCCATGAAGAAGCCTTTAATGGATTTAGCATCAAGTTTACTCCTTAACTCAGGTCTTATGTGTACAAAAGCTTCACAGCCAAAGACGCGTAAGTGATCATATGAAGCAGGTTTGCGAGACCAAACCTCTTCAGGGATGTCACCTTTTAGGGACATGTGAGGGGATCGATTGCATATATGTACTGCAGTTTTAAGAGCCTCTCCCCAAAAAGCATGAGGGAGATTAGCTGTGGACAACATGCATCTCACCTCTCACAAAGAGTCCGATCATGCCTTTCAGCCACACCATTAGAAGAGGGGCTGTATGGAACAGTAAGCTCCCTCTTAATGCCCAAATTTTCACAAAATTCTTAAATTCAGCACTTGTGCACTCATCCCCATTATCTGTACGTAGGCATTTCAGGGTTTTACCTTTTTGGGTGATCACAAATGCATGAAAATGCTTAAACGCAACAAATGCTTCATCCTTAGACTTAAGCAACTGAACCCAAATTTTTTTGGAGAAATCATCAACAAAAAAAATGAAATACAAAGCACTCCCCATAGATTTGGTAGGCATGCTACATACATGAGAATGAACAAGATCAAGTACACAAGAATTACGAGACACACCAGAGTAAAAGGAACGTTTCACTTGCTTTTCATATTGACATTCATTACAAAAATCAAGCTTTGTGCCTTTAGCATCAAGCTTCTTTAAGTTACAAAGCCTAGTCAGATCCTTTTGGCTCATATGGCCAAGTTTCTTATGCCACAATTCCATATGGGAGTGAACTTCAGCCAAAGCAATAAACTTCCTTGATAATGCTTTTCCATGCAAGCAATAGAGAGTTCCCTTTGTGCTTTTCACAATCAGCCTTGACCCCTTTGTCATTTACCATGATCCTCTCTCAAAGAGAATGCTATAACCATGCATATCCATTTGACCCACAGAAAGCAAGCTTTTCTTGATCCCTGGTACATAATGCACATTATGTAAGGCAAGCTCATTAGTGCCATTTGTAGAGAAATGCACTATGCCAATACCCTCAATGGAACATGCATGATTGTTTCCAAGGTATACATGACCATGGCTGCCTACAATAAAAGTAGAAAAACACTCCTTGATAGGAGTCACATGAAAAGAAGCACGAGAGTCAACAATCCATGTCTGGGCCAATGCATCATTAACGGTCAACAAAGCATCAATAAGATCAGTTTTGGTGACCGACATGTCCTGTGAATGAACATTTAAAGAGGAATCAAATGCATAAGTATTATCAGTTGATAAAGTAGTGCATAAAATATCCTCAACCTCTGACAGTTCTTCTATGACTACATTAGAGGACACATTGGCCTTCTCCTTGTCCTTTTGGCTGTCCTGTGCATCAGTCTTGTCTTCTTTCTTCTCCTCCTTATTTGGAGCATTCTTCTTTCTTTCAAGATGTGCCTTGTAATAGCAGCAATCAAGTTTCTTGTGGCCTTCCTGCCACATTGATAGCATTTCACATCATTGCTTTTACCCTTGCTGCTATTACCCCTTTCCCTGCTCATACTCTTGTTCCTTTTTGCATTATTACTCGTCTTATCTGTCCTTCCTCTAACCATGTTTGCTGAGCTTCCACCTTCACCACCTTCTTTTCTCCTGATCTCTTCATTAAGTATAGAACCCCTAACACCATCAAAGGTCAAGTTTCGATTATTGGACAATGAGACTACCAATGTCTCCCACGAGTCAAGCAATGTCATAGGCTTTAAGCTTGTCATCAAAAGGAGCCATACTTGAGTCCTGCAACTGTGACAAAGTACCTGTAAAGAGAGATAAGTGTTGAGCTTCACTCTTGGACTCATCTAGCTGCATGCCAACAAGCTTCCGCATCAAATGCACTTGGTTAACAGGTGTAGTTTTTCATAAGTTGCTTTCAGCTTTGCCCATATTTCTGAAGCAGAGGTCAAACCTTTGAGATCTACCAAGATCTCATCAGAGTCAGCCATGCCTTCTTGTTCAAGATCAGTCTTGCATCTTGTGACATGTCCTCTAGTTTTTCTGCCTCCAATTCCCTGTCACAATCCTTCAGAAAGAGAATACCTTGCATTCTCTCCTTCCACAAGTCAAAATCTCTTCCCTCAAATCGTCGAATCTCAAATAGATTCTTCATATCTGAGAAATATGACGCCATAATTGCACAATGGAGAGGTTAGTGTGCTGAAATTTGGGCAAAATGCACCAAAATCAAGGTACCACCTCTAAAAATAGTGCACAATAGCTTCAAACACATGTAGGAGCAAAATCAAGCCGATTGGAGCACAAAATCAAAATCTGAAATTTTCTGAATTTTTTTGCAGAAAATTCCAGCAAGCTAATTTGTGTTTGAAATCAATAAATTTGACTTCTTTTGAACTCAATGTGCGTACATAAGGCTATAACGAAACCTTTAGAACCAAATAGGAGCAAAAACCCCAAATTTTGCTTCAGCAATTTTTGAAATTCTCAAGAAAATGCCACAAATTGCCATACATAAGCAATTTCTTTTGTCACAATTCAATACATAAGGTGCTACACCTGTGTATTGCTGTTATGAAAGGAGAAACATTTAGTTAGACCTGCACAACAGCTGAGGACAGCTTGTTATGGGCTGTTGAGATTCCCAAAGTGATCCTCTTGGCCCCAGAGCAACTTTCTTCGTGATGAAATCGAAGATTATCCCGAAAAGTGGGGTTTTCTTTGCTGTACAGCACGTGCGCAGTTGCTATGAAACCCTAAATCAGCTCTTATACCAATTGTTAGGGTTGAGATATGGTGCTGAGGGGTAGAGAATGCACGTATGTCCCTCAAAGATGGAGGCCCTCGGCAAAAATGAAGGCGAAGCTGAGAGGGAGGGGGGGGAGAGAGAGAGAAAGAGAGAGAGAGAGAGAGAGAGAGAGAGAGAGAGAGAGAGAGAGAGAGAGAGAGAGAGAGAGAGAGAGAGAGAGAGAGAGAGAGAGAGAGAGAGAGAGAGAGAGAGAGAGAGAGAGAGAGAGAGAGAGAGAGAGAGAGAGAGAGAGAGAGAGAGAGAGAGAGAGAGAGAGAGAGAGTTTTTACATTTATTAGGAGGCCGAACTTGGCCTATGAGACAAATCGATGTACATGGGTGTATCTTCTGGCAATCAGAAAAGATAAAAGTGCTGAAAAAATCTGGTAAAGCTGCTATAGATCTCTGTAGTATGCATGTGGAGATACCCATGAAAATGGGGGGTGTATGGAGTGCGATATCTATGATAGTCTATATGCAAAAGGGTAGTAC
This sequence comes from Ceratopteris richardii, assembly GCA_020310875.1. NCBI lineage: Eukaryota > Viridiplantae > Streptophyta > Polypodiopsida > Polypodiales > Pteridaceae > Ceratopteris > Ceratopteris richardii. The sequence goes on along the minus strand of CM035425.1, from coordinate 87,916,277 downwards.
AACAAGCATGAGAATGCATCTGAAAGGACTAACTAGCTCCATCCTGTGCAGATAGTCTATATAAAGCAGATAGTCTGGAATAGTGCATCTACTACCATGGGTGGTGCAGCTAGCTCTTCCCTGATGATGTCATATGGTACCGACTGTTTCCTGCAAAATAATCACGAGATCATACGTACCTGTGGCCTCTCGATCACACTCCACTGGGTGACTGTGAGGCATGGGGCCCAAACCGTCGCAGCATACATCATAGCTGGTATGACTAGTGTGTCTAGTAGTGCCCTCAAACATACCTCCTGGACACTGTACCCTCCCAGTCACCTGCTCAGAGTGCATAGATGGCCCAAATCATCCCTGATGGTACTCCCAAGCTCTGGAGGCGTTGGAAGAGCCTCTCTCGTGGCACTGTATCAAAAGCTTTGCGGAAGTCCACAAAGCAGCAATATAGTCTCTTCTTCCGCACCCTTGCCCCATCAATGAGGCAACACAAAATGAAGATGTGATTAATAGTAGAGAAAGCTCGTCGAAAACCTGCCTGGCCTCGTGCTCGTAGCCCCTCAGTCTCTGCATATGAGCTGAGCTCTGCCTCAAGTATGGCACCGCATAGTTTGGCCATGGTGTGGCCAATCATGATGGTCCTGTAGTTCCCCGGATCCAGGGTGTCGCCAGATTTGTGGATAGGCACAATGGTGTGCCTAGTCCACATAGTTGCATGGAGTTTCGGAAATGGAGAAACGGAAACGCTACGGAAACGGCCGAAACGGAGTTTCGACGTTGAATAAGAAACGCGAAACGCGAAACGGATATATATATATATATATATATATATATATATATATATATATATATATATATATATATATATATATATATATATATATATATATATATATATATATATATATATATATACACACACACACACACACACACACACACACACACACACACACACACATACATACATACATACAAGTGCTCTCAAAATCACCCTCTTGCGTAGGAAAGTAGATCTTACATCTTCGGAAGGGAAGTGTAGGATGAGCTCTCTCTTCTTCGTGGGGTCTCGTCCTGTCTCCAAGACTTGATGAATGGGGGGGACTCCTGTTTGTAGCCGAGTATCTTGCATATTGTCTTCCGATCGGACTCGGGGGTAGCGCCTTCTTTTTCTACAAGGCCCGTGATGCGTACATTGAGACGGCGGGCCTGTCTCATTTTTTCTTCCTCAATGGTGGTGTGCACGATGAGGGCTTTATCCTTTTGTGCTTCCTCTTTGGCTTCTTTTTTGATGTTCTTCTTCACTATGTCGATCCACCCTTCTTTGGTAGCTTCTAACTTGTTTTCCATGCTCCCGGTCAAAGCTTTGGTGTGTTCTTCTTTGAGAGCTTCTGTCTTGTTCATATTAATCTCTCCCTCTTCGGGTGTAAAAGAGACCATTGAAGCTTTGAGGAGCTCCAATTCCTCTTTCATGTTTGCCCTCTCCTTAGCTCATTCTTCTTTCTCTTTCTTCCATGTTTCCCTATCCTTATGATATGTTTCTACCTCTTTCTCGAGCTTTGAGAGGCGGTTGATAATGTTCGTGATAGTGGAGTCCACCATCTTCTTGTTTTCTTTAATAGCTATGGGCAGTTTGTCCTCCATTTACGTCAAATCATCCTTCTTAGCCGTAGCGATCATGGCATTCGAAGACGGAAAAATGCTCAGTGTGTTGAGCCCAAAGACTTGCGATGGGGGGGGGAGAGAGAGAGAGAGAGAGAGAGAGAGAGAGAGAGAGAGAGAGAGAGAGAGAGAGAGAGAGAGAGAGAGAGAGAGAGAGAGAGAGAGAGAGAGAGAGAGAGAGAGAGAGAGAGAAAAGAAAGAAAGAAAGAAAGAAAGTGTTTTTACGTCTATTAGGAGGCCGAACTCGGCCTATGAGACAAATCGATGTACATGGGTGTATCTTCTGTCAATCAGAAAAGATAAAAGTGCTGAAAAGAAACTGGTTAAGCTGATATAGATCTCCGTAGTATGCATGTGGGGATACCCATGAAAATGGTGGGGGGTGTATGGAGTGCGATATCTATGATAGTCTATATGCAAAAGGGTAGTACAACAACCATGAGAATGCATCTAAGACGACTACTAGCTCCATCCTGTGCTAGTGGGTGGGTGTAATATGTGATACATAGGTGGAGGTGGAGTCAGGGCCACCCTGATGGCTGCAACGGGATCGGCCATCATCTGGGATCGTCTCTCCTCCATGGCGCGATGGTCACAAGCCTGGATCTCCGCAATCTGGTGTCGGTGAAGTCTCGGGGCCCGATATCCTATAGCACGGGGTCGTCTCCTAGCTCGAGATATCTGAGCCTGCTGAAGAGTCACCCCGCTCGGTGTGTGGGCTGAGGGGGGGAGGGCTGCAGCACGTCGTGGAATAAAGAAGTCAGTGAGCTGACTCTGTCTCCCTCCTGTATGGAGTGCTACAGTAGGCTGGAGTAGGGAATCTCTGTGACTCTGTATCTCTAGTAAGAATCGCCCGAGCTATCGCTGGTCTCTAGAGTCCATGATCTCTCGGAGGGTGGGCTGCCCTGCAAACAGAGTCTCGTATCTGCCTCTGATGCCATCATATGCGCTACATCTGCATACAAAGTGCTCCTCATCCTCCATCTCTACTCTGCATACTCTGCATATCCGCTCCTCTCTGGGAATGTCTGCGGCTCTGCCCGTCTCAATCTCGAGTCGGTGTGATGAGACTCTCAGCTGGCCAATCGCTACCCTCGAGCTATGAGGCATGTGAGTATCCATGTAGCGTGGTCGCTGGATGAAACCGTCAGCTAGTATGTCTATGAACTGGTCTCGATAGTGCGATAGTCTCGATCCCATGTGTGGTGTGTGCCATGTCTGACTAATGTAGAGCTGCCAGAGATCCTGTCTGAGCACAACATTCCTCTCACGACGAGAGAGGTGGATGTGAGGTGAGTCTGGGTCATACTGAAAAGGCGGCAATCTGTCCATATCAAGTCCATGACTATCAAACCAGACTCTAACCTGAGTGTACCAAGCTCTCTCATATCCTGACTCTGAAATCTGTATAGATGCCTCAAGAGCTCTGTGTGTGAGTCTATATGTAGGGAGGTCCCTAATCCTCTGAATAAAGCAGATAGTCTGGAATAGTGCCTCTACTGCCATGGGTGGTGCAGCTAGCTCTGCCCTGATGATGTCATGTGGCACCGACTGTTTCCCACGAAATAATCGCGAGATCATACGTACCTGTGGCCTCTCGATCGCACTCCACTGGGTGACTGTGAGACCTGGGGCCCAAACCGTCGCAGCATACATCATAGCTGGTCTGACCAGTGTGTCAAATAGCCAGCCCTTCGTGCGGGGCTCCTGGAAGTGTGCTTGGTGACATCTCCGCTCTAACATGGCTAAAGCTGCATATCCGCGTGTGAGTCTATCGGTGGCTGCCTATCTCATGCTGAAGGGGCCAGGCAAGCTCGTGAATGTGACTCCGAGATAGACATAGGAAGTGACCACCTCAATCTGTCCACCACCAGCTCTGAGTCCTGCTCCATTCCTCACCATGGGGGAGGTGTGGAAGATCATGACCTTGGTCTTGCCAAGGTTTACTGTCAAGCCCCTCTGTGTACAAAACTCATCCAGGGCCTCAAGGTGGCGCTGTAATCCCTCGGGTGACTCTGAAATCAAGACAATGTCATCGGCATATAATAAAATATGGACATGTGTACCTGCGAGGTCTGCACCCTCTCCTCCAGCTCGGAGAATGTAGTCCTCAATCTCGTCAATGTAGAGACCAAATAGAGTGGGAGAGAGTGGGCAGCCTTGCTTAACACCGATGGTGCTAGCAATGGCCTCAGACATACCTCTTGGACACCGTACCCTCCCAGTCACCTGCTCATAGAGTGCATAGATGGCCCAAATCATCCCTGATGGTACTCCCAAGCTCTGGAGGCGTTGGAAGAGCCTCTCCCGCGGCACTGTATCAAAAGCTTTGCGGAAGTCCACAAAGCAGCAATATAGCCTCTTCTTCCGCATCCTTGCCCCATCAATGAGGCAGCGCAGAATGAAGATGTGATCAATAGTAGAGAAAGCTCGTCGAAAACCTGCCTGGCCTCGTGCTCGTAGCCCCTCAGTCTCTGCATATGAGCTGAGCTCTGCCTCAAGTATGGCACCGTATAGTTTGGCCATGGTGTGGCCAATCATGATGGTCCTGTAGTTCCCTGGATCCAGGGTGTCGCCAGATTTGTGGATAGGCACAATGGTGTGCCTAGTCCACTCCTCTGGGAAGCCCTCTCCTATAGCCCGGTTGAAGACATGTGCAATCAACGGGGCTATAGTGGAGGCTGCATATATGAGATGCTCGCTCTGCAATCCCGCGTGGTCTGTCGAACGTCCATGTCGCAGTCGTCGTATGGCCCTCTCAACCATCTTTGCTGTGAAGAGAGAAGAACTAGTAGGGCGAGGCTCAAGTGGCTGGGGAATGGGAGGCGGCCTAGGTACCTCATATAACCTCTGAGCATAATCATGCCATGTGTGTGGGTCTCCAATAGGTGTGGTCGGGCGTGGCTCTCGTAGGCTGTGCCATGCTGCACCACTGTCCATACTCATAAAGAGATGGTATAGCTCAAGCTCCTGTGCCTCCTCAAAGGCTCGCCTCTTTCGACGTGTGAGAGTCTTCATCTGTCCCTTGGCCTCTCTCTCTGTGATCTCTCCCAATGCTCGCTGAGCTCGTAGTCGGCGGTAAAGATCTCTGCAATCCTCATCATACCAACGATGTTGTGGCATAGTCCCGGGAGGAGGTGTGTGACGAGAATGGATGGTGTGTGGGAAGGAGCTGATGGCTGATGTCTGAAGAACTGATGCTATCTGAGAGGTGAGTAGGGATAGTGGAGTGTCAGAATGAAGTAAGAGAAGACCCTTCTCGACTCGAGCCGCATATATGTGAGCTAGCTCGTGTGTGAAGTGGATGGTGGTGTGTGGGATGCGTGCTGCGGGTATGCGTAAAGGGGTGTCTCCCTTCAGGGAGAGTGCGAGGTATGTGTGATCGGCCCCAATGGGTATGGGTGGGATGGTGAATGGGGTAAGTAGGTGGATGGCCTCTCTGGACCCCATGACGTAATCTACTGTACTTCCCCCGCCATCTGTGGCTGAGTGTGGTATGCATGTCAATCCTCCTGAGGTAGGCCACCGAGTCATCCCGTTATAGATAACGAGATTATGTCGAGAGCCTAGTCTGAGTAGGTGAGTGCCATAGTGAGTGTGTGTAGGGTCAGCTGAAGCTCGAGCTGTAGACTCATCCTCTATGGTATGTAGTATCTCTGGGTCTTCTGGGTCAAATATCTCACACTGATCATTGCCTGTCCTTGCATTGAAGTCTCCCATAAGGAAGACTTCCCCTAATGCAGAGTACTCTGTAATCTCTTCTGACAAGCAAGTGTATGGTGAGTCCTCCTCTCGATCTATGATAGCGAAACGCGAGATAGAAGGAGCAACGTAGCATAATGCTATGAAGATGATCCGCTCCTGCGAGAGCTGCAGTCGAATCCAAAGATATCTGGCCTGTGAATCACGTGCGACTATCTGTATCCTGCTCTGAAGTCCATCTCTAAAGAGTATGGCTACTCCTCCTGATCCTCGGGTGGTGTGCTGACGTGTACACTCTCTGTATGTGGACTCCCACTGAAAACCGTGGACTCGAGGTAGGCCCCGGTCCGGGCTCTCATGTGTCTGTGTGAGCATAATGATGTCTTTGCCTTTGCGCACCTCTTCCAATCTCTCTGGGTGTGTCCATAGATCTCCATTGCAGTTCCAAACTGCAAGGTGTATCTCCTCGAGTGTCTCACAGGCCGCGAATCCCTATGGGATGGCCTTGCCATCAATGATGACACGACCATCTCTGTATGAAGCCTTCTTTCCTTCTTTGCGAGCTTGATGTACTCTCGGCATGCATGCACGACGGTGTGCTACCTGCATGGGTGTGAGATCATCGTCAAGGTAGATGGGGGGGCCATCAAGTGCTCTCAAAATCACCCTCTTGCGTAGGAAAGTAGATCTTATATCTTCGGAAGGGAAGTGTAGAATGAGAGCTCTCTTCTTCGTGGGGTCTCGTCCCGTTCTCCAAGACTTGATGAATGGGGGGAGAGAGAGAGAGAGAGAGAGAGAGAGAGAGAGAGAGAGAGAGAGAGAGAGAGAGAGAGAGAGAGAGAGAGAGAGAGAGTAATATTAACGACTTTTGGAGGCCAAACTTGGCCTATGAGACAAAAACCATGTACAAGTGTAGTAACCCTGTGTAGAAGATGAAATGAAATAAAAAGTATATCGCTACACAAAGCTATATAGGGATGGAAAAGGTTGGGGAGACGTGGCTCTAACTCTGCAGATAGTGGCCACTTAATACATGGGGGATCCATAACGTGAGTAAAAACACCCTAGCTACTGGTGATGGGTGGAGGTGGGTGTAGTATGTGATACATCCGTGGTGGTCTGAGTGCCTCCTGAAGGAAGACAACCCAGGGGGTGGTGGTACGTCTATGCTCCATCATGTGGTCATAGGCTGTCCTTATGCATGAGATATCCTCTTCATATAGTCGTGGTCGATGATATCCGCCCATGCGTGGTCGGCGCCGTGCTCTCTATGCTGCTGCCTGCTGGAGCATGAGCCCTATGGATGGACCTCTCTGATGTAGCTCAGCTCGCTGAAAGAACTCGGTAATGGTCTGCTGGGTACTCACCCGCGGCTGATGAGTGGGCTGTAGTGATCGCTCTCGCCTCTCGTATGCTGCTGTGAGAAAGCGTCCCAAGCGTCACTGGTCTCCCATAGTCATGCACAACTTGAGTGACTCCTCTATCTGGAAGTGTGCTAGTAGGTCTAAGTATGTTTGGCATCTGATAACAAAATGCTCCTCACTGTCTACCTGTGTCTCGCATACTGGGCACCACCTCTCCTCACGGTGGACTCCCCTGGACCGACCCCTCTCAATCTCAAGCTGACGTGATGAAACTCGGAGCTGCCCAATGGTGACTCGAAGGTGGTGGGGTAGGTATGTCTACATGTATCTCGGAATCTCGATGAAGCCCTCGTCCGATATATGTAGAAAATGCTCACGGTAATAGAGCATTTTCGGTGGCAATGTATCCCTAGGGCTCACCCATGTCCTCTGTATGCATGTATGCCATATCTCCTGACGAATGACCCTATTCCTCTCTTGATGAGAGAGCGAGTAGGTGGGTGCACGTGAGTCTACTGTAGTGGTGGTAGCTTGTCTATGTCAAAGCCATGGTGGGCCAACCAATCTCGTGTCTGTGCATACCATTAGGAGGTGTCGCCTGTTAATGCCATATCACGTGATGCCTGGAAAGCACGATAAGCAATGCGCTCTGTATCCATTTGTGTAATACGCATACTGTCTCGAATAGTGCCTCCACTAGCATCGGTGGTGCAACGAGCCGTGCTCTAATGATATCATGTGGTACAGAAGGCTTGCTGCGGATAAGTCTGGCAATCATGAGGATCTGTGGTCTCTCTAATGTTGTCCATACTGAGGTAGCTAATCCTGGTCCCCATATGGGTGCCCCATACATGAGTGCTGGCGTAACCAAAGTGTCGAAGAGCCACCCCTTTGTGCGGGGCTCCTGAAAATATGCCTGGTGGCACTGTCTCTCCATCAAAGCTAGTGCTGCATACCCACGTGTGATGCGGTCACGGGCTGCGTGAGACATAGAGAAGACTGTAAATGTCACTCCCAAGTAAACATATGATCCGACCACCTCAATCGGTCCACGTGCTGTTGTGAACAAACTGTGTCTGCGTACCTGTGCGGATGTATGAAAGATCATGACATTGGTTTTACCAAGGTTCATAGATAACCCTCTGTGTCTGCAAAAGTCATCTAGGCCATGTAGATGATGCTGTTGACCTTCTGCAGACTCTGAAACCAGTACAATATCATCAGCGTATAAAAGAATATGGACCGTGGACCCACGTACCTCAATGCCATCACCCCCCTCCGCTCTATGTAGTCCACTATCTCATCAATGTAGAGACCAAAGAGGGTGGGTGAAAGAGGGCATCCTTGCTTCACCCCGATAGTGCTATCAAGTGGATGAGATAAGCCCCCCGGACATCTGACTCTACCCCATACTCTCTCGTATAAGGCGTAGATCCCCCATATCATCTCCTTCGGAGCTCCGATATCAAGTAGTCGTCTGAAGAGTCGTTACTCCTCTATTTTAGCCGATGTAGGCAGGGAGACTCTTCTCCCTCCTCGGATAGTTGTACATAATTTTCTTTGTATGTAATAAAAGGAGCATTTCCATCATATATATATATATATATATATATATATATATATATATATATATATATATATATATATATATATATATATATATATATATATATATATATATATATATATATATATATATATATATATATATATATATATATATATATATACATACACACACACACACACACACACACACACACACACCTGATGTGGGAGTCAGCTCTCATGTTTCGTGAAAGAGGGTTGCTCCTGTTCTTTACTCGTTGTATTCCCTTAGCGGTGGATGTGGCATATGCAATCAATGCAAATGTGGGGAAAGATGCGGTTGGTAAAGTATTCTACTTTGGACATGATTTATTTGAGGTTATTTTCGATGAAAACAGTGTTAAGATGCAATTCTTGGAGCATCAGACTGTTTTTCTGTGTGGCTTAGTGGCTCATGTATTTCCTTGGAAGTCAGTTAAGCCAAATGAAGGAAGAGCTTTTATAAAAATGCCCGGTTTGGGTGGAACTTGTGGATTTACCATCCTTCTTATGGACTAACATTGGGCATGTGGCTTAAGCGTTAGGCAAGGTGTTATATACACCATCTATTTTTGCCCCCAATAAAAATAGAGTTTGTATATTGTGGAATACATCGAGGTCCTTTCCCAAAACACTTGGCATAAATGTCTCGAGTGTTGGAAGTATTGTTATATGCTTAAAATGGGGCAATATGGGTGGATCTTGCTTTCATTGTGGTAATTTAGGTCACTACTCCAAAAATTGTCCTTCTCTAAAAACTGATGGGATCAACCTAATTCCCATATCCTGGGAGTAAAATTCTGGTTCCAGAGGAACAAATATTTGGCAAACAAAAAATTCTCATCAAGCTACTATATCGCCGAAATCTATGCAAGATGTTAGATCTCCATGTCTTCAAGAGTTTAATCACAAGGGGAAAGAAGTAGAGGTAGAGAAGAATAGTCATCCTGTTGGTCCTGTCACGCCAGGCAAATTGAATGTATATAAGAGAAGAGATAACGAAGGAACGAGCAAGGATATCCTAAATAGGGAGGGTGAGCCTAGTAAAAGAACTGTTGATAATGATGGCTTTACTCCTGTAAGCTATAAGAAAGCTTTGCTTCGGTGCAAGAGAGGTAAATTTCAATCTGGATACTCGACATCCCATATGGATGAAGCTAATTTTGCACTTCATGCTGGTGACTACCTGACAGAGTACTATGATAACATGGATATTGTGTTGCAAGATTTGGTGCCTGCATTGGCTCATGCAGATTCTTCTTTGAACACATCATTGGTATCATGAAATTAGCAACGTGGAATATTCAAGGTTTGGATCAATACAGGAAGTGGGTTAGATTGTGGAGATGGATTGTTGGGAATCAACTTGACTTGGTAGCGATACAGGAACATAAGAAACATGATCATGTGGGAATGCTTTCGCATACAAAGGATTTCCAGTTGCATTATAATGGCATAAAAAATAAATATTTAGGATGTCTTTGATTGTTAGAAAAAATGTTGATTTTACAGTGTTATTTGATGATCCTCAGGGTAGGTTTATTGTGTCGCATCTTATGATGCATGGTTTTTCTTATGTGTGCATTAATGTATATGCTCCAAATTCTCCTGCCGGTGGAGTGAAGACGTGGAAAGATCTTGCATTGGCAGTTCAGCATTGCATGCATCTTCAAATTTGGGAGGGTGCCCGCATTTTGCTATGTGGGGATTTCAATATGGTAGATTCTGACATGGACTGTACAACTACTTCTGTGATGTCCTCACAAGAAGGTATTTTATGGAATGAATTATTAAGTATGTTGAACTGTGAAGATCTTTGGGGTTACACTGGAGGTCCCACACTTCGTTTTACTTACCATTCGAGATCATGTAGGAAAGCGATGAGCAGACGAGATAGGTGTTATTATTCTCAGGTGTCTACTTTGAATGCAACATCCAAAATGTGGGTTGATGCTACAATGCTACTCTCATATCATAACCCTTTGTTGGTATCCCTTAAGGAAGTTGATTGGAATTCATGTATCCATTTAACTTGCCTAGAATCCCGTTGAGAATAAATCACTCT
>CM035425.1:87898400-87900900 GCA_020310875.1 Ceratopteris richardii | reverse complement strand
TGTGGCATGTGCATGTGCATGTGGCATGTGGCATGTGGCATGTGCATGTGCCATGTGCATGTGCAATGCATGTGGCATGTGCATGTGCATGTGGAATGTGCATGTGCATGACACATGTCAAGATAAATTATAATTTATCAATTGATTAATGATTCATTGTGTTATATGTAAACAGGTGGATTCATTTATGATCATATCCGTCAAGCTATCATGGACATTGGTGTAGAAAAGGTAGTCCAAGTGGTTACAGATAATGGAAGCAATTGTGTGGCTATGGGCAAGCTTCTAGAAGAAGAATTCCCTTCTATTGTGTGGACACCGTGTGCTGCCCATTGCATTGATTTGCTGATAGAGGATGTGGGGAAGATACCATGGATTTACACCATTTTTACCACTTGCATAAAAGTGGTCTCTTTGTTCACAAAGAGATCAAAATTGCTTGCTATATTTCGGTCTTACAGTGATATTGATTTGGTGAAGCCCGCGAAGACCAGATTTGCATACATGTGCATAGTCATGGAAAGATTATTAAGAGTGAGGCAAGCACTGATGCAGACAGTTGTATCACCTGATTGGTTAGCTTGGGATGGACATACTAGTCCAAAGGTAGAGCTTGTACGACGCACATGTTTGGATGACAGTTTTTGGAGGGATGTGGAGGGATTAGTGCGGGCCTTACAGCCCTTATATTCACTCATACGCATAGCAGATAGAGAGGGCTGCACACTTGGACTTGTTTATGAGTTCATGGATCGTGTCGGAGAGTCTATACAGAGATGTCCTTATTTGACATTGGAGAGGTAAGTTGAAACTTGGGTAACCATATTTTATTTTTTGTATGAGCATTCATGTTCAACTTTCAAGTCTTGACTCTTCAACATTCTTAAATCTTATTGTTTTCTAACTTCATTTGTTTTTTATCCATAGGATAGAGGAAATAAAAGGAATATGGAGGAAGAGGTGGGATTGGTTCCATCGCCCTATACATGGGATGGCCAATCTACTACATCCTTTATGGAGATCTGCATCACAGTCATTGGATATGGAGCTTGTGACTGCTTGGAATGACTATGTAGATCGATTGTATGGACCTTCTGATGTGGAGCTACGTGGGAAGTTGGAGCTTCAGCTCACCCAGTTTCAGAATAATGAAGGACTTTTTGGTAGAGACACGGCATGCTTGAGAAGCATGCAGTTGATGCCTGTGACATGGTGGGAGAGATACGGTGTTGGTACACCTGAGCTAGTAAGTGACAAGTCATTCTAATTTCCTTTTGAGTATTTAACTAATAAGTTATAACTTTGAAGTTTGTCTCATGAGTCATTCCTCTTCTTAATGAACTCTTTCTTTTTTATCTTGCAGAGAAAGTTAGCCATCCGCATACTTTCACAGGACTGTAGTGCAAGTCCATGTGAAAGGAATTGGAGTACATGGGCCCTCTTCCATACAAAGAAGAGGAATAGACTATCTACATTGCAGTTGGAGCGGCTTGTCTATTGCCACTGCAACTTGCGTTTATTGGAGCGTGGTGGCCACTCAGCACAGGTGCGGCAGGTTAACGTGGATGAGCTTGATATAGAGAGGGTCCATGATATACCTAGCATTCCGGCAGAGGACCTTGATCTATATGACATGCTCTATCAGGAGTTGACAGTGCCACAGCATGATACGAGGGCATCTCGGACTCGTTCTAGTCATAGAGCACACAGTGTACCGGGTCCATCTACTAGTAGGATGGAGGCATCTATTAGTCGAGCACCACATGATGATGATGATGATGATGATGATGATGATAGTGATGATGATGATAGTGACTCAGAGGATTTTGAGGATTGATGACTGCTCATGTGACATGTGTCACATGTCATATGTATTATGATATTATGACTTATGATTTACTTGATATTGATTGATCATTGTATTATTGACATTGCAGTTTATTGTTTGACTACTTAGTGATATCATGTATGATGTGACATGTCACATGGATGATGGTTACTGGAGTTTGGTATGATCATTGATGTATATGTATTATGGACATTGATGATTGGATTCTGATATATCATATCACATATGAGTTATGAGTCATGATAGTCACCAGTGTCATAATTTTGAGATGAGGTTGACTTTTTCACATGTTTTTGTCATAAATTATAATTCTTTGAAGTTTGTTTTAAATTTCAATGTTACTTGTAAGTTGTATATAATAGTATTTGTCTGGACTCTCATCATTTATGTCCATTGTCATATGAGTTGCTTGAATGTGCATTGTGAATTTGAATTTTAGAATGAGTCATTGAGTCATGATAATGATTAGTTGTAAATTCTGACATCATACATGTGCAATGTGCATTGTGCATCTTCCATCACTTCATTGAACAGGTGTCAAGGATTCGAGAATTTGGAATGAATCATAAATATTAAATATTCAATACATATTACATAAATTAACATAATACATACTATATAATACATATTATATATGGATATACTATAATA
>CM035425.1:87823400-87890900 GCA_020310875.1 Ceratopteris richardii | reverse complement strand
GGCAAGTAATTACTGCAAAGATGTTAACCATGCTTCATCTGATTTATACGTTGCAGCAAACAAGTTACGAAAATGATTTGTTCAGTAAGCAGCTATGGAGTCCCCATCCCGAAGAGTTAATCTATCCGTTTCCAACATAGATATCTGAAGCTTGAGATGCTTAGCCCGCAAAAAATAAAAAAAAACATCTCAAATTAGCATGAAGATCAGTCACTTCAGTACATCTAGCTCTGATTTTAGCTGATTGGATGGCATTATTTTCAATTATCTGCAAGCACGTGTATGCATCACACAATCTATTATACCCCGTATCAGAAAGTAATTGCCCTACATCTATCTTTTCACTCATGGTAAGTATAGTTTGCTCAGCTTCCAATTTAGCTGATCTAAGAACATTGGAAAAGAATTTTCCACCGTCCCTAATGACATCCTGCATACCCAGCACAAAGACCTCCCATTTCATACAAGCTGATACTTTCAATGAAAGTACATGTTGGATTAAGTTACAAACTTCAGATTTAAACATTGATGTCTGTAACCAGGAGTGATTAATTCTCAACGGAATTCTATAAAGTTTGTTCGGCACGCAAGAGCTCCATTGAGGCTCATGAAGATCAATCACCAAAGGGTTATGATCTGAAAGAAGCATCGTAGCATCTATCCACATTGAAGATGTTGCATCTAAATTGTGTACATGAGAATAGTAGCATCTATCAAGTCTGCTCATAGCTTTCTTATTTAACCTTGAGTGAAAGGTATATTTGATTGTATGCCCTCCAATGGAGTTCCATAAGTTCTTGCAGTGAAGCTTATGAAGAATTTCCTTCCAAATCACACTTTCTTGTGAAGAAATAAGAGAGGAAGTAGTTGTGCAGTCAACATCAGTCAACATTAGTATCAACCATATTGAAGTCCCCACACATCAAGATACGAGCATGTGTCCATAATTGAGAGCTTACCGAATGCTGAATTACCTGCAAAAGGCTTTTCCAAACCTGAATCCTTTCCCCAGCCGAGTTAGGCGCATAGATATTTATGCAAATATAAGATACCTCATGTAGCAGCAAATGTAAGATAATAAATCTGCCTGACGGGTCATCAAACAGTACTGTAAATTGAATACCCTTCCTAATAATGAAAAGGCAGCCTGAATACTCATTTTTAATACCATTATATCGCAATTGAAAGTCCTTCGTGCATAGAGATAGTCCAGCATGGTCATGCTTCTTGTGCTCTTGTATTATCATCACATCTAATTGTTGCCTAATAATCCATCTCCACAACCTTGTCCATTTACCATATTGTCCCAAACCTTGTAAATTCCATGTAGCTAATTTCATGAAATCAAAGGAGACGAGTGAGAGGACTCATCGTGAGTCAGAGCAGGAGCTAACTCTTGCAAAACAATATCCATATTATCAAAATAATCCGTCATATACTCCTCAGAATGAGATGCAAGGTTAGCCTCATTTAAAGGAGAAGCTGAATAGCCAGACTGGAATTTGCTTCTTTTACCTCGAAGAAGAGCTTTCTTATAACTAACTTGTGAAAATCCATCATTATCAACCACTCATTTCCCCACATCGCTTTCCCTGTGACCCATAATTTCTTTGCTAACTCCTTCACCCTCTCTACGCTTATATACGTTCAGCTTAACTGGAGTAACAGGAGCTTAACTCGAGTAACAGGAGCTACCGGATGCACTTGTCTTTCATTCACTTTTTCTTTCCCCTTAGAGCCAAAAGGCTGATCAATTGGTGACCTAGTGGCTGACATGTGTCCGATAGACCCATGATTAGGGGGCATTATCCTTTGCTTGCCAAAAATCTGTTCCTCAGGAACCAATATTTTACTCCCAGGGCAGGTGGGAATAAGGTTAACACCATCAGTTTTCAAAGAAGGACAATTCTTGGAATAGTGTCCTAAATTCCCACAGTGAAAGCATGAACCAGCCATGTTACCACACTTGAGATAAATGACAATTCGACCAACAACAGGCATATTTATACCAAGAGTTTTGGGAAAAGGTCTAGACGTATTCCAAAGCACACATATTCAATTTTTATTTGGCACAGAGATCGAAGGAATATATAACACCTTGCCAAGGACTTTAGCCACATTGCCAATATTGGCCCATAAAAATGAAGGCAAGTCAAGTCCATAAGCTCCACCCACACCGGGCACTTGTACAGAAGTTCTTCTTTCATTGCCTTAACCGGCTTCCAAGGAAATACATGCGCGATTAGACCACACAAAAAAACTGTCTGCTGCTCCAAAAATTGCGACTTAATGCCATTATCATTAAAAACAACCTCAAATAATCCATGTCCCGAGTAGAAGACTTTATCTACCACATCTTTGCCCACATTAGCATTGATAGCAAAAGCCACATCAGCTGCCAACGGAATTCGTGAAGTGAAAAAGAGAAGTAGGCCTTTCTCATGGAACATCAATGTTGACTCCCAAATCAAAGATAGGTCTATGTCAACTTTTAAATCACCCTAAACATTCTCGTCATGAGTAAGTGCATCTTCCATCATGCATTTCAACTTGTCCACATCCACAACATTTGGCAGAGGAGATTGAGGAACAGCATCAACTTGAGAAGGTTGATGAGCCAGGGAATCCATAACTGGCTGAGTGCTCTGCACATCTGAAACATATGTCGTGTCCATTACTCACTTGAATACTCAGAGAGAACTGTGGTCGATATGGAAACAAAACCCCAACAAAATCTGACGCAGCTCCTAATAACTGTGATGCAGCTCGTAAACCTCTTAGTGCAGACCTTGGAACAGAGGAACTATGAAAAACGCAAAGAAAACACAGATGGGCTGCTGCACGCAGAGAAACAAAAGGCGCTGCAGCTGGAGGAAGTGATGAAACCCTAATCCACAGTCGAAACCCTAACTGAAACGAATGTACAGATATTTACAAAGATTGCAGACAAGCAGACATCGAGCAGACGACGAGCAGCCATCCATCACACACATATCATATATATGTATATATATGTGTGTGTATATATATATATATATATATATATATATATATATATATATATATATATATATATATATATATATATATATATATATATATATATATATATATATATATCTCCCATGTGTGTGTGTGTGCATGGGTGCAGGTGCACACACACACACACACACTCAGAAAAAAACACCCAAACGTATGTGATGCATTGTATCACCTTGTTTTTTTTGTAGTTTGAAGGTTGATCTATATGTTAAGCCTTAGTCGCTTGTTATGCATGCACTATCATGGTCCTTTATTATGCTTGTAATGGCTTAGTCTCTCGTTATGCTTTTACTATGCTTGAAAATAATAGGTCATTATTTCGATTTACTTTGTAGTGATTATTCCTTTTGTCTTGTCATCAGGGTTTCAGCGTATAACATTTTTTCTGATGATTAATTAGCATGATGAGAGATTCATTCTTCCCAACTTGTCAAGTACAACATTTTAGAGAATTTCTAATCTGTATTTTACAGGTCTTTGGTGAATGATACCTACAAAACGGATCTTGTCTTGATGTATCCCCCTCACATGATAGCTTTGTCATGTATATTTTTGTCCAGTGTACTGAAGGAGAAGGACACCATTTCATGGTTTGAGGATCTGCGTATCGACTTGAATATGGTATCAGCATGCTCTAGATTTGTTTATATTAAAACAAATTCTTTGAGTAATTTCATGAGTAGTACATGAGATGGATTATTCTGGATTGCAGCTGAAGAACATATGCATGGTGATGCTTGACTTCTATGACAATTACCAACATGTAGAACTACTAGATGATCGAGTACATGTAGCACTAAACAAGATACGACAAAGGTAGTGAAATCCATACAATGGACAACATGTGACCTATCTTCAGAATAGTGGCATGTATGATAGTGAGACATTTCGTGGTGAAAATGGCTGAGAATCGTACACAGCCACCATACACATCAACACATCAGATTTCACCACGTAGGATGATTTACATCATGTACTGAATATACGACTGTATAATTAGTTTATGCGTGCAAAATCTACTAATAAATGTAGGACGATGCCCAAATAGATGATCAATAAATGTAGATTATTCTATACTAAAATAGCCACCAAAACATCCATGTAAAACTTGGATTTCTGTATCAACCCTTTGAGTTCTTTGAGTTCTGCATATGAGAGGGAGGAAAGAGAGGTTTTTGCATTCGTATTATAGCACGCTGCTCTTATTTGGCAAGCATCCAGAATCCCCAGTAAACGAGCCAACAACACGGTTTTCGGACATTGAATCTTAGTGAACTAAGCACTGAGTATTAAACAAGCTACATTCCACCAGTTTTTAACGTGAATGCATTTCTAGAAGAGATGCAGGATATCTTCGTTCTTGCTTTTATACCTTGCATGTTTAAAAAACATTTTAAATGGACTATTTGATCACAAAGACACGTTTTTTCTAATCCACCCGGAATAATTTTCCAAAAGAAAAGCGATTGCGTAGAAAGTATCTTGTTACCAAGCTTGACTGATTATTTGGAGCTACCAATCTATGAATTTGGATAGCCCATCTTTTTTTCTTTTTGCAGCACAAGCCAATGTCCATTGTATCTTTAAGCAGATTGTACTCGAAACGAGCGGATCACCATTCGTATCCCTACACAAATTCTAGTTTTTGTACTTGCGATCATTTAGTAAGGAAATCAATAGAAGAACATATGCTCTGAGATCGTGGCCACTCGCCTTTATTTATTTCACAAATATCATGCCTTGCGCAGATCTCAGGGAATGGAAACCAATTTTTTTGGAGTGTTATGGCATTTTGTACGACTCTTTATTACCTTCCTTAAAGAATACTTAGTCATTGAGGAAAGACAATGAGAACGGCTTGTCCACGCGAATAGCCCAGAAAGGAATTACATGGTAAAAAAGCTTTTAAGGAACCTTTGTTTACCATTCTTACATGGTAAAAAAGCTTTTAAGGAACCTTTGTTTACCATTCAAGCAAGCTCTCTGACATTGTTGTTTGATGCCACATGCATGGAAGCATACACGTATTTATACATACAAAAGAAGTATTTTCTATTTTCTACAAAGGATGATTTCCTCTCAAGTTAAAAAGCTCAACACATGTTCATCAATGGGAAAAATATATGTTATGATGTGATAAAAAGAATTGTTTATTAGGTGGACCGAATGCGCAACTAACAATATGCAATTTGTGAATAGATGTTGGGATTGAGTCATGGAACATAGTAACTTGCTCAATGGTCAGCATTATACATGATTTCCATATGAAAACGAAATCTGAAATTGTAACTTCTCATTATGGAAAGTGATATTCGGACCATTGTTTTCTTAAAATGGATAATGTTCGATAAGTGTATTAGAGCCTTGTCCCGTCATTGTTTAATGTAGTGATATCTAAGAAATGCATGTCTCACTTATGCATCAAAATGAGGACATGGAAAGCATACAAATAATAATGAATGCCTTTACATGAAAGCTCCCACTCTAGTATCACCCATGGTTAATCTCCTAAGAAGAACATGGCAATAAAGTAGCATATTCTTCTTTCATATTTGTGCATATGCACTTCTTATTTCATTGGACAATGTAATTTGGAAAAGGGAGTAGCACATTATAATGTATTGCAATTGATGCATTGAACCACTTCTTAACCTTATTCAATATCTAATCCTTGTGCCTTTGATAATTTGAAGACAATATTGGGAGGAATAAACTTACTTACCTTTCTGAAATGGCTAACCAAGATTAGCTATATGCAGGGTAAAACATTGAATCTACACTTTACTATATGGAATGTTTGAAGGTGATCTTTGTAGTTTCACGTAGTGTATCTTGCCTTTTTGGATGATATCACAAACGCTCTCTACACCTCTTTGTGTAGACCTATAAAAAGTGGAGAAAACTAGAGAATTAGTGAGCATTAATTTGCTATATGTAGGTTTCATCAAATGGGTAGTCTTTGTATAGTTCATGGTTGGCAAGGTCATTACATGTTTTTATTAGAATATATATACCGAAGAGTGTTTGGTAATCATGTTTCCTTTCACATAGACACTACTAGTAATAATCATTCATCATATCCTAGCAAAGATCAATATGGTTGATATGGCCAAGGGAGAGAAAAATAAACAATGGCAAAGAATATATTAGTATGAGTATATGATCTATGTCTCTTACATGATGGACATGCTATTGAATGTATAAAGGACTTGCAAATCAAGATCAAGTGATCCCTCTCAAGTAACAACAATGTTCAAAGCTATCGTAAGAGAGATCTTGTCAAAACATTGTTTGCATACGAGCCTTGTTTACATAGACTGGTCTTAGGTATCAACATGTAATCTGAAATAGTATTTATTTCCTCTATCTTCATAGATGAAGTAGATGGTGCAAGTAACTCTTTAACATGCCCATCAACTTGTTATTCTTTATTTTTGGTATTCCTTCATATATCATTTCTTATGGCAATGATGGCATTCAATATTCCTCTTTTGTGATTTGCTATTATCGTTGCCATGTTGAACATTTTTGTCTTTGTTCTTGCTCCTTCCATGTGGGTAATTCTTTCACTGGCAAGAATTAGAGTCTCTATATGCATCTCCACTATATGTGGTAGCCATAGACTTATTGTAAGTCACTTCATTCAAAAGTGCATGACATATGTCATTGTAGACAAGCTCTCCATGAGGCACATTGTTACTAATGGTTGTGTAGAATGTATCCCACAAGGATGGAAGTGTGCATATTGAGAGAATTTCTTTCATCTCATTATCGATCTTCATGTTTTATGCTTGTAATTGTGGAAATTGTTGGAGTTTGAGGTGTGCGGAAGCACATGAACAACACAAGGAAGAAGAAGAAGAAGAAGCTTGTAGCACAACACACAATATTGAATGTATTACCAAGTGAATGTACAAAGGTAAGTAACTGGTTAGGGTGATAGGCATATATATAAGCTGAAAAAAACCTTCTAAAGAGGGAAAACTGCACCTTGGTGGTCCTAATTGTGTTCACACATATCATTACTGAATTATATCAACAAATCTCCCCTTGGGAATGATGCAGTGAAAAGGAGCTAGCACTTATGTATAAGGAAGTGCTAAGCTATGTGGAATTTATCCACAAAAGGAAGTAAGCCCAAAGCTTTGCGGGAAGCTTTAAACTTCTCCCTAGGCAGAGCCTTTGTGAAAAGATCTACAATGTTCTCCTATGTGGGCATATATACCTAACTGATCTCTCCATGATGATAGTGCACCTCAATGTGCTTGGTGCGACCATGGAACACAGGGTTCATCACAATTGCCAATGTGCTCAGAGTGTCAGTGAAGAAGGTGGTAGCAGAAGATTGACTAATATCCAAATCAACAAAAAGCCGTTTGAGCCACACACACTCAATAGTCGCTTTGAAAGTTTCCTTATGCTTAGCCTCATAACTAGAGGTAGCCATAGTATGCTGCTTCTTGCTCAACCAAGATATGCATGAGCTACCAAGCATGAAGCAAAAACCATTGGTGGACACAACCTAGCCAGAGTCAGAAAAAGCATGTAAATCTAGCGGTTGTGGTCCCCCCTTGGGATAAAACAATCAAACTAGTCGGGTACCACTCAATTGAGAATGCATAAAAGAGCCCATTTGTGAGACAACAGATCGAATATCAGGCCGAGTAATGCAAAAGTAAATCAAGCATCCAATAGCTTGCTGATAGAGAATAACATCAAATGCATCTCTAGCATCATGAAGACTCAACCTAAATCTATTTCCATAAGAGTGGCAATGGGTTTGCAATTCTCAAAGCCAAAACATTGCAATAATGTGTCAATATATTTTGTTTTACACAAAGTTATTCTGCCATCAACTTGCATAAATTGAATGCCCAAACAATGATGCAAATGCCCCAAATTTGACATCTCAAAAGAGGTATGCAGATCAATCTTAAAACCAGCAATATGTTTCTCATTAGGAGAAGTGAGCAGCACGACATCAACATAGATAACAATGATCAATAGCGCATCGTTTATACGCTTACTACATATGGTGCTCTGAGTTGGACTATTCTCAAAGCCATGTGCAATCAAGTAGGCATATATCTTTTCATACCAAGCATGTGGTCCTTGCTTCAAACCATATAATGCCTTTTTTAACTTGCACACTTTGTTTCCATGCCCATTTTGCACAAAACCATGCAACTGAAATACATATACTCCATCATGTAAATCATCATTCAGAAATGCAATTTTAATGTCCAATTGATGCACGTTCCAACCATGATGAGATGCAAGTGCACAAATGTTATGAACTATTCCATCAAGCTTATGTTTCAGCTTGTATACCCATTTAGTACCAATGGTCTTCTTGCCTGGCATTATATTTCGATTGCATGGAAGCAATCCAATTTCCTAAATTTTTTGCTTCATCAAGAGAAATAGGCTCATATTCATCACTTATACCAGAGGCAGCCATAACATAGCAAACTATTGCAAAAGAAGCACTATGAGAGATTGAATGAGTACGATATGACAAAGGTGCATCTAATCTGCTATCTCACAAAGTCTACAGAAGCCATTTAGGCATAGTTTTTGCCTCCTCTACATTAGCCCTTTCATAAACAAGTGCATCATGAAAATCTACATAAGAAATGAGTGATCATCATCATGTGAAACATGTAAAGGTTGAGAATTTTCCTTATTTGGATGAGCACTTGACTATCCACATATAAAAAGGGGCAGCAAAGTGTCATACAGGTCTTTGGAGATAAGTGATGTCTACTTAGTGGATGAAAATAATGGGTGAATTGCACCTTCCACAAAAACAACAACATGGCTAAGCAAAATGCGTTTAATTTGTGGATGATACAGACGATATCCTTTGCTTTTAGCATTGTATCCAATAAAAATATATTTAATTTCTTTATCATCTAATTTTTTGCGTTGTTGTTTTGGCATTAATGCATATGCTAGACAACCAAAGACACACAAATGAGCAACAAATGGTTGTGATCATTCCAAGCCTCATATGGAGTGATATATCGTAGTGATTTGGTGGGATACCTGT
This sequence comes from Ceratopteris richardii, assembly GCA_020310875.1. NCBI lineage: Eukaryota > Viridiplantae > Streptophyta > Polypodiopsida > Polypodiales > Pteridaceae > Ceratopteris > Ceratopteris richardii. The sequence continues at coordinate 87,881,806 of CM035425.1, read as the reverse complement.
TAAGTATATATGTTGCATACATAATAGCTTCAAGCCAAAAGTTATGCGGTAAAGCTTGACTTTTGACCATACACCTCGCTGTCTCCATGAGTGACATGTTCTTCCTTTCATCAATGTCATTCTATTGAGGTGTATACGGCACTAACCACAGATGTTTTATCCAAAGCCAAAAATGCATTAAAACTAGAAGGCATGTATTCTCTCCCTCGATCAAAATGGAGGGTGCCCATCTTACATGCTGACAGATTTTCAACCAAAACAAAAGACTGATTGAAGCACATAATTACTTTAGGCTTTTCTTTCAATGGATACACCCATGCATGCTTGGAAAAATCATCAATAAAATTCACGGTACTTCCCAAAAGAGGGTGTCTGCATAGGACCGCATACATCACTATGAACACGCTACAATGTTTGAGTAGCTTGAATTGAACCATCTTTTGGGAAGGAGGAAAGTCGTATTATGCCCAAAATATAGCATTCACAAACATGTTTGCAAGGTGCCATAAGTTTGGGTAGAGAGAACACCATTTGAGATTTTTGTAGGCCTAACAAACTAGCATAATTTAGATGACCAAAACATGCATGCCAAAGCTTTGCATCTGTCACAGCCTGAGAATCTTGAACTGCACATACTTAATCATTCAGAGATTTTGCATAATCTATGAGCTTATACAATCCTGGATATAAAATGTCAGAAGCAATAGTAGCAGCGCCATTTGACAGATCATGAACATTACATCTGTCATGAATAAATTTCATAACCAAGCTAATCTTGGCTAATGCTGAAACTAATAACATATTTTTCTTGATCCGTGGCATAAACAAAGCATCTAACAATGTGAAAGAACTACAACCAGTAGTAGTGAGAATGATCTTATGAACTCTCATTATAGGATAAGAGGAGTTGTCAGTGCATGTTACAATATTCCTTGTAGGGGCAGGCTCAAGTGAACTAAAGAAACTACGCTGTGAGGTAATATGTTTGGTTCCCCCATTGTCAAAGTATCGAACATTTGAGTCTATTGCAGACATACAATGTTCATGAGAATGGGTCATAACTGCAAACAATAATAAAAGCCCATTTTTCATTCTACACAAGATTGACAGGCTCTGATTTAGGTATAGAAGCCTTTGCAACAACCATTTCGGCCTCTTTTTTCTTTGCCTCTTTTGCAACCAGTTTTGGATAAGTCTTTATGACATGATCATTTCCTTGATAGTATTTGCAAAACTGTTTCAACTTTTCTATTTTCTTCTTATCTCTATCTTCCTTTTCTCACTTTGAAGCATTAGCAGATTTATGCTTATTAGTAGATGAGCTCCATTTTCCCTTGCCTTTCTAACTAACTAAGAAAGCTTGATTTACAACATGCATGGTCGTTCTTCCTAAACTGATATTCCTACAACAAAACACAGACTAACTCCTCAAATGCTAAGGCACTTGAATTGCCTTTCATCATCAACCGAAGAGTAGAAGCAAAACTGTGATATGAATTAGTATATGCAACAAGAACTGCAGCATGAACATGAACATGAAGATCATCATCTTCAATGCCATTTGCATCACCTTCAATAATTGTATTTGGATTTTGTAGTAGGTCGTTTTTTGAGACCCTGCACAATATCCCACGGTCCTTTTGTAATCAATACAAGACACATCGTATATACCCACAATGAGTAATTGGTACCATCCAACTTATCCTCAATAGCCAACATACAGAATATGTCTAACTTGTCCTGAATATGGAACTACCTTGTCGAGCTCCGCTAAACCTGTAGTAGATTTCGAGGCACTTGTATTGGCGATCCAAAACTTATATATATGTTTGGCATAAAAGGATGAAATTGTCTGCATATGTGTTTCCATAGTATATTAAGAGGTTGAAATGAGCTCAAATCAAAATTTCGGCACCACACAGCGAAGCTATTTTGAACTGCTGATCATCTTGAGTATGCTCACCAATTTTTTGTGTGATTCTAAGACTTTGATTAGAGGGTTATCAACGATGCCCTAGATGAAGCGGTGACCTACTCTAATACCAGTTGTTGGAGTTTGAGGTCTACAAGAGCACCCGAACAACTTGAAGCGCAACACACAATGTTGAATGCATTACCAAGAGAATGTACAAAGATAAGTTAGGGTTATAGCCGTATGTATAATTTTGGGGAAAGAAACCTTCTAAAGAGGGAAAAAGGTGCCTCAACAGTCCTAAGTGTGTTCATACACATCACTTCTAAAATATATCAATAAAAATAATGCATGAAACTCATTTAGATGACTGCCAAAGTTGTCTATATTCTTCATGTGTAAGTTGTATAACTTTCTTATGAGCTATATCTTGTTTGATAGACTTTTCTCATATGTATTACATAAATTTTGCCATATCTTCTTTAATGCCTCACCATGCACAATTGTAAAATGTACACTATCAACTATGGCAAGTGAATAGCAGACATATCCGTTCGATCAAGTCGCTTTTAATCATCATCATTCATATCAAGAAGTTTCTTGTAGGGACACTAATTGGCTTCCATTGTCTTCTGTGAATCATGACATCTTGAATCTAATACTTCTATTGAGTAAAGTTAGTGGTATCAAACATGCAAACCTCAAAGTGGTTTTTCCCTTGTAAATTTGATGGCCTATGCATTAGATCCTAATCGATCGGATGCCATGGTGAGAAATAATTGACTAGGGAATATTGATTAAATTAGAAATAATCAGGCATGATTGATACTTAAAAGTTAACAGATGAACAATAGTGATCGATAAGCGAATTTAAAAAGAAGCATGTATGCAAGCTACTATGCTTATATCAAGAAGCAATTTAGGGAGTAAAATCAACACATGTATACTTAAAAATCTAAATGTTGCAAGAATTTGATGGTCTTCTTTGTAAGTTGGACATATGGTCAAGAATAAAAAATCATGAAATTATAAATAATATCATGTAAAACTAAGTAAAGAACATAGTATTTAATTGAGATCAATGCATACAATCGAGGTATTCAAACACGCCAAGTGCGTTTATCCAATATCTATAAGTGTAGTAATATACATATTCTATGGGGAGGCTAGGATATGTCTTCCACATGTATCATCGAAGAGGGCTTGACATTTAAATCTCCCAGCAAAGAAAACCTCATGGCCCTCTTTTATATACGTAAAAGGCTTATGTAAAACATAATTGCCATGTCATAACACATTAATGTACGTAGGTAGTGTACCAATATATACATAGTGCATGCTCAACCAATGTATATGAACAATAAATAAGTATAGCTGAGCTCAGGAGCTAAAAAGAAAATCCAAGGTCATAGCTATGTAAGGCTCAATACTCTTGCAAAACAAGCTACCAAGTGTCATTGGACCATTGATGAATGGTGGCTATTTTGACCACAATTGAGACATGTTCAAGAAATTTGCAAGCACACTGGTATGGTTAGAAAACAACCTTGTGTTGAGAATATGAGAGTGCATCTCCCTTTTGTATCTTCGAGTCACTCTATTTCTATTTTTATTTCCATTCCAATTCCATTTTATATTATATCCTTTGTATTTGGATACATTGCCATTTGTATATACCAATGTATTCATTCTCCTTTGAGGGGAATTATGCCACATGAGATGTAATTTTGAGAGCCCCTCCCAACTCTATATAAGAAGGGTGTCTCCCCCCATTTGTACTTGGTTAGAAGCTTGAGGAGCCTACTCCATGCTCTTGGCAAGCTCATTTGTAATCCATGTGAGTTTACTTATTTCTTGGTCTACTCACTTTGAGTCTCTCACACTCTTTCTTTTGTGAGTACACTCTTTTCATTTTGCTTCTATGTGTGTACTCTCTACATGGTATTGGAGTGCTAGGTGGAGGTCTTGGTGGTGCGTTTGGTGGTTGTTTTGGTGGTGATGCTGGTAGAGCTTGGTGATCCAATCATTGGGAGGCTTCTTTGCCATCCTTTTGTGCTCTTTTTGGGTTACATTCTACCCATTTGCCCACGCTCCCACCCTTCTCTTTACCCCCATTTTCCCAACCTACCATTTCTTCCACCCTTGTTTTTTATATTTTTTGGTGATGCATTATGCAGTTAATGAACGCATTGATAGCATTTCTAGTGAATCTCATTATCTTGAAGTGTTTATAAACACTTTTGAGAATCCTTCAGCTAATGCATTTCATTTTTTTTTTAGTTTTTATAAACACCCTTTACTTTATGCTGTGTGGAACCTCTCCATCTTTGTGATCTGACTTTGTGAACCATTTTGGATCCATCTCACTTTACTATTGCATAAAAAAAGAGTACTTTTCTATATACCTATCTCTGTCCACTCTCTTGTTTCCTCTCTATATCGAAGGTGTAGAGGCGGTGTGTAGAGGCAGATGCAGAAGCCATCTGGAACATTCATAGCTTCGGTTGCAAGAGCTCCATATGAGCTGCAGTTGACGAATACTAGCCTAAGATATTACCGGACTAAGAAAGAGTGGGTCACGTACATCTTCATTTGAACTTAGAAACTCCAATCACTTTTGTTATTCTCGATCATTTGCATCCCACAAAGCTGTCAAATTAGTCTCCAATCCCTCCTTGACTTCGTCCCCTATCATTTGGTTTTCTGTCACTTCTGATCACCTTCAATCCAGTCTTCCACCATCATCCCTCCAATTTCCTGGATAGCGGATGGAATTGGCAATGATAAAGAGTCATAATGAGCTTCTTCTCATCATAAAGAGAGAACATGACTTGCTAAAAGGCTCTCTGAAGTAGCCCAGTTGCACTCTCTATGGCAACATAGCTCACCTGCACATTAAAGAAACCAAATCACTGCACTTTATAAAGCAACTTAACTGTGCCATCTCTAAGCTTGAAAGAGGAAAACGAAGATGGATGTCAAAGGATGATCTTAAGAGAAAGTTTGGGTTGAGGCTGTGCAACATCAACAAACCTGAAAGCGATAGGAGATCGGGTTGTTTGACTACTGGCAAAGTTGTGTAGTGCACTTACACAAGCTACAAACCTGGGTATACATAAAGGCTTGGACATGACAAACTTCTATCTCTTTGAAATTTGGAAGTAGGGTAGAAATGTGCCATTTTTGAGAGAGAGAGAGAGAGAGAGAGAAAGAAAGTCATATTAACATCTATGAAAAGGCCAAACTTGGCCTATGAGACAAAACCATGTACAACTGTGGTCATGTCTATGTATCGATGGAAAGAAAAGTATTCACTACAAAAAAGAACTATGTAGCATGAAAACAGCAAGATGATGGTGTATGTAGCAATGATGGAATAGTGGAGATAGAGTAGTCGTGCATGGGGCGAGCGTCACACTGACTCTGTAGATAATGACCACCTACTACATGGGTACATGTGTGGAAGTGAATATGTATACCTTAATTGGTACAGATGGGTGGAGCAGGGTGGAGTATATGGTACATCGGAGGTGGACTCAACAACTCCTGCAAGAGGGTGACCCAAGTGGTGGTGGTGCATTGATGCTCCATCATGTGATCATGGGCTATCTAGATGCAAGAGATGTCCTCATGATGTAGACATGGTTGTTGGTACCCAGTCATATGTGGTCTGCATCGCACTCTCTATGCTGCTGTGTGCTCGAGCATGAGCCTTATGCCTGTGGGAGGCTGGTCTATCTGATGTGGCTCAAGTCACAGAAAGAATTGAGTAATAGTCTGCTAGGTACCTTTTTGTGTCTCACATGTGTGTTGTAGCATCTGCTCTCGCCTCTCATATGATGTCGTGATATAGCGATCCACCCTTTGTTGGTCTCCTATAGTCATGCACAAATGGAGTGAATCCTCAATCTGGAATGGTGCTCATAAGTCCAAGTATGTTGGGCATCTCGTAATAAAGTGCTCCTTGCTCTCTATCTCTATATGGCAAACTTGGCACCACCTCTCCTCTCGGGGGACTCCTCTGGCCAGAACTCACTCGATCTCAAGCTGATGTGAAGAAACTCGAAGCTTTCCAGTGACAACACGTAGGCGGTGTGGTAGGTATGTCTCCATTTAACATAGTGAGGCTCAAGAGAGGGTACCGAAGATGTAGTTGATTGTGCTCTCGCCGCCTCCATGTGCAAAGCATGTCAATCTGCTTGATTCAGCCATCTATGCATCCCTTTGTAAATAACGAGATGGTGTTGAATGCCGAGCTTGAGTAGGTGTCTATCGTAGCCTATGATGTCCTGGCCCATGTCTACTGATATTCGGCTAGTTCCTCTCTCCTCTAGTCCGCTGCTCCTCATGATCAATGATTGCTCCATATCATATGACACACTAGCATGATTGTGTGCGTCCATTGAAGTTCCTCATAGGAAGACCTCACCGAGAGTGCTTCAGTGTAGTATCTCCTCTAAGAGTGCAGTGTAGGGTGAATCATTGTCTCTGTATGGCTCCTTCCAGTCATGTCCAGAGTATAAAGATCCTCGTGGTGGTAAGTAGCAAATGGCTATGTAGATCCACCTCTATGCTTCTATCTCCAAGCATACCCACATGTATCGTGCCTCCTCGTCTCAACTCATGATGTGGATCCGACCCCGTATCTCCTGTCTGAATATGATGGTGACACCACTTGATCCTCGTGTTGTACTCTATCGCATTGTGGTCCTCAATATGGATGCCCACTGGAAACTTGTTATATGAGGGAGCCCTATCTCTGGGCTCTCGTGCGTCTCTGTGATGCAAGCAAAGTCGTGTGTCTCTAGGATCTCCTCGAGTATGTTTGCTCATGTCCAAAGTGCTCCATTGCAGTTGCATACTGCTCCTCTGAGTGATGCCTCCTGGGGTGGTGATGTCCCATAGGTCGTGTGGCCCTATTTGATAGAGCATCCATCTATGAAGACCTTATCATCACAATAAAAGGCCTTCCTCCCCTCTCGACGTGCTTGGAGTATCTGTGGCATGCAAGCATGTCGATGTGCTACCTGCATCCTTGTGAGGTCCTTGTCCATGTAAAGGGCGTCGTCGTGTAGTCCACGTAGTACTAATCGACATCTAAAAAAGGTGGTCCATGTCTCCTCGGAGCTCATATGAAGGATGAGTGCTCGGGAGCAAGATGTATCCCTCCCAAACCTCCATGTGTCTGTGAAGGGCATGGTCTCATATCCAAGTCAATGGCAGATGTCGATGGCATCTTCCTCCAACGATGTTCCCTATCGGAGGTGTGTAATTTGAACCTAGAGTCTTCGGATGTGTCAAAGTCTCTCCTCCTCGAGCGTATCTAGAACTCGTGTGAGCTCTTCCTTCTTCACGTCTTCATTGACTTCCTTCTTAATCCTTTTGAAGACTACTTCTACCCAGAACTCTCAGGTGGATTCTACCTCCATTTTGACTTCCTTTTTTATTTCTTCTTTGAGTTTCTCTACATTGGAGATCTCCGCCTCTTCTTTGAGGTGCTCATAGGTTGTTCTCCAAGTGTCTCGCTCTTGTGTGAGGGTCTATACTTGTTCTTTGAGTCCTTTGAATTTATCCATCAGTTTTCGTATCTCAACATTTACTTGTTCTTCGAGTCGTGTAAATTTATCCATCATTTTTCATCTCCATGTTGAGGGTGCAGTATGCTTCCTTTTTGGCCTCTTTGATGCTTTAAGGGTAAGTTTGTCTACTTCCTTCCGGTCCATGGGAGCCATATCGGTTCTCCAATAGAGAGAGAGAGAGAGAGAAAGAGAGAGAGAGAACAATATTCTATTAAGCATTACTCGAAAATGCATGCTTGCATTAGCTTCCAAACACTCGACTCACCTAGTTTCTCTTTGACAGTGATCAGCACATACTTGCTATGCAGCCGTTTCAATAACAATGTTAAACTACGCAGATAGCCAGCCACACTGAGTGAAAGGCATGCCATTTTCTCTGCTAACATTTCTCTACTGAGAGAAAGAGATAGAGACAGATAGAGATTCATCTCTCAAGAGATCTCCTTCCTTTGCTTGTATGTGCTAGACTATGGAATTTGATTATGCTAAGCTCACAGTACCTCCTTAGAGAAAACGTATCCCACATAGTGTCGAGTGATAAGGTCTATACCAGCGTCAGAGATGGCTTGGGTTTGTGCTCTATAGAAGACAATGATTGTTTGGTTCCATTCGTGAGGCAAAAGGCTCAGAAATCGGATGAATTAGAATTTATCATGCCCACATGATTGCTTTGCAAAAGGATAATATTCGGGAGTCAGCAACCATTCATAGCTTTGATAGGACATCATCTATGATGTAACCAAACCAAGCCACTTGTTTTTTCTCCCTCAGTTGCTTCTTTTGAATTTCTCCCAAACTCACAAAAAACCTTGATTTTACATATATGCACATGTTCGTGACTCAAATTCAGCTTAGAACCTTCCATGAGCTTCATTCAGAGAACGGGGACCACACAATTCGTGAATATCTTTGGTCTTAGTTTTAGTGATTCAACAAATGCCTAAAATCTGAGTTTTTGGTACCATTAATTGATCTTTGGGCAAATTATTTTACACTCAGTACTCATATTACTCTCTCATCAAGGGGTTTTATTGCATCTCTATTTTTCTAATATTTCTATCATATCAATCCTCATTTCAAGGGTACCCACTTTGTAAGAGCACTTTGCATTCTTCAAGAGGTTACTTCTCAAGGGTACCCAACTCTACATTGGCAGTATATTTGGCACTAAATGCCCTCTTCTCTTGTAATAACAAAAATATAAGAAATATCTTCTGTGTATGCACTTGTGGGTTGGAGGCTAGTCTAAGCCCACCCACACAGTACTTCGGTTTTTGTACCTACTAAAGCTATCTTGGTGTACAAAGGGCTACTCTAAGCCCTCCCCTTGCATCGATTCATCTTACTTGCATTATCCAATGTAGGGCTACTCTAAGTCCCCCCTCTCCAAGATGTCTACTTCATTTTTCATGCAAGCATAGGGCTAGTCTAAGCCCACTACCCCTACTCAATTTTGTGAACCAATTTCTTTTTATCTTTGCATGTGTGCTGAATTCATTTAAATGGTAATAATGTCAATGATTTTGAATGCAATATCCTCAAGTTCGTTGTATTTACCCTCCTTTATGTCGATATTCATGCAGAAAGATGAAAGAATAAATAGCACAAATTACAATCTATGGAAGGACACCATTAGGGCCTATCTCTATACAAATCTATTGTACAAGGTAGTTGAAGGAGCAGAACGTGAGCCTAATAAGGATAACGATCTAGGAGCTTGGAATACATGGAATATAAAGGACAAGCGAGCATTAGGCTACCTTCTCCTCATGTGTGACGAACTATAAAGGGTCAAATCACTGCATGTAAAACTTTAAAAGAAGCTTGGGATACTCCAGCAAATCTATATGATGATAAAACAACTTCTAAGATTTATACTCTAGAGGTTGAGTTTCACAATCTCACTATACATCCACAAGATACCATCACAAAAGTGATATCCAAATTTGAAGATTATCGATGCAAGTTAGCTCTTTGTGGACGACAAATTTCAAGTGAAGACATGGTTATTAGGTTACTCAACAAGCTTCCTCAGTCTTATGAGACTTTTGTGACCACTCTATACAATAGAGGTCAAGTGCTCACTTGGGAAGAAGTTAGAAGATTCTTGCTTCTCCATGACTCTAGACAAAGGACCCAAGCTACCCAAGAAACATCCATGAAGGCTAAAGCCACCTTCCACAAGAATAAAGGACAAAAAGGCAATCAAGAATCAAAGGACAAAGGCAAGAAGAATTTCACATGCAAATTTATGGCAAGATCTCTTCCAATCATCTTGTCAAAGATTTACCTAGGACCACATAAGTGGAATTGAACTATCAAGCATGTGCAAAGCAAATATCTATCCCTTGGCCTATAGAAGCATCCATTTTTGCATCTAAACCCTTAGCATGTCCATGCCGATATTTGTGGACGTACGCATACACCTTCTCCTAGTGGGTCAATTTACTTCTTCTTAATAGTAGATGACTTCACTAGATACACCTGGGTTTATTCACTCAAGCATAAAGAAGATGCCCTTTCCAAGTTTAAGGAGTGGACACAAATAGTTCAAGAAGACTTTTCAAGTTCTTTGAAGGTCATCCGATCTGATGGAGATAGTAGCTTTGTCAATCATAACTTCTCCAAGTACATGACGCAACACGGAATCAAGTATCAAGCAATGCAAGATACTCAACAAGGTATTGCCTTCTAGAAGATTCGAAGTGTAATTGAGATGGCCAACGTTATGCTTAGTCAAAAGAAACTTCCACTAAAGTTTTGGGGTGAAGTATTATAGATAGCAGTACATATTCAAAACAGAGGGTTCTCACATGTCTTGAAGAACCAAACATCATTTGAGGCTTACTTTTAGAAGAAGCCAAGTGTAAGCTATTTCTGCATCTTTGTTAGTGATGCCTGTGTCCAAGGCCATGATGATGATCAGCCTAAGCAGTACATTTTCATTGGTTACAATGAAGGGTAGAAGGCATACAAACTCTATGACCCAAAGAGTCACTCAATTACAACAACCAAAGACTGCACCTTCGATGAATATTCTAAGTATTCATCCCTTTTGGATTCTCCCATTTCTGCTTCAGAGCAGGTTCGTTCCAGTTTCGAAAAGTCACACTATGTGGAGCATCCTCTCTTTGTACATGACTTTCCAGATTATGGTATAGTTTTGGAGCATGAGGAATCAGAGATATAATCTCTGCTTAAACCTGAGATGGCTATACCTCCTATCGTACCATCAAAGGTTTACATTTCCCCTCAGCTTCAGTTGGGCATTACTCTAGGATCAGTGACTCATCATTTTCCATTCCTATCTTCAAGAGCCCACTTACCTTGTCTATAGAAGCATTCTGTGCATGTACTCTTCCATTCTTGGAGTCTAGTATCTTTTCATTTACCATAGGATACTCATGCAACTACTTGGATTCATCACTTAGTTGGATCCTTTTTTGAGTGAGCTTCTCGATTTAGAGTGGGCTTCTATGGTCCTACCGACACACATCAGGACTTTGTACACTCCATGGAGGACTACAACATACAGATGTACTACCATGTGATTGTAACTTTATGCTTCATGCTTTATATTTCATTCTTGCAAGACCTACTTCTTGGTGATACACATCTCGTGGTGAATATTGTCAAAGCTTTGGAGGTTTCCACGTACCACATGGAGCCATGCTACCTATCTCGCATGAAGGTTATCTCGTCTTGTGAGATCTTGTTCCATTCCTATACCTCGTTGGTGGTGTACCTATGGAGCATCCACTTGATCCATCTGGTGGACATCTTATGGAGTACTTGGCAATCCCACATGGTTGATACCACTTGGAGGCTATGGATTTCCAAATGGAGACTTCCTATTTGGTGCTTGTGTTGCTGCTGCTACATTCCTGGTGGACCTTTTTCTCATACCCTAGCAGCCTCCATACTCTACAAAATGGATCCGTAGAGGGGGTTTTGAGAATATGAGAGTGCATCTCCCTTTTGTATCTTGGAGTCACTCTATTTGTATTTCTATTTCTATTTCCATTCCATTTCCATTTTATATTATATCCTTTGTATTTGGGTACCTCACCATTTGCTTCTACCAGTGTATTCATTTTCCTTTGAGAGGAATTATCCCACATGAGATGTACTTTGGAGAGCCCCTCCCAAATCTATGTAAGGAGGGCCTCTCCCCCCATTTGTACTTGGTTAGAAGCTTGAGCAGCCTACTCCATGATCTTTGCAAGCTCATTTCTAATCCATGTGAGTTTACCCATTTCTTGGTCTACTCACTTTGAGTCTCTCACACTCTTTCTTTTATGAGTACACTCTTCTTTTCATTTTTCTTCCACTCGTGGACTCTCTACACCTTGAATTGGAAGATTCTCTCTATATGAATCAACATGAGTAGGATTCTTGAAGTATTCAAAGATGTACAAGGAAGCTTATGCACAAAGAAACTTCAAAATGGCTTTAAAATGCACCCTAAAATTGATTTACATAAGCTTTTTGAGGCCAAAAAAGAGAGCTATGAGGAGTCAAATTTTGTTCAAGATAAGGTCAAGCTTAGCCTTTATTCTCTCTCAATCACAAAGTGGATGTAATTCAATGCAAAGATATTGCTAGTTAAGTGAGCTATGAGACAATACTGGGATAGGAGATGTCTTCGAAAACATTGGTTACCCCTACCCTTTTGTATTGTTAAGGTCTTGTCTCATGCATAGCCAACAATGCCAATGGTGACTTCCATGAAAAAGATGAAAAGATAATAAAAAGATATGCCAAGATCTATGCATTAGTTGGCACTTTTTTCATAAACCTTGGAGTCCACAAGGTTGTAAGTTTTAATCACACTGTGCAAACTATCAACAATCTATGTATTCGCATGTGAAATTGCTCTCACACCAACAAAGGGAGCTTTCTAGCTCCTCAGTGCATCTTACATTTTTGGATCATAATCCCCATTCTCTATGGCTTCCCAAATCTTGAAATATGCAAGTTTAAGCCTACATTCCCTCGAATGGATTCAAGTAGCTCACTAGTGATCTGAGTAAAATGCAGTCTGTTGAGCATAGGCATGCGGCTAAGCGAAACAGCCACTACATTAAACTTTCCCTTCCTATACCTAAGCTCATAATCAAACTCATAATGGGTCTCTGCCCATTGGGCCTTACAACCTTTTAGGTCTGCTTGATTAGAGAGCCACTTAATGCTCTCTTGATCAAACACTATCGTGATGTTGGCCCCATATAAGTAATGACATCAGCTCTTCAAAGCATGGACAATTTCATACAACTCCTTCTCATAGACAGAATAATTCTTCTGAGTAGGTTCTTGTTTCTTACTCTCAAAAGCTACTAGTCGACCATCCAGAACTAAAACTGCTCCTGTAACAAAATCACTTGTGTCAATTTCAACCACAAAGGGTTTATTGGGATTTGCTATGTGCGAAAGTGGAGATATAGCAATTACTACTTTAAATTTCTCCATACATTGCTTCTTTTCATCTCCCCAATGAAAGGCTTCCCTTTTCCCTTTAATTTGTTCTCTCATCCAGACAACAGTTTTGGCATAATTCTCAATGAATCTTTGATAGAATCTTGATAAACCTAGGAAGATCTATAGCTCTTCTAGGTTCTTGGGATGTGGCCATTCCATGATAGCCCTTACTTTTTTAGGATCCATCTGGACTCTGTTTTGGGAGACTACATGCCCAAGGTATCTAACCTCTGTTTTGAAAAATTCCCACTTTGACTCCTTAGCAAAGAGTCAATTTTCCCTCAATACTTGGAATACTTATCTCAATTGTTCCAAGTGCTCTTGTTCTGATCTACCATAGATCATAATATCATCCAGGAAATTTACTACATACTGCCCTAGATAAGACCATAATGCACTATTCATGAGCTTCATGAAAGTGGTAGGAGCATTGATGAGACCAAAAGGAATCAGCAAAAACTCATAGTGCCCATATCTAGTCCTGCATACAGTTTTACGGACATCCTCTATCCTAATCCTAATCTAATCATACCCTGATCTCAAGTCAAGCTTGGTAAAATACCTAGCTTGATGTGACTGATTAAATAGGTCTTCCAATCTAGGCATTGGAAACCTATTTTTGATAGTTACCTTGTTTAGTGCTCTATAGTCTATGCATATCTCATAGAGTCATCTGTCTTCTTGACCAAGAACATTGTTGATGCCTAAGGTGAGTTACTAGGCGTAATGAAGTCCTTATCTGAATAGTCATGTAATTGCCTCTCAATCCCCTCATGCTAACAAACACTAAGCCTATAAGGTGGCTTACAATTAGGGTTAGTGTTAGTAACTACCTCAATAGCATGGTCAATGTCCCCTCTCTCAAGTGGTAGTCCTTTAGGTAAGCCTCTGGGAAAAATATCTCTAAATTCAAACATAAGATCTTCAAAACCTTTAACAACACACTCTTTCAAGAAAGAATAGTAAAACATCATGTCCATATTTACATTTATAGCATGAAAATATACATCAGATGAAGTATCTGTACAATGCTCAAAATCTTGACTATGCAAAAAAAGATCTCCTATACATGCTGAAAATGACAAAGACTATACAACTCTAAAGATGAGATGAGAGGTGAAGTAGGTACATCTCTCTCTCCCTGTATACAAAATTTACTTCCATTTAAGTGTCTTTCCCAACCCCCATAGCCCTGTATACAAATTTTACTTCCGTTTTGGTAACTGTGTTTAAGTGTGTCTCCCAACCCCCATAGCCACTCTCATCCTAATGCAAGGTCTGTCCTCTCCATATTCATGATTTGAAAGTCCATATGGTCAATGTAATCCTGTATCTTGACTTCCAAATTGGATATCATAGTATCACATATCCTCTTGTCCTCCCCTTGCATCATAGATACTATGTATTTATTCTAGAGAGTACACACACAGAAGCAAAATGAAAAGAAGAGTGTACTCACAAAAGGAAGAGTGTGTGAGACTCAAAATGAGTAGACCATGAAATGGGTAAAGCTCAAATGGATTAGAAATGATCTTTCCAAGAGCATGGAGTAGGCTCCTCAAGCTTCTAACCAGTACAAATGGGGGGAGAGTCCCTCCTTATATAGATTTGGGAGGGGCTCTCCAAAGTACATCTCATGTGGGATAATTCCCTTGAAAGGAGAATGAATACAATGGTAGAAGCAAATGGCAAGGTACCCAAGTGCAAAGGAAATACAATATAAAATGGAAATAAACTAGAAATGGAGTGCCTCCTAGATACAAAATGGAGATGTACTCATTCGGATACAAATGTAGATGATGTAGGAGCAATCTTGCGGATACAAAATGGAGATGTACTCATGCGGATACAAATGTAGATGATGTCATCAACACCCCCTCTATAGCTTCATTTTGGAGCAACTGAATGCTATAGATGTCCACCAAGCACTGGAGTAGAATCGGAGGTAGAGCCTTCATGAACATGTCTGTTAGGTTCTCCTGAGAGATACACTGGTCCATAGTAATCTCCTAAGACACGAGCTTCTTGTGGATGAAATGGTATTGGATCTCGATGTGCTTTGTCTGAGCATGGAACAGTGGATTCTTGGCGATGGCCAAGGCTAACTGGTTGTCCCTACGGATGCATGTCAGAGTAATGTCAGATAATAAATGTCGAAGCCAGATGGCCTCCCATGTTGCAAAGTTGGATGCTCGATACTCGGCCTCAGTGGATGATAGAGCAACTGTAGGCTGCTTCTTGCCCATGAGATATGTCCTGAGCTAAGCAAGAATATGTACCTAGAAGTAGACTATCGAGAATCATGATCACCAACCCAATCTGAATCTGAATATCTGGTGATTTCGATGTCCCCTCTGTATCAAAGACCATGATGTCGAGTGAGGGCAAGGTAGCAAAGTAGTCTCTAAGTAGCATCCCAATGTGTTTGTCGAGGCTGATGTGCTAGTCTAGTGTTGGCAAGGTAGAGTAATGAGCCAACAAGCTATCGATAAGTATGCACATCCACAAGTGATGATGAATCGTCTAGTGTGAGTTTGATGTTTGGATCAAGTGGTGTAGATGCTAAGCGATATTGTTCCATGTTATATCTAGAAAGAAGATCAAAGCAGTACTTCTTTTATGATAGGAATATGCCTTCTTTTTTTTGCCAAACTTCCATACCCAAGAAGTAGTGAAGTGGTCCAAGATCTGTCATAGAGTACTCAAAGTGAAGTTGTGCAATGATGAATTGGATGCATTCGTCATCTAAACCTATCAATATCAAGTCATCTACATAGAGGATGATGATGGCAACTAAGGACTCCTTTTGGTAGATGAAGAGGTTAGCATTAGCATTGCTTCTGTGAAATCCTTTAGCTTCAAAGAAATTGTGAATCTTTTCATACCAGGCCCTAGGAGCTTTCTTGAGTCCATAAAGTGATTTGTGAAGTTTGTATACTTGGTCTTCCTTTCCTTGGATCTTGAATCCTTCAGGTTTTTCAACATATACTTCTTCTTGAATATCTCCATTGAGGAACACACTTTTGACGTCCAGTTGGTAGATAGGCCACTTGAAATGTGCACTTAGTGCTAGAATGATCCTTATGGTGGTAAACCTTGCAATAGGGGCAAAGGTTTCTTCATAGTCAATGTAACTAATATGACTTGATGATTTGTGGGCTTAGGTACAAGAGGCCAAGTCTTGTTCTTCTTGATTGCATCCATTTCCACTTGCATAGCTTCTTCCCACTCAGGTTTTCCTTGAGTTTCTTTGTAGTTAGAAGGTTCTGGTATTTGTTGAATCTAATGCATCAAGGCATAATTGACATAATGACTTTGTTCTCGTTGTCTCTTGTCAATAAGTCTTTGAGATCTTCTCGGTTGACTTGAAGTACTTGCTTCTAAGTTGGGTTTGGAAAAGATTGAGTCCTCCTCTGTAGCATAGATGGATGGACTAAGATTTATTGTTGGATCCTTGTTGTAGTATGTGAAAGCTTCATTGAATATTACATCCTTAGATATTATGACGGAGTGGTTTTCAAGATCATATAAGTGATACGCGTTTGATTGCTCACTATACTCTATGAAGATGTGCTTCTTAGACTTGGATTACAACTTGTTGTGATCTTCTTTTGGCACGTGGACAAATGCTTTACTGCCAAATACTCGAAAGTAATACACATTAGGATTTCTTCCATAGTATGCACGTGTCAAATGCTTTACTGCCAAATACTCGAAAGTAATACACATTAGGATTTCTTCCATAGTATGCTTCAAATGGTTTCTTGTTGTGCAATCCACTAGTGAAGCCTCGATTAAGTATGTGAACAGCAGTATGCACTATTTCTGCCCAGAACTTATAGGGTAAGTCTTTATTATGAAGCATAGTTCTCACCATTTCCATCACGCTTCGATTCTTTCTCTCAACTACTCCATTTTGGGATGGAGTGTGAGGTTGAGTAACTTGTCTTTTTGTCCCTTTTTGTTTGAGGAAGTTGTCAAAGTCATGATTTATGAATTCACCACCTCCATCTGACCGGATGGTCTTAATGGACTTGGAAGCTTCATTCTCCATTTGGCTGGTCCATTCACGAAACGTAGTAAAAGTGTCTGCCTTTGATTTCAAGAAATACACTCAAATGTATCAGGATTGGTCATCTACTAAAAGAAAGAAATAGAATGATCCACTGAGAGATAGGGTGTTCATGAGTCCACAAAGATCCATGTGAATAAGGGCTAAAGGGTTCCTAGCTCTTATTGACGCTTTCTTTGGAACGGGAGCCCTATGTTGCTTGCCTTGAGTGCAAGCCTAGCAGATATCATTGAGTTGCCCAAGCTTGGGTAATCCTTTCACTATCTATGATAAAGAAGTTCTTGGTAAATAGGAGGTGTACCCATATCTTTGGTGCCATAAACAAGATAGTGATTCCTTGGATAGAAAACAAGATAATTTATATAAGCCCTTCTCTTCAATGCCTTGGCCAATTATGTCTTTCGTATGAGGATCAATGACTTTGATAGAGATATTGTCAAACAACACTTTTTTGTTATGATCGATAATTTCTTTTACTGACAGTAAGTTCATGCATAAATTGGGAACAAATAACACATTTGAAACTAATTTGCATTCCCCTTGAGCATTTGTGATCTGTACTTTTCCTTTCCCTTCAATAGGTAGACTTTTGTTATTTCCAAGGTACACTTCACCTCTATGCTCTTCAAATTCTCGAAAAGAATCCTTATCTTTACACATGTGTGAGATTGCTCCAATATCAAAAATCCATTCATGAGGGGAGCTAGATGTAACTAGAGCATTTGCCTCGATAGAGATAAAGCGTTCTTCGCTAGAGCGATGTGACCTGTGTTGTGAAGGTTTGGATGAGTGCCTGGAACTAGAAGCCTTCAAAGTCTATTTCTTCTTATAGAAGAATTTCTCTAAATGACCCGTTTTTCCACAGAAGTTATAACTATACTTCTTGGAGGAAGTAGTCGATCCTGGCTTGGGTCCATTGTTGGTATGATTACTAGTATTTTTTTTCTTTGTTAAAGGGCCCTTTGGCCGTCATTGTAGTCTCTTGGGAGGAGGTCGACTTAGCAAGAGAGTCATGAAGGAGCAGAAGACGACGGACTTCTTCCCAAGTTAGAACTTACCCTCAATTATACAAGATCGTTACAAAGGTTTCATAAGACCTAGGTAGTTTGTTAAGTAGCCTGATGGCTATATCTTCACTAGAAATTTGTCGATCACAAAGCGCTAACTTGTGTTGATAGTCTTCAAACTCAGCTATGACTTTTGTGATTGTATCTTGTAGTCGAGTAGTTAGATTATGGAATTCTGCTTCTAAAGCATCGATTCTCGAGGGTGCTTTATCTTTGTATAAGACTGCTAAAGTGTCCTAGGCTTCTTTGGATGTTTTACATGCCATGATGTGCCCTTTGGTCAGTTCATCATAGGCAAGGAGAAGTTGGCCTAATGCCCTTTTATCTTTAACATTCCAGATATGCCAAGATTGTAGGTTGTTGGCCTTAATGGGTTCAGATTCAGACCCTCTACTACATCATGAAGGAGATTGGTGTATAAATATGCTCTCATTACATCTTTCCAAAGATTATAGTTTTGCCCATTTAATCTTTCATCCTTGAGCATGAATATGGGTGTGAAGGAAGGTAAAAAATTGGCCATAAATGAGGTGCTAGCTTCACTCTTAAAGTTTGAATGACACTTTCAAAGAAATGAGTTTGTGCTTTGCAAGAGTAAGTGTCAAGTGTTTAAAAACACTTTCAAAGACACTTGTGTACCAAGAAATTACTTATATCGAGTTTACAAACTATGGAAAATTGGTACTCTTGAAGGAGTTCAAAAATTCGGCCCCTTGAATAAATGTATAGGGTATGTGGATCACACTTGTGGTACACTACCTTAGTTTATTAAGGTTTGCCAAGATACAAAATTAGCCATAGCTAAACTTCAATATCGAATATTTGAAGCTTTATTTTGATGTGTGTGAATAAATAAATAGAGGATGCAATGAGAATAGTGCTTGATAACATCCTGAGTGAGCGCATTCGTCATTGCAAGTTGTAATGCAAGGTGACATCATAGATAAAATGAAGGGTGATAGTATTTCCTCGTCAAAAAAGGAAAAAATAAAGGAGAATGTTCTAGACGTCTGACACAACTCCTAGGCATAAGTTAATCCATACAAATGGATTAATCTATTGACGAGGCTAGATGTATTGATCCATTAGTCACACTTCTGCACAGAATCTTTTGGCTCTTAATTCTCTCTCAATGCTACTATAGACGGTTTGGCTAAATTTAGTTAGTTCGTGGACAAGACAATAGCAATTAAATCAGCAGATGAGAGGCATCCAAATAAATTGTAAGGCAGCAAACCAAAATAAGAAACATTCAGAGGTCCCAAGCCGTTTGGTTGGGTGGTTGGGCCTTTCGTCTCTTGAGGCACAGGCGAGGGTTCAACCCCCACTGGCAAATGTAAGGGACATGTTATCATGGAAACCTTGTATCTTGTGGTTGATGTGCCACCGTTTGCCCTGCTTCGCAATAGATGTGACCGCAGTCTAACCCAGCTATGTAAACCCCTGTTCTTGTGGGATAAGGGGGGTCCCATGGGTACTATGCCCTTCTTTGTACAGTTGCAATTTCAAAGTTAAAGCCTGGAGGAGTAGGCCTCGGCTGAACCTCCATAAAAATAAATAAATAAATAAATAAATAAAAATCAAAGGCTCAATGATGTAAGACAATAGTTACCCAATATAACACGAGAGCAATAGCAGAGAAGATAACAGATATAGGAGAATCTCAACAATTTTCTACTAGAAGCAAGTACAAAGACGATGGCGTTGTCCACCCGTGTGCTCTCAAGGTAGAGCTTAAATGGTGATCTAGACAACTCTAAACAGGGAGATACAAGGTAGAGTTATGCTGGCTCAACTCAATGTCTCAGGTAGTGCAGAAGTCATGTATATATAAGATCATGGGTGGCCTGCCATGGACGGCTATACATGGGCGATAGAGCAAGGGTGGCCACCGCCCACGTAATTGCCATACAGGGCTTAGACCGGTTGAACCGACCTAACAAATATAAATGATTTCTGACTCCGACAGGGAATATTCCATGGAATATTCCCTTTACCATCGCGACGGGGGCGTTGCCCTCGGACCCCCACCAAGGGGCCCACTGGCCCCCTTGGACCCCCCAACCGGGGCTGCTCACCGCTACCCCGAACCCCACAATTGGGGACCCTGGTAACTCCCTTTCCTTACAATACCTTACATGGTCCAATATGACCTTCATCCAACATGCAAGTTGGGATTCCCATCAATTGGGTAATGCACGCTTGGCTTCTCCTCATAAAGGGGGCCTTACAAAATGTGCATACAATCATGAGGGCTAGACATTGAGCATATACTAACACCCCCCCTCAATGTTTACGGATGATAAATGAAGTACGTCTCGATCCTATGCCCATCTGTTGAAGACGCTTGTTGAGCTGCTCTCTTCCAAGTGCTTTAGTGAATATGTCAACACAATTCGCCTCTGTCGGGTGATATTCTAGCTCCACAATTTCATCTTCAATTAGCTCACGAATGTAATGGTACTGTACTTCTATGTGCTTGGTGCAAGCATGAAATACTGGGTTCTTTGCAATAGCCATACAACTTTGATTATCACACTTGAGTACAGTCGGCATATTTGATGGAAAGCCTAGATCTGCAAGAATCCTCCTTAACTAGACTGCCTCACAAGAAGCAAAACAAGCTGCTTTGTACTCTGCTTCAGTGGAGGAGAGTGCGAGAGTTGGTTGCTTCCTACTTATCCAAGAAAATATTCCTGAACCAAGTGAGAAACAATATCCACAAACTGATTTTCTAGAATCACAATATCCTTGAAGTGTATCACCTGTGGTATACAAAATACCAAAATCCAAGGTTCCTATAATGTACCTTAGAATTCACATTCCAGCATTCCAGTGACTCTCCTTAGGTTTGTTGGAAAAACTGCTTTTCCAGCCAAATCTGAATCACAATATCCTTGAAGTGTATCACCTGTGGTATACAAAATACCAAAATCCAAGGTTCCTACAATGTACCTTAGAATTCGCATTCCAGCATTCCAGTGACTCTCCTTAGGTTTGTTGGAAAAACTGCTTAACACTCCAACAGCATAGCAAATGTCTGGTCTAGTGTTGCACAGAAAAATAAGACTTCCAATGAGCTTCCTATACTTCTTAGCATCTACATCAGGCATGTTATCATCCATAGATAGCGTATGATTTACCTCCATAGGTGTGCTAGTTGGTTCGCAGTCCATCATTCCAAATGCCTTGAGAATTTCTTTGGCATATTTTTGTTGTGAGATGAAAATGTCATCCTTCCTTTGCCATACTTCAATTCCTAGACAAAAATGGAGTAGACCTAAGTCTGTCATTTCAAACTCAGTTCCCAAGTTGATCCGAGTTTGATTGATGAGTTCCTCATGATCTCCTGTAATGATCAAATCATCTACATATACAATGACAACAACTAGCTTGCTATCCCTTTTCGTTACATACAAGTTAGCATCAGAAGTACTTCTTTCAAAACCCATATTTTTGAAAAAATTATCTATCCATTGGTACCAAGCCCGTGGAGCTTGCTTAAGTCCATACAAAGCTTTCTTCAACCTGCAAACTTTATTTTTTGAATTGGGCACCTCAAAACTTGGTGGTTGAGATACATATACCTCCTCCTTGAGGTGACCATTCAAAAATGCAGATTTGACATCCATCTGGAAAATAGGCCAGGCCTTTTGTGCAGCTATTGCAAGTACCGTTCGAATAGTTGTCATGCATGCTGTTGGTGCAAAAGTTTCTTGAACATCAAATCCTTCAATTTGTGAAAAACCTTGTGCAACTAATCTTGCCTTATACTTTTTTTTTAATGTTCCATCTGCTTTATACTTAGCTTTCCAAATCCATTTAGTACCTATTACCTTCTTCTTTGGCGGAAAGTCCACTAGATCTCATGTATCATTTTTTAGTATACTATCATACTCAGACTGCATTGCCGCTCTCCAACCTAGATCATCAAGGGCTTCTTCAATGGTGGTAGGTTCCTTTATCGAGCCCATGATATCTGCCATTAGAGCCATATTATCTATGTGTCTTGAGGCTCTTCTTTGCTCCTCTCTTCTCTTTGATCTTCGTAATCCATCCGAGGATGATTCTGGTACATCTACATGTGGATTGTGATCATCAAAGAGCTGTTGTGCCCACTTCGATAGTGGCTTATGCTATGCAGCTACAACTAGTTGGCTTTTTATTGAGGAAATTTCTCCCTCAGATGTTTCCTCCTCCTCAACTTTAACCTGTCTTTTGATAGGCACAAGGTGAGATATTTCTCTGTTTGATGAGATAGTAGATTTAACTTTATCTTCTACTAAGCGTGGTCGTTCATCAAACACCACATCTCGACTGACAAAAATCTTCCTTGCCTCAGGATCCCACAACCTGTATGCTTTAGACTCTTCACTATATCCTAGGAAGACACACTTTTTTCTTTTTGAATCCAACTTTGATCTTGTTGAATCAGGAATATGCGCATAACAGAAACAACCAAAAATTTTGAAATGCAAAACTGAAGGATTTTTACCAGAATATGCTTCTTGAGGAGTCATCCCCTTCAGTGCTTTTGTGTAGCTTCGATTGAGGATGTAGACTGCTGTATTGACTGCTTCTACCCAGAATGAATCAAGAATGTCTTGAGCCTTTAACATACAACGAGCCATTTCAATTACTATCCCGTTCATGCGCTCAACAACGCCATTTTGTTGAGGTGTATGAGCTATGGTAAGTTGCCTTTTCACACCATGCTCCTTACAGTAATTATTGAATTCTGTCGACAAGAATTCACCTCCTCTATTTGTTCTGAATTTCTTCAGTTTCCTTCCTGATTCATTTTCCACATACTTATGCCACGTTTTAAATTTTTCAAAAGCATCAACCTTCTCTCGAATGAAATAAACCCACATCTTTCTACTATAATCGTCGACTAACAGCAAAAAGTAGAAAGATCCTCCTAAAGCAGGTGTAGACATTTTACCACAGAGATCAGCATGTACCAACTCTAGATGAGCTTGAGATCGATTGCTAGTCTCTCTTGGAAATGCCTTTCGTTGTTGCTTGCCCATCATACAAGCTTCACAAGGTTCCTGCAGCTCTAAAAATGCAGGCAAATGAGCAACCATCCCTGTTCTTTGCATCTCCTTCAAAACTGCAAATCCGAGATGCCCAAATCGTTGGTGCCATAACCTGCTTACATTTTTATCTTCTATAGCAGTTAAAGCACTTAACTCATATAAGTTATCCCGTCGTATGCCTTTACCTACAACATTACCTGATGAATCCATGATTTCTGCACCACTCTTATTGAAGTGAACTTCGAGTCCACGATCTGTTATTGCAGAAACTGATAACAAATTTCTTTTAAGTGTAGGTACATAGAGAACATTGGATAACTATTTCTCAACACCTGGAGAAGTGATAAAAGAGATGGTTCCAGTTCCTTCGGCTGGACACTTGGAGTCATTTCCCACCACTACATTGATGGATTCCTGTAGAGGCACTAGGGAACTATACCAATACTTTTTACTGGTCATATGGCGAGAAGCTCCACTATCTAAAATCCATGGTTCATCAATACGAGCTTGAGCAGATGAGCATACCTCTTCAATAGCTATCCAAAGTCCCAGCTCTATGTTGTTTGCAGACGCTTTGTTCTTCCATGATGATTTTACATTCCCATTCCATTCATCAGCTTGCTTCTTTCTGCAATCCTTGATGGCATGGCCTTTCTTTTCACAATAGAAGCAACTTCTTGTGAACTTTTTCTTCTTTGGCTTCCTCTTTGATCCATCAGAAGAGCCTTTACCTTTTGCATTCGATGAGAATGCAGCATCACTTGTACTTTGCCGATTCTTCAGTCGTATCTCTTCTTCTAAAAGCATCGCACAAAACTCTTCAAATGTAAGGGGAGTTGGTCTTACCTGAGTGTTAAGGGCTGTTACTAATCCATCATACTTTGCTGGAAGAACATGTACACATCTTCGAGCCAGCTCTTCTCGTGTTATAACAACACCAACTGTAGCCAATTGATCTTGAAGATGTTTTATCCGTTTGATAAAATCTTCAGCCTTTTCAGAATCAGAATGCTTTCATTTGCCAACTGATTTTCTAAATTTTGTATCCTAGTGTGATTCTTGGTCCCATATTGACGAGCCAATATGCCCCAAGCCTCATGTGCTTTAGTAGTATGTTGAACTAAAGTAAGCACTAAATCACTTACACTAGTGACAATCGCACATAATGCACCAGCATTCCGCCTCTTCCAAGCTCGTAGAAGATCTGGGTCGGGCTGAATCATCAATCTTGCATTTGTTGGATCTTCAACTGGTATAGGCTCCGGATCCAATCCAATCGGTCCCATTGTCAAGTAAGTCATAGGAGTCCAAAATTGCTGAAATTTTGAACTTCCAGAGTGTATAGTTGGTTCCATCCAGCTTCCCTTCAGTGAATGCAGGTGGGCGAATTCGAATAGGTGCAGCATTAACATTAGCTGAAACACCAAGACCAGTGTTCGACGATGAAGCCATCATGTAATCACTTGAATAATCTACTGATATTCTAGTCTGCTAGTAGGCTAAAGTAGTGATACTTCTCAAGCTATTCGAACCTTACAGCTCTGATACCATGTAAGACAATAGTTACGCAATATAACACGAGAGCAATAGCAGAGAAGATAACAGATATAGGAGAATCTCAACAATTTTCTACTAGCAGCAAGTACAAAGATGATGGCGTTGTCCACCCATGCTCTCTCAAGGTAGAGCTTAAATGGTGATCTACACAACTCTAGACAGGGAGATACAAGGTAGAGGTATGCTGGCTCACCTCAATGTCTCAGGTAGTGCAGAAGTCATGTATATATAGGATCATGGATGGCCTGCCATGGACGGCTATACATAGGCGGTAGAGCGTGGGCGGCCACCGCTCACATAATTGCCATACACGGCTTAGACCGGTTGAACCGACCTAACAAATATAGATGATTTCTGACTCCGATAGGGAATATTCCATGGAATATTCCCTTTACCGTCGCGCCGCCGGCGCTGCCCTCGGACCCCCACCAAGGGGCTTACTACCCCCTAGGATCCCCCAGCGAGGGGGCCCGTTGGCCCCCTTGGACCCCCCAGCCGGTGCTGCTCACCGCTGCCCCGGACCCCACAATTGGGGACCCTGGTAACTCCCTTTCCTTACAATACCTTACATGGTCCAATATGACCTTCATCCAACATGCAAGCTGGAATTCCCATCAATTGGGTAATGCACGCTTGGCTTCTCCTCATAAAGGGGGCCTTACAAAATGTGCATACAATCATGAGGGATAGACATTGATCATATACTAACAAATGCATCACTGATGATGTCAATGATGCAATCTTTAGAAGTGCCGCCTGCCACATCCACACGATTGTTCTTTTCGATGCTATTTCTAGATAATAGCACCAAAAACCACGTGGAGCAAAAAATCTTGACAGCGTCCCAAGACGCCAGGTCGACTGGTTGGGTCCCTCGCCTCTTGAGGCGGGGGCGAGGGTTCAACCCCCCTGTGCTGCGGGACAGTGTATCCGCCTTCGGGCGCGAATTCAGGCCTTCGGGCGTTAACCAGCTGGGCCTCCGGGCCGTTCACATCGATGTATGGGCCTTCGGGCCGTTCACCCTGTCTGCCCCTGCTCTTGTGGGATAAGGGGGGTCCCATGGGTACTATGCCCTTCATTGTACAGTTGTTTCTCTTTCAAAATTAAAGTCAGGGGGAGTAGGCCTCGGCCGAACCTCCATTTTAAAAAAAAAAAAAAAAAAAATCTTGACAGCGTGTTTCTTCTCTCTCACAGTTGGCGTGCACACACAAAAGAGTGATTCAGTGAGTCTTCATGTAGGTGCAGAGCATGATAGTGACAGTAGTTTTGACTTGAGGTGCACAAAGTGAAGAATGCAATTCCTACTCGAGCACGCCCGACTATTTTGAGCACGCCCGATTATTCACAGGATGTTCTTGGCATCCCGTGCATGCGAGCACAGCAAATGGCACATGATATAACAACTGCTATCGAAACTTATTTTTATCGGCCCTAATCGTAATGCATGTCATTTTTTTCCAAGCGAAAGTAGCATAGAATCGTGGTCGACTACAGCGGCCAGGTTGAGAAGAGATCCAATCACTCATCAAAGAATAGTGTTACACTGAGTCTTGCGAAATAAAGATGGGAGATATGTCTAAGGATTTATCTTTGGAGATAGTGAGAGTAGTTTTGCACAGTAGTTGCTCGGAGTGACAAAGGAGGAGCTCAGATTGGCAGCACAGAAGATCTATGTCCTGCAATCTCTCTCTCTCTCTCTCTCTCTCTCTCTCTCTCTCTCTCTCTCTCTCTCTCTCTCTCTCTCTCTCTCTCTCTCTAGCGAACAAAGATGGTCCCTTGTTGTAGGAATACGAGGAAAGCAGTAGCCAAAACACTGCAAGCTCTGGCTTCATGGATTGTGAGTGCACTGCACATTGGCACTTATAAACGCAACTTAAAATTTTCCCATATTTTCAACTTACAATTATTATCCTACTTGGTAACGAGCTTATGTCCTCCGACAACAGCCATCACCTTCATACCTCCACGCCCTACTGAAGTGAGTTGTAACGCTGGTGGTGCTGATTTCAGAAAGGGCTGCCATGTGCTACAAAGGGTAAGCTAATTTTTGTGCTTGTTTATGTAGAGTTTAAAGGACCAGGGCAGTACCTTGCTGTATTAATGGATGCTCCACATTCTCTAGATCCCTCAGCCACCGTCTCTTGCTTCCCCTCCTCACAGATGTTGAAGCTTGTACATGGTAATGCTGAAATCTCACAGATGCTTCCTCTTTCTGCTTCAAAAGCCAAACCAAGGAGTCTTAGATCTACATGGATTTCTTTCTTTGTCAAAGAGTAGAGTGCACCTTATTTGCTTGTATGCTTATTGTTGACCTTCTTTGAATATCCACCACGACTTCTGTAGAAAAATTTACTAAACAAGCTGCAATACTGTTGAAGTAAAGCTCCACGTGCAACAAACAATGCTTATAAGCACTTCAAACATTGATATATTTAACAATGATGCCATAAAGATCCAAAAAATGCTAGAGTCTCCACACACAGGTTGCAATAATGAATTCTGAAATGAGCACAAAGTACTGCCCAATGCAAGGGGGGCAGGATGGAGAAAAACAAGATTAAAGGGGTACAAATGATGAAGAATATATTGGAGTTAGATGTATGCGGAAGCACGCGAACAGCACAAGGAAGAAGAAGAAGCTTGGAACACAACACACAATAGTGAATGTATTACTAGAGAATGTACAAAGATAAGTAGCCCATTAGGGCAATAGGCATATATACAAGCCGGGGGAAAAAAACCTCCTAAAGAGGGAAAAAAGTGCCCCTGTGATCCTAGAGTGTTCACACACATCACTACCTAAATATATCAACAAATCCCCCCTGGGAGTGATGCGGTGAACAAGTAGCTGGCACTCATGTATAAGGAAGTGCCAAGCTACGTGGAAATCACTCCACAAAAGGAAGTAAGCCCAAAGCTTTGCGGAAAGCTTCAAACTTCTCCCTAGGCAAAGCCTTCGTGAAAAGGTCTACAATGTTCTCCTGCATGGGCACATATGCCAAGCTGATCTCCCCAGCAAAGAACCTCTCCCTGAGATAATGATAATGCACCTCAATGTGCTTAGTGCGAGCATGGAACACAGGGTTCCTTTCAACTACCAATGCACTCTGTCAGTGAAGATGGTGGTGGCAGAAGACTCACCAACACCCAAATCAGCCATAAGGCATCTGAGCCACACACACTCAACAGTCACTGTGAAAGCTCCCCTAAACTCAGCCTCACAACTGGAAGTGGCCACAGTATGCTTTCTTTCTCAACCAAGATATACATGAGCTACCAAGCATGAAGCAAAAGCCACTAGTGGACACATGAGTGTCATAGAAACCAGCCCAATCAGAGTCAGAAAAAGCATGCAAATCTGGCTGTAGTGATCCCCCCTTGGGATAAAACAAACCAAGTAGTCAGGTACCACTCAAGTAGGGAAAAATGCACTTAACCGCCTGCCAATGCTTGACTCATGGGCAATGCATAAACCTGCTCATCTGTGAGATAGCAAATTGAATATCTACCCGAGTAATGCATAAGTAAATCAGGAATCCAACAGCCTACTGATAGAGGACAGCATCAAATGCATCTCTAGCATCATGAAGACTCAATCGTAAACCTATCTCCATAGCAGTGGCAATAGGCTTACAGTCTTCAAGGCCAAAATGCTACAATAATGTGTCAATATATTTTGTTTGACACAAATCCATTCCACCATCAACTTGCATAAATTGAATGTCTAAATAGTGATGCAAATGCCCCAAATCAGACATCTCAAATGAGGCATGCAAATCAGCCTTAAAATCAGCAATATGCTTCTCAATAGGACTAGTGAGCAGCATATCGTCAACAAAGACAACAATGATCAGAAGCACATCATTAGCACGCTTAACATATAAGGTGCTTTCAATTGGATTGTTCTCAAAACCATGTGTAATCAAATAGGCATGTATCTTCTCATATCAAGCACGTGGTGCTTGCTTTAAACCATATAATGCCTTCTTTAATCTACACACTTGGTTTTCATGCCCTTTTTGCACAAAGTCATGGGGCTGAAAAACATATACTTCTTCATGCAAGTCACCATTGAAAAATGCAGTTTTAATATCCAACTGATGTACATTCCAACCATGATGGGCTGCAAGTGCACAGATGCTCCGAACAGTAGTCATATGCCATGTAGGTGCAAAGGTCTCATCAAAATCAATGCCTCTTTTCTGTGCATAACTTTTTGCAACAAGCCTAGCCTTATACCTGTCAACCGTTCCATCAGGCTTACGCTTCAGCTTGTAAACCCACTTAGTGCAAATGGCCTTCTTGCCAGGAGGCAAGTCACATAAACACCAAGTACCGTTCTTCATTATAGCATCATATTCAGATTGCATAGTAGTCATCCAATTTTTTGAATTTTATGCTTCGTCATATGAAATAGGCTCATTCTCGTCATAGAGACTAGATGCAACCATAGCATAGCAATTTGATGCAAAAGAGGCACTATGAGAGCCTGATCCAGTATGATATGATAGAGGTGCATCTAATTTGCTGTCACGCAAAGTCTGCACCAGCCATTTTGGCATAGTTTTTGCCTCCTTAGTGTCATCTCTCTCATCAACAAGTGCATCATGTAAATCTGCATTAGAAATGGGATGATCTGCATCATCACATGAAACCTGCAAAGGCTTAGAAGTTGCATCATTAGGACCAACACTAGACTGTCCACCTATAAAAAGAGGAAGCAAAGTATCATACATGTCTTTGGAGCTAACAGATGTCTCTTTAGTACATGAAAACAATGGTTGAATAGCATCTTCCACAAAAACAACATCACGGCTAACCAGAATGTGTTTAGTCTGTGGATGATACAGAGGATAGCCTTTACTTTTATAACTGTACCCAACAAAAATACATTTTACTGCTTTATCATCCAATTTTTTGCGATGTTGTTCAGGCACTAATGCATATGCCAAACAACCAAAAACATGCAGATGAGCAATAGATGGCTTGCGATCATGCCAAGCCTCATATGGAGTGATTGACTACAGTGCTTTAGTGGGACACATGTTAAGTACATATGCTACACACATGACAACCTTGAGCCAGAAACTATGTGGTAAAGCTTGACTCTTGACCATACACCTTGCCATCTCCATGAATGACCTATTCTTTCGTTCAACAACTCCATTTTATTGAGGTGTATACGGCACTGTACACTAGTGTTTTATCCCACATTTAGCTATAAATGCACTAAAATCAGAAGACATATATTCCCCCCTCGATCAGAATGGAGGGTGCCCATTTTACATGCTGACAGATTTTTAGCCAAAACCAAAAACTGTTTGAAGCACATGAATACTTCGGACTTTGCCTTCAATGGATATACGCATGCATGCCTGGAAAAATCATCGATGAAAGTCACGAAGTAAAGATAATTCCCAAAAGAAGGTGTCTGCATAGGACCACAGACAACACTATGTACAAGCTGCAATTTTTGAGTAGCCCGAATTGAACCATCTTTTGGAAAGGAACAACGCTACATTTTTGCCCAAAATACAGCCTTCACAAAGATGTTTTTCAGGTGCCTCAAGTTTGGGCAAAGAGGACACCATTTCAGATTTCTGCAGGCATAGCAAACTAGCAAAATTCAGATGATCAAAGTGTGCATGCCAAAGCTTTCCATCTGACATAGCTTAAGAATCATGTACTGCACATGCCAAATCATACACATATCTTTCATAGTCTATGAGCTTATACAACCCACGACATAAAATGCCAGAAGCAATAATCACATCGCCATTTGACACATCATGAACTGTACATCTATCATCAACAAATTTCACAACTAAGCCAATCTTGGCTAACGCAGAAACTGATAACAGATTTTTCTTGATCCCTGGAACAGACATAGCATCTAACAAAGTGAAAGAACTACCATCAATAATAGTCAAAATGATCTTACTAACTCCCATAACAGGATAAGAGGAGTTGTTGGTGCATATAACAGTATTCCCTCTATAGGCAGGCTCAAGTGAAGAGAAGAAACTGTGCTACGAGGTAATATGTTTGGCCGCCCCACTGTCAAAGTACCAAACATCTGAGTCTACTACAGACAGCACTGCCCATGAGAAGATGGGTCAAAACTACAAACAGTAGTAAACACCCATTCTTCTTCCTGCATAAGATTAGCAGACTCTGTTTTTGGCGTAGAGGCTTCTACAACAACCATTCCAGCCTCTTTCTTCTTTGCCTCTTTAGCAGCCAGTTTTGGATAGTTCTTTATTATATGATCATTTCCTTTAGAGTACTTGCAAAACAATTTCTGCTTTTCTGATTTTTTTCCATCTTTGTCTTTCCTCTTTGATTGTGCAGAATTAGCAGATTTCTACTTACTAGTTGAAGAGCTCCATTTTCCTTTGCCCTTCTGACTAGCCAGGAAAGCTTGATCTCCAACATGCATAATGGACCTGTTCTGCCTGGACTGGTCTTCCTGCAACAGAACAGAGACTAACTCCTCAAATGACAAGGCATTTGGATTGCCTTTCATCATCAACCGAAGAGTAGAAGCAAAACTCTAATATGAATCAGGAAGACCATTCAAAATGGTCTGCACAAGTGAGCTATCTGGTATAACCTCATCAGTAGAAATGAATTGTTCCTTCAAGTCTTTGATCTTTATTAGAAAACTGTCCATCGAATCACCTTCATTCATGTGCTCACTCTCCAACTGTTTTCGAAAGTAAGCAACACGAGCCTCATTCCTATCTTGGTACAATGTGGTAAGTGTATCCCAAGCATCCTTAGTTGTTATGCAAGAGGGAATGTGAGGAATAATGGCACGTTTGATAGACAAAGCTATCAATGCATGTGTCTAGGCATCTCTGCCATCCCAACGAATTTGCTTTGCAGTAGGTGCAGCAAAAATCGAAGCACGAACAAGAATATGCAGAATATCATCATCTTTGACACCTTCTGCATCAGCTTCAGTACTTGCAGTTGTAACAGTTGCAGGTGTGATAGGACGTTTTTCAACACCCTGCACAATGTTCCACAGTCCGTTCGCAACCAATACATGTCGCATCATATAAGCCCACAACAGGTAGTTGGTACCATCCAACTTATCCTCAACAGCCAACATATGAAATACATCATTGGAACTGCCCAGACAAGTTTTGTTAAACATGTAGCAGACTTCGAGACGCTTATACTAGCGAACCGAAACAAGTATATACCTTTGGCACAAAAAGACGAAAGCCTACACAAGCGCTGCCATAGTGCATTCGGAGGCCGAAACGAGCTCACATTGCGATTTTGGCACCATAGAACGAAGCGGTTTTGATCTCTGAAACACCCTAAGTATGCTCATCAAATTTCGTGCGAATCTGAGACTGCAACCGAAGAGGTGTAGACAATGCCCTAGATGAAGCGACGACCTTCTCTGATACCAATTGTTGGAGTTAGATGTCTGCAGAAACACGCACCCTAGTATTGAGCCCATAAAAGTCATATTGGTCAAAGTCAACCATAGTCAAAGTCAAAAGGATCAAAGTCAAATTGGTCAAATTCAACAAAGTCAAGGTCAAAGTCAATAGGTGAAAAGTCAAAGTGCTAAAGTGCAGGTGTCAAAGTGTACAGGTAGCGCAGGTGTCCACAAAGGGTAAATTGGAGAAAGTGGGTTGCAGGTTGCAGAGGTATTTCTCTAATGTCCCTAAGGTTCAAAGTGTTTTTAAAGTGTTTTTGAAGGTTCAGGTGAACCCTCTCTTATGTGCAAAAGTGAAGACTTAAAAGGAAAATGTGAAGGTATGTGAAGAGGCAGCGTACGCAGAAGTGAAAGTATGCCCCCCAATTAAAAAATTTGGTTTTATTCTAAAGTCATTACAGGACAAAACAGGGATTCGTTGGCTGCCACTTGTGAAGATAATCTTGGGACATCAAAGTGAGCACCAAGATACACTTGTAGTGAGGAGTGTACGTGAATCGACACTCAACTCAAGGCAAGGACTATTCTTGGACCATTCTAGTGTAAGCAAAGGAGGCATAGTCTAAGTGAAGCAAGAGAGAGAAGTACAAGAGACACACAGTGTGCGACGCAGAGAAGTGAAGTGCAAGGTGTGCATGAAGAGTGACCAAGGAAGTGTGCAGAGGAGTGCTAATCTAGTCTCCCAAAGATTCCAAGGTCTTATTGAAGATTGCGCGTGCCAACAGAAGGTACCCATCCCTCCCCCTTAGTGGAAGCTTGGTGCAAGGTGTGCACAAGTGCAGGCTTGGAGAAGGTGGAGGTTTGGTGCACAGGAGGCTGGCAGCAACCAGTCCCTTGGGTATTTTGTATTTTGTACTTGAGCCCTCTGTGGGATTTTGCACAGAAGCATTGGCTTGTATTATGCTTCAATATTGTATTTGTCTTATTGTAATCAATCGTAAAATTTGGCACGCACGGTGGGACTTCCAAGGAGATTTGAGCATAGGAGAAGATATATTGCAGTTGGAGAGCAATATTCCGGTGTCGACAATACTACTTCAGTGGACTAAGAGGTACATATTCTTATCAATTATCTCATACTAAGAGGACTATGAACAGCCCATGACCGCAACCCGGTCCCAAACATTGAGGGTCACCTACAAGCAAACAAGAAGGAAGGTTGTTAGAAGATCATCTGGTCCACTTTCATCAACTTCATCAGTAAGGAGCATGGCTGGTTAGGTAGACTTGGAAACCTTACTATCAAGATTAAATATAAAATTTCCTTCGTTCAAAGGCCTAGCTCAGGAAGATCCTGACGAGCATATTAGAAGGTTTTTGGCACTATGCAAAACTAGAGGCTTAATGGGTAGGGAGGATGCCTTTTTGATACTCTTCCCTGCCACATTAGAAGGATTAGCAGATAAATGGTTCAGCCAGTTTGCTTAGAACCATTTTACAACTTGGGACCTAATGAAAGATGCATTCAAAAATCAATTTCAGCATGGAAATACTGCAGAGATCATCATAGAGGAATTAGAGAATTTGAGATTGGGTCCAGGTGAAAAGTTCCCAGAGTTTGTGACTAGGGCCAAGACACTAATGGCTAAATTACCAGACCCACCACATGATTTTTTTGTTAAGAAATGGTTAGCTAAGCCACTTTCAGTGGCCACCCAATGCAAAATCAAGGAATTAGTGTTGCCTATAGCCTCCATAGAGGAGTTCATCAACACAGCTACACGACTCGAGCAAATAAGGCAACAGTATGGAGCAACTTTTTCTCTACTATAATATTCCACAAAAATGGAGGATCTAGTAATCCAGCTAAGGAAGGAGTTGGAGGGCTTAAAAAGGAATAAGCCCCACAAAGAGGAGGAGAATGTTGTTACTCAGTTGCGAAGGGAGATTGAATCATTAAAGCTCCAAAAGGAGGAGGAGGCTCAAGCAGAGGAATTGGCCCAACTACGACAGGAGCTGCAAGAACTCAAAGGGGGTGGCATCAAGAGTGGACTTTGGTGTTCCATGTGCAGCAAGCAAGGGCATATAGTAAGTGAATATCCTCTGTTAAGTGTGACTTGCCAATTATGCAGGAAAGCTGGTCATGAGGCCCAAGAATGCCAATCAAGGGGACTACCTGCAACAACATATTGGACACAAGGAGGATCCCTACCACCAGCAAATGTAATGGCGGCTGCACCCAATCAAGGTAACACTTACAACCCTAGATAGAGGAATAACTTTGCAAATGGTCCTAGAAGGCCAATCATTTGTTTTAGATGTGGAGAATGTGGGCACTATCAAAGTAGGTGCACTCTACCAGAAAATGCCCCTCCTTGTAGAAACTGCCCAGAGGCCAAAGACCACTATACAAATTGTTGTCCTAAGAATCAAGCCTCTTCATCCAGGCCCCATATTCAAATGATTTCTATACACAAAGAAGAAATGTTAGATCAGTTCAATGAGCCATCTCCATCTACCAGGGTGGTGCAGTTAGAAGAAATAGAATCTTTTACAGTATAGACAAGAAATAAAGGAAAGGCTCAAGTAGATATAGCTCAACAACCAAGAATTGATGGATTGAACAAAGACAAAGACACATCTGAAGACAAGGCCACTGCCGGTGTAGATACAAGGCAAAAAGGAGATCCCATATGTACCAGTGATGCCATTGGGCATGCATTAAACAAGGCTCAGGAGGAGTGTGGCAAGTCGATTGGAGCCCATGCTCTTAAGGAATCAGAGGCTTCAAAGCTTCTCAAATCCATGAAAAAGGAGGTTAGTATTTTTTATTTAATAAAGATGGATGGAAAATTCAGGTCAGAACTATTGCAGATAATTGATGAGGCTTCCACTACAAGTTTGGTAGCAAAGACTGTTCTTTTACATAAAAGAAAAATTGTAGGGGAAGCACCCCTTACAGATTTTAAAAGTCCTCGGTTGACAGTATCTATCAAAGGTCATGAATTTCAAGGAGTTATTGTGGATGGTGGTTCTGGCATTAACTTGATGCCTGAACATACAATGGAAAAGATTGGACTCCACCCTTCAAGGCCTGCAAATTTCACTGTTACTCTGGCAGATCAGAGCAAAGTAAGGCCCTTGGGAGTGATCCCAAAAGTTCCACTAGAAGTACAAGGTAATCTATTCATTCTGGATTTTGTGGTTTTAAGATTGCCCCAGGTTGAAGAAGGATTTCCGCTCTTAATTGGAAGACCATGGCTGAGACATGCAAATGTCATTCATGATTGGGGCAAGGACACTATGTGGGTACAAAAGGAAGGGCAAGAGCTGACACAGATTCATTTAGAAGAAGGCCTAGATAATCAAGGAAACACCAGCATGATGCAAACTGTTGGCATTTGCATGGAACCAAAATCAGAGGATCAACCCCAAATAGATTTCGAGGAAGAAGAGGATATTCTAAATTGGCTCCAAGCAGGCGACTCTTCCTCTTGTATTTGAATTTTTCTTAATAATTCTTGCACGACTGAAGGTTTTGATGAAGATGAGGAAAAAGTCCAGGTTGATGGATTGGGAGAGCCCATCACAGACCACAGGAGGGGCAGGAAGACACCCCTCAAATACAACTTGGAGGAGGATATGACAACCACAGATAAGGAAGTTACTAAAGCTAAAGGCAAGGTAAAAGATTCTAGTGAAGAGTGTTCTTTCCCAATTCAAGAAATACTTGCAGGATGGATGCAGGATAATGAGGAAGACATTGAAATCCAAAATACCCCTGCTTATGAAGCAATGCACAAAAAGCTAGTGGAAGAAGACAAAGACAGAGATGAGCAAGAAGATAATATGGTAGAGAGAAATCCTGTCAAAGAAATACAATTAGGCACTCAAGACAATAATCGGCCAGTTTTGGTGGCCACTTGGTTGTGGAACCACCCAGGGCTCCTTGAAAAGGTAAGATCATTCTTGACCCATTATACAGATGTTTTTGCCTAGGATTATAAAGACTTAGAAGGAGTGCTTGCCAATTATGGAGAGCATAGAATCCCTCTGGTTGAGGGAGCCAAACCAATACGAGGGAAGAGTTATAGACTCAACCAAAAATATGCCAAAGCTATTTATGTAGAAATACAGAAGATGGAGGATGCAGGAATCATTATTCCTGTGGAACACTCAGAGTGGCTCTCACCTATGGTCATAGTGCCAAAGAAGAATACCAATAAAATCAGAATTTGCATTGACTTTAGAGCACTTAACAAGGTGACAATCCCAGATGGATTCCCAATGCCATTTGCAGAGCAGGTCATTGAAGAAGTAGCTGGACATGCATTATATAGCTTTATGGATGGCTTCAGTGGCTATAATCAAATATCAATACACCCAAAGGATCATGAAAAGACTGCTTTTATCACACCTTGGGGAACATATGTGTATGTAAAAATGCCATTTGGGCTCAAAAATGCTCCAACCACCTTTAACAGAACGTTCAATCTCATTTTTGGCCCCTTATTGCTGGAATCACTTAGAATCTTCATGGATGACTTCTCTTCGTTTTCAGGTTCTCACAAGGAGAATCCTTTAGATTGTTTGGACCATCACTTGCGATAGCTGCAGAATGTTTTTAAGAGATGTAGGGAGACTAAGCTAAAGCTCAACCCAAACAAATGTCATTTCCTGGTGACAGAAGGAACTCTCTTAGGACATGTGGTGTCGGCTAAAGGTATGGCCCCAGATCGTGACAAAATCATTTCTATATTAAGGTTGCCTAAACCTAAATCTCCTAAAGAGATTCAAAGTTTCTTAGGGCATACTGGATACCACAGAAGGTTTATAAAAATATATGGAGAGATAGCCAGACCGCTGGCTAGACTTACAGGTAAAGAAATACCTTTTAAATAGGAAGAAGAGGAGGAAAAAGCATATCAAACATTACGGTCAAGGTTAGTGTTTGCTCCCATTTTGATCACACCTGAGTGGTCAAAATCTTTCGTATACATGTACATGCTAGTGCCTATGCAGTGGGGGCAGTTTTGAACCAACCCAGTGAAGAATTTAAGGTGGACAGACCAATTCAATATGCCAGTAGAATTTTGACCAAGGCTGAAAGGAATTACAGCACTACAGAAAGGGAAGCTCTAGCCATGGTTTTTTGCTGTCCAAAAATTTTGTCATTACTTACTGGGAGTAAAATTCGTTATTATAACAGATCACCAACCACTAAAATACTTGCTCAACAAACCACAAGCCACTGGTAGAATATGGAGGTGGTTATTGTTGTTCCAAGAGTTTGATTTTTTTGTAGTCCATAAACCAGGTAAAGAAAATGTTATGGCTGATCACCTATCCAGAATCAATATGATGGATCAAGCTAGTGGAGTCAATGACGATTTTCCATATGCAAATCTGTTCGCTGTACAAGCTCAAGGTTGGTATTATGATATCAAAAATTTCATTAAAACTGGTGTGTATCCAGAGAAGGCTAGTGTTGTGCAAAGGAAGAGACTGCTAATCAAGAGCAGACCTTATACCTTCATTGAAGATAAATTATATAGGCAGGGGAAGGATGACAGGTTTAGGAAGTGCTTGGAAGAAGAAGAAGTGAGGGAACTCCTTCAATCTGCACATGAAGGAACAGGTAGTGGGCACCTTCCAGGGCATATCATGAGTCAGAGGATCCTTGATGCTAGTTTATGGTGGCCTACATTATTTAAAGATGCGGATGACTGGGGAAAAGCATGTGATGTTTGCTAGAGGTGTGGACCCAAACCCACCAAGGAGAGGCATAATCCATTGATTATTTCCACTTCTTGGCAACCATTTGAAAAGTGGGGGTTAGATTTTGTAGTGCCTATCTACCCTCCATCGACTCCAAAAAGAGAGAAATATCTATTGATCGCCATAGATTATGCGACAAAGTGGGCTGAAGTTATTGCCTCCCCTGACTGCACTGCCCAAACTGTTGCTGATTTCATTTACAATAGCATCATTTGCAGATTCGGATGTTCTCTTGAAATTTGTACAGACCAGGGTACTCATTTTGTGAATAAGGTCCTACAAGAAATTTTCAACAGGTATAGAATCCTACATAGGACCTCTTGTGCCTACTATCCAAGAGCTAATGGACAGGCGGAATCAATAAATAAAGTATTAATTTCCATGTTAAGGAAGGAATGTATGTTACAGCCCACCTTGTGGGGCATTGCTTATCAAGGTACCCTATGGGCATACAGGTTAGCTTACAAGGAGGCCATTGGATATTCTCCATTCCAACTGGTTTATGGCACATTGCCAATTGAGCCCTTTGAATTTTTACATGGATTCCCTAAAGTTGCATTCATACAGGGAAAGAAAGATTGTGGTGTCTCTCAGAGGCTTGGAGCCCTGCATAAAGTAGAAGAGATTCGTCTACTAGCAACAAAACAATTGATAGAAACTCAGTTGAAGAGGAAGGAGGCACATGATCAACATCTACGGAACAACAACATAGAGCCAGGCATGTTAGTTCTTCTCCATAGACCCCATCTTCAAACACAAGTGAGAGGAAAATGGCTCCCACATTGGGAAGGACCTTATCGAGTTAAAACAATGTTGAATTGGGGTGTTGTGGAGTTAGAGACACTGAAGGGAGAGGCCTTGCCACTGGTAAACATATCAAGGCTCAACGCCTACCATCAACACACTTGAAGAAGCATGGATCACCTAGAACTGCAAAATCTGTCCAGGTTGTACATAGCCCTATTATTTTCTTTTTGTCAAGTTTTAGTTGTTTCTACATCTTTTCATGTTTATTCTTTAAGTTCTTAAGCAATCTTAGCAATCCTTTCATAGTTCTCGACAAACGTACCAAGTTTGGAATTTTTTTAGTAATTTTTCGTGCAATTTTAGAATTTTTCCACTACTTTTTTCATCCTTTCAAAAAGAATATTTCTTGTCAAAATGAAGCTCTATCTGCCTTTGAAGGAGAAATTGGCACACACTTGTAGGAATTTCTTGAGAATTTTTTTCAACATTTCTCTGGTTTTTTTGGAAACTCACACACACAACACCCTTAGGGCCTTTTTCGGCGGACCAAAAAAAAATTAATTAATTAATTAATTAATTAATTAAAAAAACGGACCTTTTTTTGCGGTCCCTCCCGCCCCTCCCCCCTCCCACCCCCTCCCCCCCCCCACCCGCCCACCCGCAGATCTCCCGCCTGCCCGTGGCTCTCCGCAGCCCCCCCTCCCCCCCCAACCCGCCCACCCGTAGATCTCCGCCCACCCACCCGCGGCTCTCCGCAGCCCCGCCCACCTGCAGATCTCCACCCGCCCGCGGCTCTCCGCAACCCCCCCTCCCCCCCCCCACCCGCCCACCCACAGATCTCCACCCGCCCGCCCACAGATCTCCGCCCGCCCGCGGCTCTCCGTAGCCCCCCCCCCCAACCCGCCCACCCGCAGATCTCCGCCCGCCCGCCTGTGGCTCTTCGCAGCCCCCCCCCCTTTATAAATATCACCTCAGCCTTCCACCCCCCCCCCTCGCGTGGTGCATTATTCTCAGGTACGTTTATTTATTTTTTTATTTTATTTTATTCATTATTTATATATTTTATTTTCTTTTATTTTCCTTTAATTTATTTTATTATTTCTTTTTTTATTTTATTTTTAATTTTTTTATTATTTTTTATTTTTTATTTTTATTTTTTATTTATTTTTCTTATTTCTATTTTTAATTTTTGTTTACATTTTATTTTCTTTTTCATATTTTTTCTATATTTCTCTACCTATTTCGTTCTTTCTCTTTGCCTTTTTATTTTTTCAATTCATCATTCCCCTATCCACCCTTCTCTATTTTCTGCATTTTTTAGGTCATTCTTAGGGTTTTTCAACATGTAGATTCAGATTTTGGCCTCAATTTTGGACAATTTCTACACATAGAGTGTGTATCATTGACTCCATGCTTTCCTGACCTTCCCTTTCATTACAGAGAGTCAGCTTGTCGTGACGTTCGCATTCATTCGCAGTATGGCTTCCTCCGTACCACAACCAGCTTCTTCTAGGGCTATCGAGGAGTATTCGGAGCTCTCACCTTCTGCCCTAGGTCTACCTCAGTCCGATTCCCAGGTATTTCAGACCCCCTCTGCTCCACCCGCCAGTCTTCCAGCCCCGATCATACCCCCCATTGCCCCCTCCCATCTCATTGCCCCAGCCTTTTCCAACCACTCACACTCCGCCTCATCTTTGTATAGCCCTTGACGTCCCCCGCCTGGTTTCCACTTCCCCGAGCCGCCCACAGTTCGACCTACCATTCCGCCAGTCCTTTTGGTGCCTGCTATGAGTGACTCGAGCTCGACTTCCTCCCAGCAGGCGTGCACTTTCGATTTTGCCATTCCATCTTCTTCCCTTCGCCTCCATCTTCATCTCGCCCTCCCCGATTCCACCCTGTTCGAACTCTTCACTCAGGATTTTTTACTCATGGAGGGTATTCATCGTCTGGCTTCGATCATGTGGTCGGCGCCTCAGGGTCACGATATTTATTCAACCTTCACTTAGTTTCCCCATTTCGCTTCTGGCACTATATCCCCACAGTTCATTGCGGCTGGTATTGGTTCTTCGTTGACCACATATCGGCCACCTCCCTTCCTTTACTTCGGTCTCTCTCGCGAAGAGACTGTCGCTTTCTACTCTCACATGTTTAGCCCTTCCACAGCCTCCCGCAGGATGGTGCAGCTCCTGCAGGCATTCATCTTCCATTTCCTTTTCTGCAGCTCGGCTTCCCACTAGCCAATTTCCGACATCCGTATAGCCGACCTCCT
Source organism: Ceratopteris richardii (assembly GCA_020310875.1). Classification (NCBI taxonomy): domain Eukaryota; kingdom Viridiplantae; phylum Streptophyta; class Polypodiopsida; order Polypodiales; family Pteridaceae; genus Ceratopteris; species Ceratopteris richardii. The sequence continues at coordinate 87,840,906 of CM035425.1, read as the reverse complement.
CTATTGCTTTGTCCATGGGAGGCCCTACCCCTATGCCTTCCTCATGTTTGCTTCTTTCCAGCTACGATGCCGACGCTTCCATGAGGCCCTATCCCAAGGTTCTAGGTCTTTTTCAATCTATTCATCCCCCGTCTTGGGTTGGCTCTTTCATTTGCCTGGTCAGGTCTCCATAGCCCCATCTACCCCCCCTCCTGTCGCGCCCCCTCCTCTCCATGCGATCGATATCACCTCACCCTCACCCACTAGCCTTCCCCCCCCCCTACTTCATCCACCCCGTCCACTCGTCGGGTACGCCCTCGGACTGCATCCTACTCCCCCGACACAGCCCACGCTAGCCCCCCTGGTGACCAGCTAGCCCCAGCACCACTTCTTCACGCATCCTTACCACCTTCCCCTCCTCTCTCTGTCGACTCCGCATCCGCCCCGCCCTCCCATTCCCAGCCGCATCAGTCTCCACCTCGCGCCGTCAGCCCCCCTCCCTCACCGTGCGCGGCCCCACGTCCCTCACGTGATGACGTTCCCCCACCTTCAGTGGACCCTCCCTTCCTATACTTACTCCGAGATGCAAGCACAGTGGCCCTGGATGGAGCCGATGCAGCACGCCTATCACTCGATTCAGTTACAGCGACCGCCGCACTCCATCGCCAATATGCCTCTCTGATCGACCGCACACATGCTTCAGCTGCTGCACAGTGGCAGACTTCTCTAGCCACTACGAGGACACTTCAGCAGGTGCGGGACAGGTTCCGGGATGAGGCCGATTCTACGAATCAGGCTCTTTTGGAGATGCAATAGCGGGCTTCTTTGGGCATTTGCGACAGCCCTGCTTGTAGTCTGGTTCGTCGCGAGCATGACCATCTGCGCCGTTATAGGAGCATGGTTGCAACTTGTACGGAGCAGGCAGCTATCATCCCCCCACTATCGCCAGACTCGCTTCCCTAGCCTCGAGATGCTCCCCATGAGGGGGGTTCTCCCTAGTCCCCAGGACACCAGCCCACCCTCACCCACTAGTGGCTGTTTTTCCTACCTATGTAGCCGCCTCTCATCCTTTTTTGGTCACTCTGCCTCATTTTGGCTCTTCGAGGCTTACCTCTTCGCATTCATCTAGTTCGACATCCTGCTTTTTCCTTTACCCTTCCTTCAAGTAGAGGCTTTCTCCTGTACTTCAGGCTATTCTGTGGCTCTTTCATGTATTTCAGGCCTTTTCGAGGTTATCGTTGTATCTCATTTTGCTATATATATATATATATATATATATATATATATATATATATATATATATATATATATATATATATATATATATATATATATATATATATATATATATATATATATATATATATATATATATATATTTATATATATATATATATATATATATATATATATATATATATATATATATATATATATATATATATATATGAGATTTTGTTTCTCGGTTATCACTATGATCTCTTGTCTGGTTATTGATTGTGTATTTCTGTTGTTGTAAGTATTTCTATTTCACTTAAAAATCAAGATCAATGAGAAAATCCCAAGTAGAAGATTGATTCTTCATAAGTTTTCAGGCATTTTATTAGGAAAATTTAAGAGACTTGGCCTCAGATATTTAGATCACATAAATCTATGAAGAATATTAGGACAAGCCTATCAATTCATATCAATGCACAAATTTTCCATATCCCAGAAAAATGGATATAATGCTTACGTTTGTTAGATTGTGGAATTTATGGCCAAGATTGTATAACATCTAAATAATTTGATGACACTAGCACGAGAGTTGAAGAAACATAATAAAATCAATTCATGAAATACAAGTCCAAGCAAAGAGAATTGGAGAGAATCTACTAGATTTCTCAAGAAACACAGAAAACATTATATTGATCAACAAATATCAATAAGATAATTCCAAGTACAAAAGTGACTCTACAGAAGATTCACGTCCCATAATAGTAAATATTTTTTAAGAAAACATGTCCCAAGGGTGGTGTAGAGGGATAAATATTAATCTAGCCTTCTCGAAACTAAATCTTGAATTTTGATTGAAAGGTGTTTCACTAATTTATTTGAATCAAATCTATTTCTTTCAATATAAATGAGGAAAATTAACTTTCCTCTCCATAAGATTATCACTTTATTAGTTAAACTTGAGTGAGTTGATGAACAAACGACCATCTAGTATCTCTCTCACTCGTCCTTACAGCTTTGCCCAAAATTAATATACGTGCAATTTAGCCAAATGCCCAAGCTTATTTCCATGCATTCCATATTTTCCTCATCGAATTTCAAAATAAACTATCTGGAACCTTTCTTTTACTCTATTTTCATTTGTCTTTCTAACTCACCGATTAGGTCTCCTTCCTCAAAATTTTCACAAGGATCCGGAGTATTACCTTCACCCCCTAACTCCTTTTTATATAGCTCCACCCTCTTTTATTAACCATGTCTTTAGATACACAAAGGCTAATTTATTCAATCATATAATTTCTTTCTTGTTGGAGACCGAAGGATCAAGAATTAGCCAAATTGAAAAGTATTTGTAGGAACTTTCTCTGGATTGGGGACCATAACAGGAGGGGAGTGCCTAAAATCAAATGGTCCATTTGCACTAGCCGAAAGGAGAGTGGAGGTCTGGGTATTATGGACATTGGTAGCATGGCCAATAAACTTGTGGCAAAGTGGATGATTAAGGCCTGGAGCAATAGAGATTCCTCTTGGGCCACATTAATCTTTAGAAACATGAACTCGATTACTTTGGTGCGCTACCCGGGATGGAAAAACCTCGACATCCTCACCCTCTTATTCTCTCTGGCATAAGAAACGTGGAGCCTTGGAATGTCTTAAGTGCCATGAAACTTTGGAATAAGGGATTCAAACAATGGAAGCACCTCTGAAAACAGGACATGAATAGATGGGTGGACTTTGAGGACCTTGACCCTAGTGCTGTGGTCACGTACAAGGAATGGAATATTTTATTGAGCAGACGCCATGCTTGGGACCACTCTAAAATCCGACTACTTATGGGACAGGACGCTCTGGACCTACAGGGCCTTAAATGGTATAATGGAAATCACCTCTCCAAACTTCCATATGTCGAAGCTTGCAATGACATTCACATCAGTCTCAACAAGAAATGGTGTCTCAACTGGACGCAACTTCGATGGGATATGAAATTTATGTCTATCTGGCACCCTCTCATTGAAGACAAAAAGTTAGTCCTCCTATGGCAAATTTTACACCGTGGAATATGGACCAATGCAAAAGCTAACAAGATCTGTGGTGTTTTGCCCTGGTGCAAGCGATGTTGCCATAGCAAAGAGGATATTGGTCACTTGTTCTTTGCTTGCCCTAAATCCCTTCGGCTATGGATGGTCGTTGGTCATTCTCTAAGGCTCCAAGAACAAATCAATTGGAAGCAAGCCCTCATTGGTGAAGCAATCAGTTGCTCTGCGGCGTTGTGGAATGCGATCAGGGGAGAGATCCTTTGGAAGATTTGGTGGGAAAGATGCACTCACAACTTTGGCAATACCCCCAAGGAGTGGTCAATCGAGAAGTCCCTATTCCTTCTCGGCAAAAGAATTGCTAATTGTAAGAAACCCCCCCTCCTTCAGACATCACAAAGAGCTACAGTATGTCAACAATAAGCTTAAAACCAAGTGGGATCCGCATGATGGGGATGCGAGGTTTATCAACCTCCTCTATAACTCCATGTAAGCTTTGTATGGTCTACCACGAAGGTATGACTTCCTGACGTGTTTGTGTTGCCCCCACATTGTGGGACTTGGGGGGTCCCGAGGCACTAGTCCTATTCACTTGTATTCTTCTTTTATTTAATTAAAGTCAAGGAGAGTAGGCATTGCCAAACTCCCTTTATTTTTAAAAAAAGGGCCAATTTATTAGTCTTTCCCAATCTTCTCTCTCTAGTTAATCCCAAGAAACCTCTTGAGAATTTTTGAAATTGTTCCTTGTATATTGTTACACTTATGTATTCCTCGAGTAGCTTTGATGTAAACCTTTTCCCTATATATGGGCACTTTTTACGCTAGTGTTGGCTAGAGGTCTTTTCATTATGTTACCATACATGATTTACTCATATGTGGTGGTACTTTGTACTTAGTGATATTATTTAGCTCTTACTTCAATTCAGTTCATCGTCAATAGAGAGAGCTATTCCAGCCATCCGTCTTCTCCATGCATCTTGCTACATTTGTGCTCATTGTTGATACATTTCAGTAGTGATGTGTGTGAACACACTAGGACCGTCGGGGCACTTTTTTCCCTCTTTAGAAGTTTTTTTTTTCCCGGCTTGTATATATGCCTATTTCCCTAACAGGCTACTTATCTTTGTACATTCTAGTGGTAATACATTCAGTATTGTTTGTTGTGCTCCAAGCTTATTCTTCTTCTTCCTTGTGTTGTTCTCATGCTTCTGGAGGCCTCTAACTCCAACAATTGGTATCAGAGCAGGTCGCCACTTTATCTAGGGCATCGTCTACACCTCTCCAATCGTAGTCTCAGAATCGCACGAAATTTGGTGAGCATGCTCAAGGTGTTTCAAAGATCAAAACGGCTTCGCTTTATGGTGCCGAAATCGTGATCTGAGCTTGTTTCACCCTCCGAACGCATGATCCTAGCACTTGTGCAAGCTATTTTGTCTTTTTGTGCCAAAGATATATATATGTTTCAGTTTGCCATTATAAGTGTCTCAAAGTCTGCTACAGGTCTAGCAGAACTCGTTTGGGTAGTTATGTTCAACGTTTTCAGATATATTCATTTTTTTGCATCTGGGTATTTTAGTTAGTGACCATGGCTGAAAGCAGTGATGTATTTCGTATGTTGTCTATTGAGGATAAGTTGGATGGTAAAAATTACCCAATGTGGGCTTATATGATGCGTCATGTATTGGTCACAAAAGGACTATGGAATAATGTGCAGGGTGTTAAAAGACATCCTGTTACACCTGCGAATACAGGTATTACAAATATAGGTACTGAAGCTGATGGAGATGGTGTCAAAGATGGTGATATTCTACAAATTCATGTTCGTTCTACGGTTTCTGTTGCACCTACTGTAGAGCAAATTTGTTGGGATGGCAAAGACCCTTATATGGTTCATAAACGTGTACATGAATTAGTTATAAGACCCTTTGTTTTTGTATTTTTCTTGAAATACAACCTTTCTTGCTTTTCAAATCGGCATGCTTCACACACTTGATTCAAGGAATTACCCTTACGCGTATTTAGACCTAAAGCTAATCCTTTCATCTAAATATCCTTTAATTTCAAGGATTTATAATATGCATTACACTTTGGACGTAAATCTATTTCAATGATAGACTTGTTCCCAGTACTATAAAACATGTTCAAAGATCCTAGTTTAGGTATATCCAACGTAAAAATTCTCCCATTTCTCTTTTCCTTAAATATGACCTTAAAACCTTTCTCTACATAAAGAATAAAACAAAAATATTTATAAAATCTTGCTTGATAATATTCTTCAACAAATTCATCAACGCTCTTTGAGTTTCTCAATATAGTTTGCATATGAATTATATTACTCATATACTTTGTTTAGCCATTATGGATGCTTATTGGTATATCTCCAACATAGTTTATTTTGAAAACCATTCTTTCTTATGTCTCCATGTATTCTCTTTTTTTTAAGAGAAAATAATTTTTAAGCCAATACTTGCAAAAAGACATGTCTTTCTATAACTAGTATTCACATATTGCACATTATATGTTTGAATTATAGAGAAATGAAGATGAATTGAGCTACTACAAGAGTAAAATTTCAGGAATATATATAAAACAAATTGAAATGATTGAGTAGTAGATGCTTTCAGTCAAAAAGCAAAATTTTTCTACCATTATGATGTCAGAAGATACTACCTTAGTAGATGCTTTGAGTAAAAAAGTTGACTTTTCTACTATTATGATGCCTCAAATATCTCCTTAAGATGAGACTCAGGAAGCCAAATTCTAAGATTCTAATCACCAAGAATAAGTCAATGTTATGATAAAAAATTATTATAATAATCCTCTACATTAATCATAGAATTCGCATTCCAAATGACTAGGGTCCCAAAAGAAGAATTGTTGTGAGTTGCATGACTTTCACACATCCAAACACCTTTAAGACCAGAAGAGCTTGAGCATGAATAAAAGAAATTATTAATGTAAAGAAAGAATGAGATAATAAGGTATCACTGGAAATAACTTAGTTATAAGTAATTCAAAGGCAAAAGAATGCTCACTCATAAAATACAATTACTTTATATTTCATGAATGAAACATGAAAATGTTAATATGGATAACACAAATACCTCATACAAGATGGTTATCATTTCATGATGATGGTACTAGATAACTTGACCAAATTAATCCATTCAATTATAGTAATGAAGACCTATATTTTCTATGATATTGATATAGCATTCTAAAAGAGATTTTCTAGAATCATTCCCAATTGTCATTATTCCAAGTCAAGTTCCAATTTTTGCACTTAATTTTGAAATGTATAAATCAATTGGATTTTTCTATAACATATCATCATCAAATCAATGGAAAAAAAATCAAGTAAAGAAACTAATACAAAATATGTGTTGCAAGTGTGTAAGAAAAGAGTCAAAATATGGTTGTAATCGTTACCTTTGGTAGACTATGTCTATAGTTCCTCTTACCACAATTGTCTATGTATGACTCCATTCTTCCTCTTACCACAATAGGCTATGTAGAATCCAGTCATGTGACTTTATGGTCAATATTGTATTGCATCTATTAAATTTATTGATACCATGACTAAAGTTGAAGTCACAAAAAAAGACAAGTGAAAGACACACCCAAAATAATTAAAGATAATATACTTGTTAGTCAAAAAGATGAAAAAAATGATAACAATGAAGATCAATGAGAAAATCCCAAGTAGAAGATTGCTTCTTCATAAGTTGCAAGACTCATACATTTTATTAGGAAAATTTAAGAAACTTGGCCTGAGATATTTAGATCACATAAATCTATGAAGAATATTAGGACAAACCTATCAATTCATATCAATGCACAAATTTTCCATAACCCAGAAAAATGGGTATAAGCATACGTTTGTTAGATTGTGGAATTTATGGCCAAGATTGTATAGCATCTAAATAAGTTGATGACACTAGCACGAGAGTTGAAGGAAGACAATAAAATCAATTCATGAAATACAAGGCCAAGCAAAGAGAATTGGAGAGAATCTACTAGATTTCTCAAGAAACATAGAAAACATTATACTGATCAACAAATATCAAAGATAATTCCAAGTACAAAAGTGACACTATATAAGATTCACATCCCATAATAGTAAATATTTTTTAAGAAAACATGAGAAAATATGTCCCAAATATTATACATCTTATAAAGGTGTAAAGCGGATTAAGACATGCCTATCAATTGAGGCTACTAAGCCATCCCATAACGCAAAACTTTTCCATGCTAGTCTTCTTAAGCGTTATGCACCACGCAACAAGTATGTATTGGATTATCAATATGTCAAAAGTCCATCCAAGTTTCCATAATCCTCCACACTAAATGAAAGATCATTTCAAACCCAAATAATAAAGGATACCCTATCCAAGTGCAAGAACTATTCAACTACTAAGGGCTATTCAATTCAGAATCATACTTGGGAAGATGATTCTAAATTTGGAAGAAGTATCCTATTTTGTGGGGAAACTCAAATGTTCATGGAGGAAGAATCATAATGTGTCCCAAGGGTGGTGTAGAGGGATAAATATTAATCTAGCCTTCTCGAAACTAAATCTTGAAATTTGATCGAAAGGTGTTTCACTAATTTATTTGAATCAAACCTATTTCTTTCAATATAAATGAGGACAATTAACTTTCCTCTCCATAAGATTATCACTTTATTAGTTAAACTTGAATGAGTTGATGAACAAACGACCATCTAGTATCTCTTTCACTCGTCCTTACATCTTTGCCCAAAATTAATATATGTGCAATTTAGCCAAATGCCCAAGCTCATTTCAATGCATTCCATATTTTCCTCATTGAATTTCAAAATAAACTATCTGGAACCTTTCTTTTACTCTATTTTCATTTGTCTTTCTAACTCACCGATTTGGTCTCCTTCCTCAAAATTTTCACAAGGATGGGAAGTACTACCTTCACCCCCTAACTCCGTTTTATATAGCTCCACCCTCTTTTATTAACCATTTCTTTAAATACACAAAGGCTAATTGATTAGTCTTTCCTAATCTGCTCTCTCTAGTTAATCCCAAGAAACCTCTTGAGAATTTTGGAAATTGTTCCTCGTATATTGTTACACTTATGTATTCCTCGAGTAGCTTTGATGTAAACTTTTTCCTTATACATGGGCACTTTTTACTCTATTTTTGAGTAGAGGTCTTTTCTCCATGTTAACACATACATGGTTACCCATATGTGGTGGTACTTTGTACTTAGTAATATTATTTAGCTCTTACTTCAATTCAGTTCATCATTAATAGAGAGAGCTATTCCAGCCATCTTTCTTCTCCACGTGTCTTGCTACATATGTTCTCATTTTGTGTGCTTCTTTTGCGTCTCTCGCACTTCTACACACACACACACCCAATAGTGGAATCAGAGAAGGTTCAACTACTTTTCAAATTTCAATTTTTTGCATCGTGGAATGTGCACACTTTTAATGGTGCCAATCAACTTTGGAGCATAGAACAATAATTCTCAGTAGCCAAGAAACAATTCCACTAGTTGCACTAGAGTTGCAGTTGGGTTTTACCCCCATTTTGAAGCAATTTGTGCAGTCAAAATCGTCATTAGAGTGACAGAATGTGAGCTGAAATTTTAGCACTTAATTCAATTTTTGTTGAAGTAAAGATCTTGTCACATTCTTGTTCTTTAGTGAAATGGAATGCATCAATAACTTGTCTGGAATGCTTCAAGCTAAAGATAAGCTTGATAGGACCAACTATCCAATGTGGCTTTACATGATGAAAATTCAGGCTCCTTATGAAACAACTATGGAACATAGTGGCAGATGTAGATCGAAGACCCACATGTTCTTCTACTTCACAGTGTATTGCCACAAATGGAGATTCTTCTTCAGGTGGTAGTTATTGGTTCTCCACCTACATAGGAGCAACTTAGATGGGATGGAAAAGATGCTCAAGATCATGCATTAATTGCACTTTTTGTGAGACATCATATAATTACACACATTTGGTCATGTTCTACATCAAGATAGGCATGGGACACTCTTGCTTCTTTGTATACCATGTGTAATGAAGCATGTGTTGCATACTTGAGGTGTATGTATGGCTAAAAATGAGTCTCTAAATGTGTATGTGGCACGCATCAAGGACTTGAAAGAGCAACTGGAAAACATAGATGAGGTTATTATGGATGTGTCACTCATCTCTACATTGTTCAAAAGATTACCATAATCTTTTCAAAGCTTTGCCACTACAATCCGTTTGGTTGCAAAAGGAAATACAAATATGTATGCATTTGATGAGGTTTTGTTTCTTATTTTGCAAGAAGAGCAATCTAGATTGAATGGGAGTGGTTTGACTGAGTGAACGCAAGCACTTGCTATCTCACAAAAAGGGAAAAGAAAGTATGGTTAAGCTTTGGGTTCATCAAAACCAAAGCCTCAACCTTCCTCTTCCACTCATTCATCTAAGGAAGATTTGCAAAAGAAGAAGAGATGCAAATATATCCAAAACTCTATTCATACAATTGATGAGTAGAAAGATTGCTAAGCGCAATAAAAAGAAGAAGGAATTCGACATGCCTGTTGTTGAAAATTCTTCAAATGCCAAGAATGATGAAGCCAACATGGCTCAAGATTGTTGGGCATGTGTTGTTACATGTCATTATGATGCATCATTGTAGTCTAAATGTAAGGTTGTGAGTGAGGCTGATTCAGATTGGTTCTTTGATAGTGGCTCTTCAAAGCACATAACTTCATGCAAAAGATTTTTAACATCTTTGAAAGATGCACCCAAAGGACATGTGGTGTGTGCAGACAATGTCTCTTATCATATCATTGGATTAGGAGAATTGAGCATACAACTGCAAATCGAGGTGTGATTCTCTTGAAAATGCATTGTATATACCTGGTACAAAGAAGAACTTAATTTCAGTTCCATTAATTTCCAAAGTTGGACTTCATGTACACTTTGTTGATGATGAGTGTATGGTTCATGACTTTACCACTGATGATATTATTGTGATGTCTAGTATATTATGCAATGGTTTGTATTGCTTGGATACATACAGGAGGGCTGTCTCAAATTCCTTGGTTTCTCATACTTCTTCCATGGCTAAAATGGAGCTTTGGTTGCTCGTTTTGATCACTTAATCTTCAATAGTTTGCTTTCCTTGAAAAAGAAGCACATGGTTATTGGATTGCCAACACGTGAGTTCATTGAAAAGCATGCATGTGAAGGTTGCATTCTTGGATAAATGATCGTGCTACTTTTCCAAAGGATAGTCATACACATACTACAAGAAAATTATAGCTTGTTCATGGTGATGCATGTAGTGCCATCAAGACTCCATCTTTTGGGAAGCATGTATATTTTTTTACTTTCATTGACGATGCTACTCTCCATACATGGGTGTATCATATGAAAGCAAAGAATGAAGTGCTTTCTTGTTTCAAAGAATTTTTAGCTATGGCTGAATTTTTTTCTTCAATCAAGCTTTTGACTCTACGCATAGATCATGGTGGTGAATACATGTCACATGAATTTAATTCTTTTCTTCATGAAAGAGGAATATCACACCAATGTAAAATGCCATATACACATCAACAAAATGTTGTTGCCGAGCATAAAAATAGAACACTCCTTAACATTCTTGTGGTTGATTTGGAGCATACTTTTGATGTCACTTATCTTGGTCTTTTGAGCTACTATCTTGGCATGTAGTTTGTATATTTGTTATTTATAGTGCTAAAACTAAGGGATATTGTTTGTACCATCCATTGACGAACACAATTATTGTGAATCAAGAAGTGGTATTTGCTGGAAATTCAGTTTTGCCTCTACTTGAATGCAAAAAATATACAGCAAGTATCTCACAAGATGTGTCTGATACACATGCCTTTGTTCCAAAGTGGTGCGCTTGACTATGGCCATGTAGAACAACAATTTGAGGCTCAAATGGCTGAATAATTCTAGAAAATTAGAGCAAAAATGTAGAGAATTTCTAGCCATACATGGTTGAAAGTTTTTAGCCAAAAAAGGTCAAATCTGCTAGAAATTTCCAGCCACATATGCTTGAACATTTGCATCAAGATATGGCTGAAAATGAGCATGAAATTCAGCCCACACATAATATACATTTTGGTGATGTATTGCATAATGAACACATCTTTATAAAGAGTGCAAAAACTATGTAAAAGTGGTTGAAAAAACTTTGCAAGACAAAAAAATTGAGGTGCACCTTTCCTTGGTAGAACAAGATCAAGCTCTCGCCATGAATCAAGTAATTTTGTGGATTATTCTCTTATTGCAATAACATGTAATGAAGATCCACTTACTTTTGAAGATGCATCTGATGATCTACATTGGATGAGTGCTATGCAATCAGAAATGGATTCCATACATAGGAATGGTACTTGGGAGTTATGTCCATTGCCAAAAGGATTCATTGGTATAGCATTGATCGCTACAAAGCTAGATTTAGTACCAAAGGATATGTGCAACAATATGGCATTGACTATGAGGAAAATTTTGCACCTACTTCATGCATGAGTACCGTTCATACCGTTGCATTGACTATCCAAGAAGATTGGAAAGTACATCAGTTGGACATAAAAACGACTTTCTTGAATGGTGATTTGCATGAAGAGGTTTATGTCAAGAAACCTCCTGGATTTTCCATGAAAGGGAAAGAGCATATGGTTTGTGCACAAAACCTTGTATTGTCTCAAGAAAGCTCCACGTGCATTGTATGAGAGCACTTGATTGCTCTTGGCTTCACATATAGTCCAATTGAAAGCACACTCTATCTACATAAAGATAGGGCTGATCTTACTATGCTTGTTCTTTATGTTGATGACATACTCTTGACTAGGTCATGTGATGGAAAACTTTACATTCTTATGGCTGATTTGCAGCATAGTTTTGATGTCACTTATCTTGGTCTTTTGGGCTACTATCTTGGCATATAGTTTGCATCCGTTGAGGCGGAAATTGTTATGCATCAAGCAAAGTATGTTGAAAAATTACTTCAGTGTTTTGAGTTTGAGGATTGAAAGCTAGTTTCCACATGATTTGAGACAGGATTCAGGTTCTCAGTTGAGGATTCCGATGATGCACTTGACACTTCTCTTTATCAGCAAGATATGGGATGTCTTAATATGCATGCAGCACCAGCCCGGATATATAGTATGCAGTTTCCCAATTGAGTCCATTCATGCATAGCCCTGGTACTAAGCATTGGCAAGTGTTGAAATGTGTGTTTAGATTGGTTATTGCACGATACCCAACATTTCATGCACTGACCAAACATATTGGGTGCATTATCACTATGTGAGAGAGCTCCTTCATGTAGGAGATATTGATTTGGTTTATGTGCCTACACAAGATAATGTGGCAAGCATATTCACCAAAGCTCTTCAATGAGAAAATTTTTGAAGCTTTTTGCAAAGCTTTAGGCTTATTGCCTTGTGGGGGTTGATCTCTCACTCTGTGTATGTGTTCACATCATTTGCTCCAAGGGGGTTTGTTACACTTATGTGTTCCTCAAGCAACTTTGATGTGAACCTTTTCCCACTACATGGGCACTTTTTACTCTAGTGTTGGTTAGAGGTTGCTTCCCCATGTTACCACACATGATTCACTCATATGTGGTGGTGCTTTGTACTTAGGGATATTATTCAGTTGTTACTTCAGTTTAATTCATCATCAATAGATGGTCCAGCAATCAAGCATTGAGGATAAAGCTACAGTCAAAGAGAAATCCATTCATACCTCAAGGTGGAGATAGAGGTAACATGAGACATATCTCTCAAACACGTATATGCACAAATGTGGAAATGAAAGTGTGCCCTCTATTTTCATTTGAAAGTGGTCCTTTTATACAAAAGAGAGAGGCCTTTGGCCAACCATATAGAAGACAAATTAGGAGATTAGATTACCCTCCATTTAGGAGAGGGTTCACATGAGAATAAAAGCTCATCTCCAACAATCCCCATTCTGAGCTTGATTGTACATAGCTCTTTAGGGACTATCCTTTCCTCCAAGCTAAGCAAGGGTGGTACAAATATATGTTTCCTTCCCATGTACAAAGAAGATGGTATAATTTTTTTTGTATCCTTCCTTCAACAAATTCATGGGTGGTACAAATCCTTCCCTATACAATGGGGATGGTACAAAGGGATTGAAGGGATTATAGCATTGCTTTGTTGTCATTGTAATTGATTGATGTTGACTCTACTTATTCTTTGCTATGTTGTTGTTGTTGTTGATGATGATGATTCTCTCTTTTGATAGCCTCCTTTTTGTTGAAGTTGCACTAATCATCATAGCTCTCACTTACTTATATATATATATATATATATATATATATATATATATATATATATATATATATATATATATATATATATATATATATATATATATATATATATATATATATATATATATATATATATATATATATATATATATATATATATATATATAGGAATTTCTTGTAGGAAAAAAAAAACTAGAAAGGAAAGCTTTGGGAGTTCTTTTTTTGGTCTCTTGATTGCATTCATATGACCCACGTCTAATGTTTTGTAAAGCTTCGAGAGAGCCGGTGGTTGGATAGCTTGGCGCAGGCAATCATCGTTCAACCTATTTTGGATGGTTGGATACGCTACAACTTAATCGAACATATATGATTTACCTCAACCTATCGAAGAGAGGGACACGTGTAAATTCAGGGTTGGGAATCGACAAAGGGTAATCATGTGGCAGTGACACAACACTTTATAATCTCACATGGACACTTATGCTAAAGTAAGTTCACTGTAAATTATTATGCATGAAACCTCAGAAGGGGTAAGAATCTCCTTGAAGGATAAAGCATCAAGAAGTGAAGGGAGCGAAGGTCCAATTCTTGTGATATGCTCCATTGCCATTAACCTAAGACACGTGTAGAGCCAAGAAGAAAAACGAGACAGTCTTTGAACGATGCAAGTAAAGATATATGATGGAACCTTTCAAGGAGAAATTGAGGACATCATGCCAAAAGTCCTATGGAGGAGGTAGAATGTAGGATAGCAATGGAGAAAAAAATCCTCCTCCAAATGCAAGGGAGGGTTGGACTCAAAGGTATCCGAAAGGATTAGGATGAACAAGATCATTACATCCAATCCGATCAAGAAGGGTTGTTAAGTAAGCTTCTAAGCTTTGAAGTTGGTACTCCATTCCCTTTCTTATTAGTGTTAATGTCTTTTTTGGTAAGACAAAGCTAGCATCACTTAGGAATAAGAGTGAGAAGTTCAACTTCTTGCTTGCGACAAAGTGGTGTCTACATTGCAAAAAACGTGATGAGGTTCAAGATCAAGTGGAAGACTCACGCTCTTAATCGAAGCTACCTAGAAGATGCCCAAGTGAGACCAAGTTATAGGATTGCATACGGGAATTTGGCTTGAGAAGAAAAGGAACAAAAGTTTGATTAGATGACTAGATGGAGTGTTCGAGTCGATGGTTCGAGTGATTCGCTAGAATGCATTGCAAGAGGATTAATTGAACGCAAGGGGCAGGGAAGTCATTAGTTGATTAAAGAATGACCAAAGAAAAGGGATGAAGATTTGGTGTTAGATTGCTTACGTGAATTTTCCATTGAATGCGCATCTAGAGATGATTGATTGGGTTCCATGCCCAAGAGAAAATAATAAATCCAGTGGAGAATCATGATGACAGGAGTTAGTGCATTTGATTGCTTGCATGAGAGAGATTTATAAATTGTTTTAAAGTCTTTGTGAAGGGATGAGGTGCATTTTGTTTGTTGCTTGCATGAGAAAGTGCGTGCTTTGTGAATGAAAGGGAAATGTTTTAGGATTTCCGTGTACTAGTCCAAAGGAATCGATTCGATCATAGAAAAGAGAATTAATGCTGTCTTCTCTACGGAGAAAGTGAAGGAATACAGTGGGATTGGACAGACCCTCCCCTCCCTCCATCCGAAAACTTGGAGTAGGTTTATGGTTGCCTACAGGTTAGGCTATCTCTTATGAAACATTGAGCAAAAGAAGGGCATGTGTGCATATGAAAAGAAGGCATTAGCTTGACTTTATGCAATATCGTCATGTTATGGGTGTATTTTGGTGAGCAATCCAAGGGGAATCCAAGAGACACTAGAATACACTCTTGTAGAGGATACAGAACGTGCGCTACCCATGTTTGACTGCATCTTCTATCCTCATCGTACAGTCTTGCACACTTGTCTACCAAGGTTTATTCAGACAGCAAGCTTATTTTATACAGTGAACTTGCAGAGCAGGAGGTTTCTGATGGCATCAAAGCATTCAGAACTACTTCCCAAGTGTATCAGTGACCAACAAATCTGGCAGCCATGTGCGTACTGGATTCACACAATCAGTCTACAATCACTGAACTTTTATAGTAGCTCAATTCGTTGATACTTGGAAATTCCCTTAACGTTTCTGGAACTTACGTGTTACCAAAGGTCATGGTGTTCATGTGTAAGCATAATTCAAGTGACAAATATCATCTATACAAGTATGAGTTTTTTACCCAGAGCAGATAAGGCAATTGTTCTGGTTAGACCTTTCTCAAACTAAGCTCCTTATCAAGCAAGCTCCTTATCATGTGTTTAGGGATTCTGAGGAGCAAGAGCCGATAAAACTAATGTCGAAGAATATCATAAGAAACCAGAATCAAAGCTCGTATCATTGAAGGAATGGATTGTGAAGAAAATTCTAATTCTAAGTCCATGAGATCAAAGCATACTAACAAAATATGAAATAATTGAAATAACCGAGCACTAACACTGCTTTCTAGCTCTCCTGATTTAAGTGAGTGTGCATCATTTTTATAAAAGAATCTTTTCGACCTATCAAACAGCCGTATGCTGCTACATCGTTCATGGGATTCACATAGTTCACTATCCAAACATGATTGACATTCTGAACTGGACATCCTCTAACGGTGCAAATCATCTTAAAAGACATAAAAATGCGTTTCCTTAGGAAATCATGATCATAACGCTTACCTGAAAACAATATTCATGCATGAGCTGTATACTAGCAGTAACAGAGCATTGTTAACCAGCATATGGTCAAGACCTGGAGCATTTTCTTGCATCACAAATCTTTACACTTTCTAATCAAGCTGTCCCTTCGAGCTGTAGCTATGGTGCTTAAATTCAAAAAGGAAAACATAAATAAATAAATAAACTTCATAAATGAGGTGTTGACTGTAACCAACTAACTTCAACCAGCAATAGCCATGAGTTGGATGACTTTCTTGAATCACAAATTTTTTATCCTTTTAATCAAGATGCCCCTCGTGGAAAACTCCATATCCCACTTCCAGCACACAAGTTCCCTAAGCTTTGAAACTGCTAGAGAAACACCTGCCTAACTAGCTTTGATCATATTCCCCCTTTCATGCTACAAAATTAAAAGATTTTTAAAGAATCAAAGTTCATTCCCGCACAATCTCACTAGATGCTGGTCTGGACTCTCCTTGACAAACACTTTACTTTGATCGTTTACATGTATGCTTATTTCTTGAGTTCATCAAGAAGTTGAAAAGTTGGCATTGAATTTTTTAATTTCACATCAAAACATGTACAATTGCTCCAACCTTGACTATTGCCATGCACTCAGTATCATTTATGCCTTTCAAGCAACTTATGCCAAAAACATCTACCTCTCGATATAAATATGCACTTTGAGTATACATGTCTCCTCAAATTAAGCTTCTCCAATATGCAAACCGCTCTAGTTGTTTAGACTCAGCAATTTATTGCAAGAATTTACCGGTATTAGATGCTCTCACATTCACTGTCGGACTCTTCCAATTCATAACTACAAACGTACCCCCAAGTTTTTTTCATCGCCACCTCATTAACCCAAAACTGCTCACCTGGAAGCTTTTTCAAATAATCCAACTTTAGGATATGATCTTGGCAATTAATAAACTATAAATCCTGCTGACACAAATAATTCTGAAGAAAAAAGGAGATGTGTTTCTTGTGACAGACTCACACACAACATAGCATCAATAATAGGACATAAGGTAGATTGATTTCTGTGAAGGTTGAAGCATGACACACATGAGCTGAAGTAATAACAACTAAACTAGTAACAATCATCAAATCAAGTATTATGAAAGGAGATATAGTTGCACTTAAATTTTACAAGCTTGCTATCATCCCTTGATTTGTCCTCTGATTTATCCATCTAAATATATGCCCACCATAAGTAGCAAAAGGTATGATCCGGACCTTGTTAGCTTATCCACTCCACT